>BTPG01000004.1:223458021-223473021 GCA_036245525.1 Semisulcospira habei | reverse complement strand
CAGCCTCCGAGCCAGCCAGCCTGCGACCGACCGACCGACCAACTAAACAACCTACCTTTCAAGCAAACAAGCAACCATCAAGCAAAAATTCAACCAAGAACGCAAGCAAGTAATCAACAGTTCAACCTTGCAACCAACCAACCAACCAACTAGCCACTCCTCAAACTAACCCACGAAATCACCTTTCAACCAGCCAGCCTGCGACCTTTCAGCCTCTACCATACAACCGATCAATCAACTATTCCATGATTTCTTACAGAGTACACTCCAGGAAACAGCAATGAAGGCGTGACGTTGAAGGCAATCGGCACCTCGGCTGCCAAGACGATGCCCATGGTGTAGGATGACCTCATGCTGACGTTTTCGTTCAGCACAGGCACAGTGGAGACGGTAGTCCAGATCTGGCCGAATTTCCTTCTGGGGCGTTTGGCTTCGTGTTTGAACTGCGCGTCAATGGCGGTCATCATCCTGGAAGGTCTCAGCACCAGCCGGTCACCGCGAACGATCCTACAAAGACAGGTTTTCGGTGAGCAAACCTTTCTCGGGCTGATCGCCGTGAGGTGGTCTACAGTAGAAGCCTTCTCGGCCGTAGTTTTTTCCCCTACGGATATCCGACCTTCGCCGCCGCGAGATTACTTCCCCTGGAACACTTTCGGCGGCAAGATCCGTCCAGCCAACCCAGTAAGAGCAGGTTTTCGGGCCCACGACGGTCGCAGTGGGCCCGAAGACGTTTTGCTGCTGGGGAATGTTCGCTTGCAGTGTGCGGGTCTGGCTAATTTTAGCGCTGATTGTGTCGTGGCAAGCCGCTATTTGGCATGCACTGACACTGGATCCAGAAGTGAATTCTTATCAAAAAATTTTAGTGGCAGAGTACATAATACAGACAAGTTATTCAGTAGGCAAATTGTAAATTAAATCCCGGGCCAGGTATCCACCAGTTTATTGCACGCGGTATACACAGAAGGCTAGAATTTATTATTTAGACCAGGCCGACGTATTTTGTCCGCCTTCAAATGTGTTTCCATATAGCGGTTGCGTCAGCGACACGAATCGAGAACACAGAAATAAAGGAGTGTTTCCAAATACGCGACGCGGCAGCGGCGCGATTTTCGGCGCGACAACATTTTATCGCCCCATGGCGTGATTAAAAGGCGATTCAGCCGCGATTTCGCTGTGAACGTAGCGTGGTTTTCAGTACACGACAACAAATCGAAAACCTTAATTTCAGTTTTTAGTCCACCTGCACATCAGTGATTAGGAGCTATGCAGCAGTTTTGGTTTATTTGGGGAAAAAACCCAATAACTAACACACAAATCGCAACCATTCTAAACATCTTATATAGGGGGGGGGAGAGGGGGGGGGGGGACGATGCCGTCTGTCGCGCCGCTATATGGAAACACACTAAGCGATATTCCGCCGGCTGATCAGCTACTTCCTTTGCCGTGTCTGTTGCGTAGCTAAATGGAAACGGGTCTTCCTCATGCTCCAAAGGGACGTCGGGCTGACGTCGGGCTAACGTTGGCCGCCGCTGTCCCGCGCACATCCATGCCCGGGACAGCGGGGCCAACGTCGGCCCGATGGCCTTTGGAGCACTGGGTTCACACACTAAAAGCCAGACTAAAGGAGCTGCGTGTCACCTTGTGGACGAGCCAGCCCCCACATTGCCGGTTTTATCGCCGGACGCCACGGTTCCCATGCTGAATGTGGCTATCGCCATCTGCAGAGCAGGGAACGGTTCCACCCTGCCTGAAAACACACACACACACACACACACACACACACACACACACACACACACACACACACACACACACACACACACACACACACACACACACACACACACACACACACAAGATTATTATTGTAGAATATTCTTTTGCAGCGTTTTTGTAGCTATTTCCTTATTTGCAGGGTGGGGAAGCTACCCCCACGCCCAACCCCTTACTAGGAGGACCAGGGGTTTTCTGTCGGGGTCACCTTCCCTTAGACCATATTGGTTCACAGTCTGAGAAGGCCGGCTTCCATTATCGCTGGGCAGGCATTGTCATGGAACCCCCAGGGAAAAAGGAAAAGAGGCAGGCCGAGAAACACCTGGCGTCGAGACCTCCAAGCAGACATCAAGAGACTGGGAACCACCTGGAGTAAAATCGAAGGAGAAGCACAGGACAGGAGTCGCTGGAGGTCTCTCGTCGACGGCCTATACCGGGGGAGGGGTGACAGGCGTAAGTAAGTAAGTAATTCTTTTGCGGGCAATATCTCTGACACCATTGGTCGCCGTGAGATGGCCCGAGTGGCCTGCTCGGCGTTAAACCCCAATAACTAACTAACTCTGACAGCATTGGAACGATTTTGCTCAGACTTGGATTAATGATAGCGCGTAGTGACAAAAAAATCAAGTCACTAGATCTAAGATCAAGGCTATGGAGGCGACATTTGTATTTGGTCTGTACATATGCGATCTCAGGCACTAATGGATCAGTTTGCTTGAAATTTGGCGTTTTGATAAATATTAATAGGAAAATTTGTTTAGCATAAGAATTACGTCAATAGATTTTACGTCAAGGCTGTGGCAGCCATGTTTGTTTCTGATGATGTATTTTGTACGGAGAGTATCTCATAAACCCATTTAGCTGGTTTCGCTTAAAACTGAGCTGATTAAAGTCCGTGGTAAAGGTGTACATCGAAGAAAAAGCAAATGGTTATCACCAAGGTCAGGGTCATAGCGACCATAATATTGAATTTTTTTTTTCTTTTACATGAGATATCAGAAATTACTGGATTGATTCAAGTTACTTCAGATTTATTGCATTGACAGAAATGAACAAATGAGCGCGTATGCATTGTGCAACAGTTAGATCACAATTTTGAAGGTCAAGACTACGGCATTGATGTTTCTGTTACGTTATTTATTCTTGCCCAGGCAAAGTCTCTGAAACCTTTGGACTGGTCTACCAGAAACTTTACCTGACAATAGTCCTCAGTGAAAAGAGGTGTTAAGAATAAAAATCAGGTTGCTACCTACAGGGTCAAGGCTATGGCCGCCATGCATGCATTTTCGTTTTGTTTATTTTCATTTATAATTAGCGTCCCCCGCCGCCTGCGACTTAATCAAAACAGCAGTTGTCGTCAATAAAACAGCAGCTGGCGTCACCGATAAAGTAAAGCCTATTCATTGTTAAAGTGTGACAGAGTATTCACTCATTCAAAAATAAAAATTAGACACAGAGGCACACACACATTAGTTACAGGAAATAAGTCAGTTCAACTTCTAATCAGTCATGCGCAACTTTTGTTTTTGGCAAGTAATCAGCACTGAAGTTCTGTGTAGGCAGACCTGAACCTGACTAGAAAATCAAGTCTGACAGTAAATACAGACACGAACAGTATTCAGTCTGACAAATAACACAATTGACAATGCATGCGTACGTTGTTCCGCTAAAGGAGGATAATGCCAGATACAACACAGCAAGTAATCACAATGTATTTCCTTTCACTTTTACTTATATCATGTATAATTAGCCTCCCCCGCCTGCGACTAAATCAAAACAGCAGCTGGCGTCAATAAAACTGCAGCTGGCGTCAATACTTCATATGGAGAAATGGTCTCCCATGTCCAGTAACTGAGTGTATGTTTAATATATATAATTTATTGCCTTCAAAGTGTAGAAGAACTCTTAAATCTTGCACAATTTGCTAAAAGTCGTAAAGTTGTATAAGCTACTCCATATGTTAACTAGTACTTTGCGTTTGCACTTTTAGTCCTAGCTGTCTTCACATGTTCTCTATTATTTGTAAACTTGTCTTAACTGTTTAGTAACGACCATTTGACAAAGAATGTTTGTGTCATTATGCATCAGCAAATAATTGGCAATACCATTGAATTATCATGGTCTCCTACCATCTCCTGTAGCGGGTACAAAGTTGCTAGGTAACACATCAAACATTTGGGAAATGCGTCCATGGGGTTAAATGGGATAAATTCACTTGAAATGTTGCAAACAAACAAAGAATCAAAGACAGAAACGAATAATTTTTTTTCCATCGCACCGTAAGGGTCTCCGCCCGTCGTGTTGTAGCTCCAGAAAGCGCCTTTGAAGGCAGCCAATCCCAGCGCGCCGGCGAGGACAGAGGTCACGCCTATTTTCCACTGCTCAGTCACCGTCTTGTCCATATATGGTGCGGTCACCGACGCCTGTGAACATTTCAAGACGTGTTACTGAACCCATTCACTGCCGGAGGCTGGAAGTGGTGTCTGTGAAAGACTGCTGGTTATAAGCTACTGTATAACCTCGTCTGCCTGACGCATGTGGATAGTACATTGTAACGAAAACAGCAAGAAGCATTGATCCTCATCGCAACTGCAGGGGCTCATGGGGATCTATGCCTCTTGCATTCGGATGTTGTTCTGAGTTGTGATGCGGCAGCCAGTAAAGAGAGAGAGAGAGAGAGAGAGAGAGAGAGAGAGAGAGAGAGAGAGAGAGAGAGAGAGAGAGAGAGAGAGAGAGAGAGAGAGAGAGGGCGGGGTGGAGGGGCGGGGGGTAGGGGTGGGAGTCAATTTTAGTTTATATATGGGGCGTTTATAACAAACTTCCTTACTGACCAGTTTCCCCTGGCCGAGACCCGCGTAGGAATACGTGCCGCAAGAGGGTGTGGTGTTGCTAATGCCTTGCCTACTATACTCCCTTTTTGAATTAGGCCTCACCCCCTCTTGGTCCTACCTATATAATTATAGCGGGCCACACACAGACAAAAAAGAAGAAATAAACAAAGAAAGAAAGACTGAAAGACCTGTATAACAGACGTAGACTGCGCCGCGCCGAGAAGCATTCTGGGAAGGGCGCCACTGAAGGTCAAAGTCACGTTAGTTTCAGCGGCGGCGCTGGTGAGGTTTTTCAGCCAATCATCGGCCAAGCCAGCCTGAGTCCGAAGGGCCGTAATTCCGTTATATTGGGCAGTCATGGCATCCTGAGCAAAATTGTTGCCGGAATAAAAATACTAACACAGTAGGTGGCTTTAATCAAAATCAGAAGGAATATAACATGTTTGTTGGCGCCAAAGTCTGCTAGCACATAAGCATAACTCACACAAAGCAACCCGCATCAATAGCTGCGGAATTGTTGTATAGCGTTGCCGGTATAGCGTTACCGCCGGCAACACTGTACTGCAACACTTTCGCGCTATTGATGCGGGCGCCTTAATAAAAACCAGCAGCAGCAAGACACTGCAGAAAAGACATAACACTGTTTTGCATCCTGAGTGTTTTTGCACAGAAACATACAAACGCTCGCACACACACATGCATGGATATTGGAAAGAGCCTTACCATATACACGTGACTGACATTCAGATTGGTGACATTGTGAAACAGATCCACCCAAAATCTCTGCAAGGAAAAACAAAACAAAACAAAACATTGGAAACTGAATCTCAGAGATAGGCCTGAGATAGGAAAATATCTTTATTGATGGATGGATGGATGGATGGATGGTTAGGTTAGATGGATGGATGGACTGGTGTTTGATTAATTAATTGATCGATTAACTGATAATTAACTAACTGCTTGCTTGTTTCATTGGGAAATACCTTTATTGATGGATGGATGGACTGACTGATTATTTGAATGATTGATTGATTGATTGATTGATTGACTGACTGACTGATTGATAGATTGGCTGGCTGGTCGCTTGCTTGCTAGATTGATGGATATTGTTGTCCAACATTGACCTTACCTTCTCGACTGGCAAGGCAAACCCTCCCTCCACAATGAAAGCATAGGAACCGTTGTTTTGTTTGGCGTAGGTTGTATTGGATGACCTGATTTTGACAAATAGTGACCATGATCATAGTTTAACCCCTTTGTGTCTTAAGACACCGTACTGTATACAGTGAAGGTTACTGTGTACAGACAGTACCGTTGACTGCATCACAAAGGGATTAGTACAGTATTAGTGATCGAAACAATTCTGTCCCATATAGTCTGTCGCTACCATTTTACCCTGTTTTCCATTAAAGCCGAGTGGTTCTCGGAGGGGTCCGATACATCCGGCCACGCCTTAACTCATTCGATACGTGACGCATCCGGATACGCCTGCCCACTGCCCATTATTGTATCTACACTGTTCCAAAAGATAAAAGCGGTCCACAAGGACTGGAGAACTGATGAACAACATATTGTATCCTGACTATATAGTATAAGATAAAAAATAATAATATATTAATGCGCCTTTTCTCAATTTTTGGGCGAATCGATTCAAAGCGCCGCGAACTGACACCCAACACGCACACTCACGTAACAGACACGGATTTACGCCATTTAAGACAAACACAGTACAGGACAGCTACTGAAGTTACAGAGATTTTTGATCGCTTGTATTTGAAATTTGTAAAGTGGCCTGAAACCGGTACCAAAGTGTGTGTGTGGGGTGGGGGTGGGGTGGGTGTGTGTGTGTGTGTGTGTGGGGGGGGGATGGGGGGAGGAAGAACCGGAGTACCCGGAGAAAGAACCCCCGACGAACATTGCTTAAACACATTATGGGAAATATTGAAACTCTGACGGTATAGGTGATGAACATGTAGACTTACCACCATCCACACGACAACACGAACGTGCGGCTTTTCACGTTTTGCTCCAGAAACCTGCCAGGACACACAAACAACAGCCATTTATAACCTTCTTTGCCAAGAAAAAGCGAACACAATCCATCTGCAAGAGACATAGATCATCATGAGCCCCCTCAGTTGCGGGGGCTCATGAGGATCTATGCCTCTTGCTGGGACGAATTTGTACCCAAGTTTCTTTGACGGCCGTGATTTTTGGTCGTTGAATAGATACAAATTTCAGAATCGAAATATGTTGGGCATTGTTGAGGGTTGGCACCTTTGCGACAACGAGCAACACAAACACACATACTAGAATCATGTAAGATCGATCCTCATAGGTCTTTATTATCACTGCTGAGGCACGGTGTACAAATCCAAAATTCTGCAAGAGGCATAGATCCTCATGAGCCCCCGCAGTTGCGGGGGCTCATGAGGAGCTATGCCTCTTGCTATCCTCACTGGCAGTGAATCTGAGATGGTTAACCCGTTGGCTGTCGGCAGTGGTTCTTGTTGCGATGAAGTTCCTGCATAAATCATCGCGACAAATACCGCTACCGACAGAGAGAGGGTTACCCGTCTCGGATAAGAGACATCGCTTACAGAGACTGGTAATTAAGGGTTAAAATGGAACAGAAAAGATTTTTTTCTCCCGATAGAATACAAAGACACAGACATCACCTCTCTCTCTCCATCTCAGACACATACGTACGTACGTACACACGCACACACTCACTCGCACACATGCACGCACGTTCGCACATTTAAATACAGGCATATCTTAAAGTGTATATGTTTGGACGTTCCCATTTAGCTGGTGACACGCACTTCACCCCATAAACACCCAACTACACCCCTTGTACTCTTGGGGTGCACATGACACTTTGCGATCAGAACTGATGTACTTATCTCGGCTGTGTTTAACTCTATTTAATCCTGAGGCTGATTTAAAAAAAAAAAAAATTGCCGATTGTCCATAAATGTTACATTACAGATTAGGAGATAAATCAACCATTTTAGTTCGAGGGTGGTGCCAGAAGAGCTTGGCGCCTGAGGCGCCAAGCTATTCTGGCACCACCCTTGAACTAACATAGTCAAAAATTAATTTCAAGCAGTAGTGTATCAGGAGGAAAAGCGTTAAAACATACGACGGACTGTACAATGTCTCGGACGGATTTGTTTTGGTCACGCTTTCCACTGCAAACTGTAAGGTCCAAAATTACAGACTAGCTAACAAGAAAAACGTTACTCTGTCCTACCTGAGCCCGTGCGGCAGCGATAGGTTGTTAGCTGTCCACGTGACCACGGCTTCCGGTGTAGATCCCGACTGATACCACCAGTTATCCAGCTCTATAAATCTGGACCATGACAAACAGTGTTTAACCTTTAATATCCTGATTCTGATTTAGTCCAACTTCGAAATACATTTGCCGTGCTATTATAGCACAGAACTGGCGTGTTCGTATCCTGTCAATACTCAATAGACCGAGCGAATCCCATTCTCAAACTGTTTGATTCATAGTCACATAGAGCGAAGCAGTGTGAGAATGCGAGAAAAAAAGCCTATTGTCCTATGACGGCACATTATAGATTAGGAGATAGATCAACCATTTTAGTTCAAGGTTGATGCCAGAATAGGTTGGGGCCTGAGGCGCCAAGCTATTCTGGCACCCCCCTTGAACTATCATTGTCAAATTAATGTCAAGCAATAGTGTATCAGAATAAAAAAGATTAAATACCAAATCAGGGAAATCTGCCCCGTTATTTCAGAAGCAAGCCGTATAATTATGTAGCTCGGATCATTATTAATAATTTCAGTCTCTGTAATCTTGCGTATTGTCGTTGTTCCCGCGTTGTCATTGTTTCTGTGATGTGTGTTTGCGCACTGTCGTTGTCTCTGTAATGTAGCGTATTGTCGTTGTCCCTCCATTGTCATTGTTTCTGCGATGTTTTTGCGTATCTTGTTGTTTCTGCAATACTGTGTTTATCGTTGTCTCTGTAATGTTGCGTTCTATGGTTGTCTCTGTAATGTAGCGTTCTGTGGTTGTCTCTGTAATGTAGCGTATCGTCTTTGTCTCTGTCATGTTGCGTACTGTCGCTGACTCTGTTATGTTGTGTATTGTCGTTGTCGCAATCTCTGTGATGTTGCGAATTGTTGTCTCTGTAATGTTGCGTGTTGTCGTTATCCCTGCCATGCTGAGTATTGTTATTGTCTCTGTATTGCTGGGTATTGTCACCAAGTTGTTCCTGTAATGTGCGTTGTTGCGTATTGTCGCTGTATCTTTAATAATGTGGAACCGGCTCATGGGGATCAATGAGTGACGGCATTACACACGCACGCGCAGAGAGAGAGAGAGAGAGAGAGAGAGAGAGAGAGAGAGAGAGAGAGAGAGAGAGAGAGAGAGAGAGAGAGAGAGAGAGAGAGAGAGAGAGAGAGAGAGAGAGAGAGAGAGAGAGAGAGAGACGCACCCGAGAGTCGTGGAACCGTGATCAACGTTCCTCACCACATCCTCGTATGTGTCCTTGCCAGTGTTGTTGTAGTAGAAAGACCCTGCACGTCGCAGAAAAATAAAGTTTAGACATATACACTGAGGAGCACAAAACAAAAATGCGACATTCTTTTAATCATAAAGTGTTTCCGATGATTAAAAAAATGGTCGCAGTTCTTTTGTTCGTAAGTATAACTACCCCATAAAGTTCTAGTTCAGCCAGGTTCTAAACACTAGCTGCAATGGGGTTAACAATAATCCCTTAACACCAGCGGCTACAACTAACGTCTTTTTACCACTTCCCTGCCACTGGACGCATATTTTATTCTGAAATCTTAGTTCACTCAACGACCAAAAAGCCACAACCGTCCGAGGGACATGGACACAAAGCAAGAGGCATAGATCCTCATGAGCCTTCGCTGTCGCGGGGGATCACGAAGATCATGAGGACAATTTACTGCCCAAAGAAAACTCGGCCAAAGAAAAGTTACTGCCCAAAGAATTGTTTTAATAAGGGCATAAAACAGACATAGCAAACATCGTCAGATCGAGTTGGAACACACACTGTTTGCTGGAGGTCTTTACACTGTCCGCTGTAAGTCTTTACACTGTCTGCTGCAAGTCTTTACACTGTTAGTCGTTACACTGTCTGCTGTAAGTCTTGACATTGTCTGCTGTAAGTCTGTACACTGTCTGCTGTCAGTCTTTACACTGTATGCTGTAATAAGTCTTTACACTGTCTGCTGCACGTCTTTACACTGCATGCTAAAGTCGTTGCAATGTCTGCTGTAAGTCTTTACATTGTCTGCTGTAGGTCTTCACACTGTCTGCTATATTAAGTATCTACACTTTCTGCTGTAAGTCTTTACACTGTCTGTTGTACATTTTTACACTGTCTTCTGTAAATCTTTACACTGTCTGTTGTAAGTCTTTACATTGTCTGCTGCAAGTCTTTACATTGTTTGTTGTACATTTTTACACTGTTTTCTGTAAGTCTTTACACTGTCTGCTGTAAGTCTTTACATTATCTGCTGTAAGTATTTACACTTTCGTCTGTAAGTCTTCACACTGTCTGCTGTAAGTTATACTCCTGCTGTAAGTCTTTACACTGTCTGCTATACGTCTTTACAGTGTCTGTTGTACGTTTTTCCACTGTCTGCTGTAAGTCTTTCCACTGTCTGCTGTACATTTTTCCATTGTCTGCTGTCAATCTTTGCATTTGTGGCAAAGCGCGTGAGCTGGGCCCACCATGAGTGTTCCAGATAACGTATAATACGAGGACGTATTATGGACTCAGAATTTGCATGCGCATTATTACTGAAAAATTTCCCCTGATATATAATATAATATATATGAAATAATATGGGGTTGTTCTATCAAAATACATTACAATTCTGAATAAAGATCGACCAGGAAAGTTCAAAGGTGGTGCCAAAAGAGCTTGGCGCCTAGTGGCGCCAAGCTCTTCTAACACTATCTTTGAACTTTCCTGGTCGATTCACGTCGTTCTGTAGATTGATTAGGCGCCAAGCTATTCTGGGACTATCCTTAAACTAGCTTGGTCTGTTTATATTTTATTGCAGCGTGTTGGGATTCAGAGCGGCGTTAAATCCCCATGAATGAAGAACTACAGAGGAAAAGCGCCGAACCTGGTCCCGTCCAGTAGCCAAATTTGTCCAGAAAGGGAGAGGACGGTGGTGACGTGTTGGACGTGCCGTAGTAGCGCCTCAGCGTCTGTCCCCATTTCTCTAGCGCCTGGAAGGACAACCACAATATCAACAATTATTGAAAAAAAGAAAAGAAAAAATATTTGCAGTGTGTGTACTGATACGCTACTCTCTCTGCCTCTGTCTCTCTCTGTGTATATATCTCTCTCTCTCTCGCTCTCTTTTTTCTGTCTCTCTGTCAACCTCTCTCTCTGTCTCTCTCTGTCCGTCTCTCTCTCTCTAAGTAGTTTAGCAAGGACGGACTGAAAGTAAGTCCCGCGCGCCTAACATCTCAATCCTTGGAAAATAAAATTTCTTTCTCGTTCGTCCCCCCCCCCCCTTCCGGCTCTCTCTCTCTTCCTCTCTCTCTCTCTCTCTCTCTGTCTCTTCACTCTCTCTCCCTGTCTCTCTCACCCCCTTCTACCACCGCCTCTCTTTTTTTTTTTAACGTTCTTTTCTTTCGAAGTATATTTACGTATTTACGTCACGTTGCGATACCGAGCACCTGTAAACACGGGTAACAGATGTGCTCTCTCTCCTACAACCAGTGTTGTAGCTCATTCAGCCCGACGCACGTATTTCCCAAATTTTGGAGGCGTCATCTAACGACTATGCACATGTTGCAGAAAATGGATCGACCATGATAATTCAAGGGTAGTGCCAGATTAGCTTGGCGCCTGTCTCGACTATGATAATTCAAGGGTAGTGCCAGATTAGCTTGGCGCCGACAGGCGCCAAGCTAATCTGGCACTATCCTTGAATTATCATGGTCGATCCATCCCCTGCTGTAGTGCGTCAGGGCTGAATGGCCGTCTGACATCGGAGCGCACATATCCGCAAAGAAAGACTTTTTTTTTTGTACCACTGTAAGAACAAATATCATTTAGTGCCAAGTGACATCATATAGAATATGTTTTACTGAACTCTTATGATTTGTCGATTTTTCTGCACAATTGTAAAAAAAAAAAAAAATGGTGAAAAGACAAGAATAAGCCATTTTCAAACCCTAAATAGAGCCCCAGCAGATTTCAGTATCGAGGTTAAGCATACAGACTTCATGTATGCCCGCACTGTTTCAGGTTTGAAAAAACGTAGCCAATTCAAGTAAAAACTATGGATCTTTCTACTACTGGGCTTAATATATCTGGGGCACATTTAGGGATGAAAAAAATCAGTCAATTGATGAAAATATTCCAAATGTTTACGACTGTGCAGCAAAACACATCGTATTGGGTCAACTGTTACTGAATGCTACTAAGATTGGTATAAAAAGGTGGTTATTTGCGGAGATAATTGCGAAAAACGTTGTGCGCCGGCTCCCGCGATGTCAAACGACCTATACTCATTCCAGTGTTACCGAGGCGCATGTCGACTTCGCAACGACCATACCATGCATGAGTGTCTACCTTCCCAATACCGTCCTCAGAATGCACCAGGATGACCTCGACCCTGAACCCCGCCGGCACGTGAAGAAGCTCACGGTCAAGACCCCAGTAGGATTGTGCTTCAGTCACGACGATATCGCCTTTGTCCTTCCACTGGTGGTGATACGGTGACACGGCCATGACCTGGGTCAAAGGTGAAATGACGACTGCATCTCGGCTACTGGTGTTGAACAGACACAGGGGCCCGGACGCGTTCAAACCGACAGGGGGCACCTTTTTGTAAAGCGGCGGCCACCTGAAAATAGTCAGTTCATTTTGCGCTTGTTTGTGGTTTTGGACAATGCGGCTTTTAAAAGCAGTAAGGTCCAAAATCACAGACCAGCACACATTTTGTGATAAAATATTCTTTTCGGTTTCTGTGGTACTACGGAAGAGACCGAGAAACCGCATCATGGATCAGGCGGTAAAAGAGTCGCTGTGTCAATAGAAAATGGAAAATGCCAAACCTTTGGGCAAGAAACCTTTGGGCCGACGTCGGCCCGACAGCCATTTGCGCACTGGGGAGATTTTGGACTCGATGGTTTATAAACTGAAGGACAAAACGCCTACTTTCCGATGCTGACGGAGTTGTCCCCACGCAGTTCTCCGGTAAACGTCAGGTATCCATCGGCAACGAATTCAGTCATATCGTCCCAATCAAAGGCCGGGAACCCAGTCAGTGATGCCCTTCCATCCGGGGTCTTCGCGTTTGAAAGCCCCTGAGGGAATGTCTGTAAAATCAAAAGAATGTAAAATCAAAAGCTCTTACAACATGGCAAATATATATTGTGTAATGTCGTGTCCCCTCACATCTTTATTGACACTTTCCTTGCCAGGATGTAGTGAACACGTCTTTATTGACCCATTTGTTGCCAGGACTTACTAAACCCGTCTTTATTGACCCTTTTAATGAAGGACGCAAATAAAACGTCTTTATTGACCCATTTGTTGCCAGGACGTACTGATTCGCGTCTTTATTGACCCGTTTGCTGCCAGGACTTAATAAACACCTCTTTATTGACCCTTTTATAGAGGGACGCAAATAACACATCTTTTTGGACCCTTTTATTGTAGGGACGTAGTAAAAACGTCACTATTGACCCACTTGTTTACAGGACTTAGTGAGCACCTATTTAGTGATCCTTTTATTGGAAGGACGTTAATAACACGCCTTATTTACCCCTTTTGTTGCCAACTAGGTCTGTAAAATGTTTAGTCTCCCTACTTCGACAGACGTGTCTAACTACGTCTGTTGATTCACGTGACTTCAATGATTGGCCGGAATGCCAGGGGATTTTCCTGTGCTATTTTTAATAATAAACAAATACGTCACTTTCGTGCGAGAACGAAAACATTCACAGGCACAGTTTGATAGAAACCGTGACACATGATTTTTAACGAAAAATGTCAAGCGGGCAAAGCAGAACGGCAAAAAATAGTCGCTCACGGCTGAAGAAACTGCTCGGGATGAACCCATGACCGTGGACGAAATTTCATCAGGTCAAAGTTTACCTAATCACAAACTGTGATTATATTTCACACGTTCGCTATAAATAACTTATAGATAAATTCAAATTCAAAGAAAAACAAATTCTGCGCAGTGACTGGGCCGTATGCAATTGGTCAACTTCCACCGACGTCATCAGTTTGTCGTTGAGTAAGCTGAGAAATGGCACGGTTATTTCGAACAAAGTAGACTACAAGGGACATGGCGGGAATTCCATTTTTTCAAAGTTTACCTCAATGCAAACTGTTTATTTATTAAAGTTCATTTATAATTATATTCAAGTCGTTCACAATAAATACCTTTATGAATAAGTCTTTTTTTTTTTTTTAAAGCTTCGCATTGACTTCCGGGGTCATATGAAAGGTTAACTTCCACCGACGTCATTTGTCGTTTAGTATGCGGAGAAATGGCACGGTTATTTCGACTGAAACCAAAAACGCAGGCTATCTAAACATAATAATAATAATAATAATAATAATAACAACAACAATAATAATGGATATTAATACAGCACCTAGCCTCCTGACGGAGCTCTAATCGCTTTACAATAGACACACAGTATGCAAACACATAAATATATAGATAAATAATAACAAAATAAAAGAACAAAACTAAACAGCCACAAAAACACTGGTCTCTATATACAAATACACGATCACGAACACACACACACACACACACACACACACACACACACACACACACACACACACACACACACACACACACACACACACACACACACACACACACGCACGCACGCACGCACTCACACACACGCTCACACGAACAGGTCATCAGTAGGCAGACTTGAAGAGATTCACGTTTGAGGGAGCTTTCGAAGGAATGAATGCACTTAGTCGCGTAGCGTATTTCTTGTGGGAGGCTGTTCCATAGCAGAGGGCTCTCCCAGTGCGCAAAGGCAATAGGGCCCGACGTCAGCCGCCGTTGGTCCTCGCATGGACGTGCACCGGCTATCAGCGGCCGATATAGGCCTGATGGCCTTTTGCGCTTTGGGCTGGAACGAAAAACAGCAAGAGACATAGATCCTCATGAGGCCCTGCAGGCTATGCCTGCAGGGACTCATCAGGGTCTATGTCTCTAGGACT
This sequence comes from Semisulcospira habei, assembly GCA_036245525.1. Classification (NCBI taxonomy): domain Eukaryota; kingdom Metazoa; phylum Mollusca; class Gastropoda; family Semisulcospiridae; genus Semisulcospira; species Semisulcospira habei. Next base: position 223,458,185 of record BTPG01000004.1, on the reverse strand, counting down.
TGCGGCTTTGACAGGGGGAATACAAAGACACTGACACTGACCTGTGCGAATACAACAATGTCGTCATAAGATCTAATCTCCAGTTCCACTCTCGTCAGCCCCGCGAAGTACACATAGCGCATGCGCAGGAAGTGACCCAATATATCTTGGTCTCGGTCTTGAAG
>BTPG01000004.1:223205521-223453021 GCA_036245525.1 Semisulcospira habei | reverse complement strand
AACCCCACAGTCCGTGACAACACCCGGTTCCTTGGAAGACAGGAACAAACAACCGTCTTCCTCCTGCGCTCCGACCGCTGCCAGCTTCTCTCCCATCTACACCAAATTAACCCATTTAGCCCCGGCCGGGACCCTGCAGCAGGAGATGGATTAATCATGGTAAGTCAAGGGTAGTGCCAGATGAGCTTGGCGCCTGAAGGCGCCGAACTCATCTGGCACTATCCTTGAATTATCATGATCAATCCATCTCCTACAGCTGGTACATAGTCGTTAGGCAACACCTCCAAAATTTGAGAAATGGGACCTTGGGGCTAAAAGGGTTACGGTGGCTCACACAAGCGGCTGTTCCTGTGGAACAGGAGCCCAGACTGCGGAGCACGTCCTTTAGCATTGCCCGCTATAAGTTCCACGCGCTGAGGAAATCAACATGGCCGCTGCCAAATTCTCTCCCATCTACACTGAACCAAAGCGGCTCACACAAGCGACTGTCCCTCTGCAACAGGAGCCCAGACTGTGGACGACGTCCTGCAGCACTGCCCGCTACACCACGCGCTGCGGATATCAACATGACCCCAAGGAGCAGACGTCCAAGAGAAGCTGTGAAGTACCACTACCGCCCTAAAACTGACCGCACGCTGCATACACCAGACGGGACTGATAATCTAGGCATGACCAGTCGACTGGATTGCATAATAATAATAATAATAATAATAATAATAATAATAATAATAATAATAATAATAATAATAATAATAATAATAATAATAATAATAATAATAATAATAATAACACTCTTCTCTTGCGCAATATCCCCACAAAGAAAGGCTCAGAGCGCTTTACATCTAGATAATCTAACTAACTGAAATTTACTTACTAAGGTACAGACAACATACAAATACACTCATTCATAAGAACTAATGCACATTCACACAATACTAAAATAAGAAACATAAAACACTTCAAGAACCTGATCAGATATATACTTGTAGATGGGAAAACGTAGGGTTTGTCAATCCATTTCAAAGGCCACATTGAAAAAATAAGTTTTTAATCTAGCCCTGAAAATGGCCAAAGATGGTGCATGGCGAATATCGTGGGGAAGACTATTCCACACTTTGGGAGCTTGGAAGGAAAAGGAGCGCTGGCCAAAGGTTTTTAGGGATACTCTGGGGGAAGAAGAAGAAGAAGAAGAAGAAGAAGAAGGAGAAGTGTTATGACGTTTGCCTATGCCCGTATAGTTATTTTCAGGGATGAATGGAAAAGGTAGGTCAAGGGAGACGCCAACGTACTCACTAAGCTCTGTATTTTCAAGAGCTTACTCGCTCAGTTTTTGTCTAATCACAAAGCTGATAGCGCTGAAAATGAGCAACTCGAAAGATTATTATTTTTAATTATTATTATTACATGGTATTTATATGGCGCATTTATCATATTTACAATATAACTCAATGCGCAGAATGTAGCCGCGAACTGAACGCAACAAGTACGCTCACGTGAATCACGCGCATTCACTCGCACACTGTACGTAAGAACATTCACGTGGCAAGCTCAAGCGAGCTACTGAAATTGTTTTTGGAAATCATTTGTATTTGAAATTTTATTAAGTTGGCGGAAACTGATACCAACGTGGAGGGGGGAGGAAGAGCCGGAGTACCCGGAGAAAGAACCCCCGACGGTCCGCCCGAATTAACGGTGACACTTACTAAAGGAGAAAAGTCCGACGCCGGAACACGGAATCGAACCTCGCACCTTTAGCATTGGTGGCAGGCGCCTTAACCACTGCGCCACCCGAAGATTAACACATTCGAGACGTGCCGCACCCGGATACGCGGCGAATGAGTTAACCTCTTGACTGCCAATTGACTTAGATTGTGTTTCTGCAATCTTCATTCATAATCAAAGCCAGCAATCTTCAGCCGTCAAAGGAACAGGGATACAAAGTGGTCTCAGCAAGAGGCATAGATCCTCATGAGCCCCAGCGGGAGCGGGGGCTCATGAGGATCTATGTCTCTTGCAGCTGGGTCGCGTTCACATTTTCTCGGCGGGGAAGGGGTTAAGAGATCACAACCAGTGCACACAGGTTACGTCCCTTGATCTGCTCTGTGTCACGTGCTAGCTTCACTGTGTTCAATTTTTTTTTGTCGGGAGTAGATGAAGGCGATAGTCAAACAACACCGATTACGTACAAGTTGTGTACTGGAAAAAAACACCTGCTCTCTCTCCCTCTCTCTCTTGTCTGCATATCTAGAAGATAGCCGACACAAGCGATATATACATGATCAGCTCGCAAACAACACTCCGCCCTACTAACTAGTACCTGTTCGTAATTTTGTTTGGATGCTGGCGTGTTACAAGCACTGAGGTGGATGTGATGGCGACTCTCGTGGTGCTTGTGTGGTTGGCAGCTTCGCTGAGCCTCGCCAGTTCCGCAGGTAATTAAGAAAACTTCTTTTTCGTTAGAAGTGCAGGTGACGCACCCCAGTATAATCGCCGTACGTATCCGAGAATCGTATCTATAGTCACACCGCGTCGTTTTTTTTAAAATTGCGATCACTTGATTGTAGTGAAGACTGAAAACTAGCATCTAGATTTTAAAAAAAAAGTGGCGCTTGGTAAGCAAAAGGGCCTCGGGCCTCGGGAAGTGGGCGGGGGAGGGGCCATGCCCTCCCCCTCCCCCCACAAACAAAACGGTAGAGATGGGGGGAGGCAGAGTATCACCTGCCCACCCCACCCCCTTCCTCAGAGTCCCCACAGACACCAATATTTCTGACGAAAGAAATAGTGTTTTTGTTTCTTATTGACAAAAAAAAAAAAAGAAGAAGGATTTTTGGAGGAAAAAAATCATATAGATTTTGATTTTTCATTATTTATTTTGGGGGGGAGCTAGACTTGATTTTTCGGAGGTTAGACGTCGCAGGTAGGTCTAGCCACCTAGACGCTTCCCGCTGGTTTGTTGAAGTTATTGTTTCCTGGTATGCAAAAGGCCCGCGGGCCCACAAAGACCGATGTCGACTGTGAAGTGATTAAAACTGGGCGGGCGAGTTTTGAGTGTTTTGAAATAAGAACACACTCACCAGCACACGCACGCGCGCTCACACGCACGCACGCACACACACACACACACACACACACACACACACACACACACACACACACACACACACACACACACACACACCATACACACGCACGCACGCACACGCTGATATCTGCTGATATCTGCTCGCCGTTCATGCGTGTGTATGGGAAAGAAATTTTGAGCGTACGTTCACTAAGACTGAAAGTATTTCATCCCTACTGCATATAAGGAACTCGTTAACGTTTCAGTTTGAGCATATTTCGCGTTTCCGTTTTGACAAATGCAAGTTTCAAGATTGCATATTTGGGGCCTGCAAAAGTTTTTGGAAGGAAAGTATATCAATCACGTACATTAATGTTAATTTGCATGTTTTCCCCTGTATCCCTTTTGCCCTTTCAGTGTTGTTTTTTGCGTATTATCAGCGTCGCTCCCCTACCACACTCACATACACACCGGCACACACACACACACCGGCACACACACACACACACACACACACACACACACACACACACACACACACACACACACACACACACACGCACGCACGCACGCACGCACGCACGCACGCACGCACACACACACACACACACACACACACACACATCTACTGTACTTTTTCTCCCTTGCGTATTATCAGGTCGCTCCCCTACCACACCGCTCTCACACACACCGACACACACACACCGACACACACACCGACACACACACACACACATACACACACACACACACACACACACACACACACACACACACACACACACACACACACCCTACTGCACCCTCGTCCCGTCTTTCTCTTTCCTGTCCTCACAAACAATCATGCTCATCAGATACACACGCCAACAACTGCTATCTCTACGTCGCCACGCCACCTACTGCGCGGCCGGTGCCGCAGACAGTGTTGCAAATGCCTTACGTGGCATCCGGTCGCGAAAGAGAGGCCGCAGGGGTGGAATTAGCAGAAGGCACGACTCACCACCGCACCCACAACCACACACTTCTTCCCCTTTTCCTATGTCCTTCCACCCCTGCCGCCTCACCCCGCCTCCCCGTCTTCTCCCCATCCCTTCCTTCTTCTCCCATTTCTTCTCCTGTCTTCCTCACCTACCGCTCCCTGCTCTCCTCGGCCGCCTCCTCCCCCACCCTGCTCCCCCTCCCTCCCCTCACCCCCTCCTCCTTCGCCTGCTTTTTCCTCCTCGTCCCCTCCTCCCCCTTTCTCCTCCCCTTCACCCTCCCCCTCGCTCTTCCTCATCTTTTCCTACTCTCCTTCCTCCCCCTTTCCCCTCACCCTCCTCTCGCATCCTCTTTCTTGCCCGGTTCTCCTTCCCCGTCTTTTCCTCCTCCCTCCTTCCCCCTCCCTCATCTTTCCCTGCTCCATCCTCTTTTCCCCCTCCCCACCCTCCTCCTCCTTTGTCCTCTTCTTCGTCCGTTTCTTCTTCCTCTTCCTCGTCTCACCCAACCTAAAACTGTGTCTGTTCAATGCACAGTCTGTCTGCAAAGATGGCAAAGCCGACGTGATTTCAGATTTCATTCTAGACAATGACCTAGATGTTGTCGTGATCACCGAAACGTGGCTCCGCTCAGCTGGCGATGAACCCATCATCGCCAGCGTCACTCGGAGTGGCTACCGCCAGGCCTCCTTCCCGCGCGCTTCCAGAGGGGGTGGCATTGCCATCATCTACAGGGACTGTCTTTCCGCTCACCTCTCCTTCTCTCAGTCTCTACCTTTTGCTCATTCCTCCTTTGAATCTGTCGAGGCCGTAGCAACACTCCCTGGCCAGTCCCTCATCTTCTCATGTATCTATCGCCCCCCTCCAAGCTCTCAAAACAAACTCACAAACTCCATGTTCCTCACCGAGTTCGACCTCCTCCTCGACCACTACAGCACACGACCCGGAAAACACATCCTTCTTGGCGACTTTAACTTCCACTTCGACAAACCCGACCACCCTGACACAAAACGCCTTTGCACATCACTTTCAAACCACAATCTTACACAACACATCACCACACCCACCCACCGACTCGGCCACACCCTCGACTGGATCATCGCCCGCACCTCCGATCAACTCTTCTCGACTCTAACACCTCCTCTGTGCTTCCCTCTGACCACCTCGCTATTCTCGTCTCCCTCAACCTACCTCCCCCGAAAAAAACCAAACTCCTTGTCTCTCGTCGCAAACTAAAATCTGTCAACCGAGAGAGCTTCTTCGGCGAAGCTGTCGACCTTCTCCTGGACCCCGCCTCCTCTCCTGATCTTGCATCCCATTTCGACTCCTCCCTTTGAAAACTTCTAGACACCATGCACCTGTCACCACCTGCTCCATACCCAACCGACCCCCCTCCCCCTGGCTCACTGACGACATAGCTGAGGCCAAGCGCGAGCGCCGACAAGCGGAACGCCGCTGGCGCTCATCTGACCTCACCGTTTACAGACAGATTTTCCAAACAACTAGATCCAAAGTCTGCAGAATGATCTCCGACTCCAAACGTAAACACCTTCAAAACAAAATCCTGGAATCCACTTCTTCCAAAACCCTCTACGCTACCATGAACACACTCCTAGGCATTTCTAAAGACTCTCCTCTCCCCAACACACACAGCAAAGAAGAACTCCCGTCCGCTTTTTCCACCTATTTTCCCGACAAAATCCAAACTCTGCGCAACACACTCAACACTCTGCCTTCTCCGCCTTGCCCTCCCGATACACCCTTTTCCGGCACCCCTCTCTCGTCCTTCCGGCCCGTCTCTCAGGACGAAGTCCTCAAGACAATAAAGTCCATGCCTCTCAAAACCTGCGAACTAGACCCTCTCCCAGCTTCTCTCTACCGGGACGGCCTTCCAAAACGTCTGCCATTCATTACGGACATTATCAACACATCTCTAGAGAACGGCTCCGTCCCTGATATTTTCAAGTTCGCCATCGTCCGTCCTCTCCTCAAAAAACACAACCTCGACCCAATCGAACTCAAAAACTATCGCCTAGTCTCCTATCTCTCTTTCCTGTCCAAGCTTCTTGAGAAGGTCGTTCTCAACCAGCTCAACCTCAATCTCGCCGACAACAACCTCCTCAGTCCCTTCCAGTCTGCCTATCGCAAACATCACAGTACTGAAACAGCCCTTCTACATATCCTAAATGACCTGCTTCTCTCCACCGACTCGGGCAACATCTCCCTTCTTACGCTACTCGACCTCTCTGCTGCCTTCGACACTATAGACCACTCTATCCTCCTCCACCGCCTTCACCACTCCTTTGGCATCACTGACTCTGCTCACTCCTGGTTTCTCTCCTACCTCTCCGACAGACAGCAGTCCGTCACCATCGACGGCGTCTCCTCCAACCCAGTCACGCTCTCATGCGGAGTTCCACAAGGGTCCGTCCTGGGCCCGGTCCTTTTCACACTCTACACCTCTCCCCTGTCCAACATCATCCATTCTCACCACATACACCACCACCTCTACGCTGACGACTCACAACTACTAGACAAAGACAAACTCGACAACACTCAGTCACTACTGACTCGCACGGTTGACTGCTACGAAGACGTGAAAAACTGGATGACAGCAAAAAAGCTTAAACTGAATGACGACAAAACGGAAGCCATGCTGGTAGGCACTCGCCAGAAACTTTCCCAGCTCCCTCCCTCTCTCCACCTTCAACTCGACAGCACCCCCATCTTCCTCTCTGACTCGGCCAAAACCCTCGGCGTTATCCTCGATTCCTCTCTTTCCATGACCAGCTTCGTCTCCGCCACGGCCCAGGCATGCTACTTCAACCTCCGCCGCATCAGTCAGATCAGAAAATACCTCACTACCGAAGCTGCCAACAAACTTACTGTCTCTCTCATCCTATCTCGCATCGACTACTGCAACTCTCTCCTTTCCGGCCTCCCTCACTCCACCACTTTCACTCTCTAGCGCGTACAGAACAATGCTGCCCGCCTCGTCCTCAGAAAGAAAAAATCCGACCACATCACTCCCCTGCTCAAACTCCTTCACTGGATTCCCATCCCCCAACGCATCCAATACAAGATTCTGTCTCTCTGCTACAAATCCCTGAACAACTGCGCTCCTGCCTATCTCTCAAACTTGTTTCACCCCTACACTCCTTCCCGCTCCCTCCGCTCCGCCTCCGACCCTCTCCGCCTCCACATCCCCCGCACCAAATTCAGCACTTTCGGGCCCCGCTCCTTCTCAGTATACGGTCCATCCACCTGGAACACTCTCCCACTCTCTCTCCGTCAGAAACACTCTCTCTCTCCTCCTTCCAGTCCGCCCTCAAAACTCACCTCTTTGAACAGTTCTAGCACCATACCACCACACTCTGACAAGCTGACTGTCGTAATGTATTTCACTATTTGTGGTACGTGAGTCGTTGTCTAAAGCGTGCGCATGCGTGCGCGAGTTGTGAGTGCGCGCTTAGAGTTATAATTATTATAAGATAAGCGCATAATAAATACCGTAATTATTATTATTTATTATTATGTGTCAAAGAAGGGGAATATTTTATGGAGTGGGTACATAACGACATCGTCTATTTTAACAATGATATCTCTGATCGCCAGATGACACATCAAACTTAACAATGATATCTCTGATCGCCAGATGATACATCAAACTTAACAATGATATCTCTGATCGCCAGATGACACATCAAACTTAACAATGATATCTCTGATCGCCAGATGACACATCAAACTTAACAATGATATCTCTGATCGCCAGATGACACATCAAACTTAACAATGATATCTCTGATTGCCAGATGACACATCAAACTTAACAATGATATCTCTGATCGCCAGATGATACATCAAACTTAACAATGATATCTCTGATCGCCAGATGACACATCAAACTTAACAATGATATCTCTGATCGCCAGATGACACATCAAACTTAACAATGATATCTCTGATTGCCAGATGACACATCAAACTTAGCAGCAGGAAGGCGAATGAGGCCAGCAAAAGGTATAGATCCTCATGAGCCCCCGCAGACGCGGGGGCTCATGAGGATCTATGCCTCTTGCACTAGGCCTTGAGCGCGGTGTTCCCACATTCAATGGGTTAAGTGTAGAGGAGCACGGGCCACTCAGTGTTGTTGCATTAGTGAGGTCACGTTTAAGCCGAACGACTCTCAAGAACAAACGAGAGCGAAACTGATCACGGTGGACAAACGGCTTCTGCCATTAGCATAGACAACACTCCGAACACCTCCAAGAGGCATAGATCCTCATGAGCCAAACGGGCTCATGAGGATCTATGCCTCTTGAAGATGCTCGCAGTGTTGTCTCTACTTCTGGTACACATTGGTTATCCGAGGCTTTGCTCTCGTTCGTTGTCGGGAGTCGTTCGTCCCAAACAAAACCTATAACCATTGTTGCACTGACCGACGGAGTGATATTATTAGTTGTATTACGAGCTAGTCTTTGCCAGTGGTTCTTGTCGCCTCGAGGGTCCGGTCATTGGGGTCAATGTCGGAGGTAAGAGTCGAGGGCTTGAAAGAACCCTTGCAGAGTACTTTCACTACTCAGGAGGCGCAACTCTCAGTGTCAGTGAATTACACTTATTTACCGGTGGAACGTGGCTTTCGCTTCGCGTGGGCATTTCGGTCGAAGGTATTGTCAAACATATCATATTTCGAGTTATTTTTTTGTTATGAAATATAAATCCTAAGTATCACATAACGCGTATATATAACCTGTTTGTGTTTTTTTTTATTTTTTAATTTTTTTAAATTTTTTTTTAAAAAATCTCACTTTGTTTCTCCGCCGTGTTGACTCTGGTCAGTAGGTACAGCGGCTGACATTTTCTATCGTTGATATTATTTAACTGATCCAGTTTTTGAGTTATGTTTTGTATAAAATTGGTACGAAAGGTATCACATAACACCTGCATACAGTTCATTTTGTTTTATAACCGCCTGAATTGTTAATTTATCGGCATATTGTGTCAGTGGTACAAGAGGTTTGACTGAATGAAGATGTTTGTACTGAGCAATGTTCCTGGCCAGTGATGTATTTGCGGAAAATTTTAAGCTCAGCGAGTAATTGTCATCGTAACATATGATAAGTTGAGTCTACTCATCAGTTGTTTCTTTTGTGGTAAACTCAGTAGTTGTGGTAATATGTGATAAGGAGACTCTCGTTGCCTTGAGAACGGGCGAACAGGAGTCGAGAAAAAGGCGTATAGTGTCAGGCCAATGGGAAAAAGTGTAAAGAGTCTGAAAGAAGACAACGACTAACAACACACCGATCGATTGGCTGAATGGATGGATTATGGATGGATGCATGGATGGATGCATAGGTGGATGCATAGATGGATGTACATTCAAATTAACGGCAAATTCATAACGACGACGTCAGTTCTTAAATATATTTTTAAAATGTCCTCGGGCCAACGTCGGCCGCAGTTGCTCCGCGCGCAGCTGCGCGCGGGGCAACTGCGGCCGACGTCGGCCCCAGGATCTTTTGCGTGCTGAGAGAACCCTCCCCTCCTCCCCCACACATACTTTGTGACTAATTGGCACAACTCCCCGCCAGTCCTGACTACTACCCTGTCGTACACCGGGTCCTACGAGATCAACGTCAGGAACAAGAGGTGGTTCGTCGGCTCGCAACCCTTCGTTGTGTCGGGCGGAGTCCGCTACGGCAACAACGGGACCGACTTTATGTTCCCTGGAGAGGTGAGGGTAAAAAATGGTGTCAATATCAAGAGAGATTTCAATCGTCAGTTTATCCTTATTAGTACCGGAGATACATTCATTATTTTGTTGTTGTTGTTATTTTGTTTTTGTTGTTGTAGTTGTTTTATGGTTTTTATTTTTTATATCTTTATTGTTATTATTCTTATTTTGTTAAATTATTATTATTATTATTAATTTTTCATATTTATTTATCAGTATTATTTATTATTGATTTATTATTTTATTATTTATTTTATTTTATTTTTATTTTTATTATTATATTATTATTATTATTATTATTATTATTATTATTATTATTATTATTTTATTATTATTATTTTTATTATTATTATATTATTATTATTATTATTATTTTATTTTTATTATTATTATTATTATTATTATTATTATTATTATTATTTTTTTTTATTTTTTTTTTGGGGGGGGGGGTATCTTCGACCCAAAATAAATGAATGCAACTTTAACCCCTTAACTGGCAGTTGAAGATCGTATTATTGGAAATCTTTTGTAAGGTCTACGCCATAGGGCACCAGCCGTCCAAGGAACAGGAATATAAAGTGGGGTCCGCAAGAGGCACAGAGCCTCATGAGCCCCCGCAACTGCGGGGCAAACGAGGATCTATACCTGTTACCTCTTGCAGTGGGTGGTGTTCAATTCTTTCTCGTCAGAGAAAACGGTTAATATAAGGTCCAAACTGACGGACCAATACACACGAAATTTAAGAATTAGTGACTTTGTCCTGGTTAGCAGTCACGTGATTGGTGACTGCTAATCTGCATTTCGTAGTGCACATGAATCTCTAATATAAAGCTCAGGGATGGATCAGTTACCTCGAATGTGGGGGTGGGGGGGGGGGTGGGGGGAGGGTGTTTTAACTTTTTGTTACAAACGGCCTCCCCGACGCTAGACCTTGTTTCCAGGGGCCGAAAAAATGAAAAGAAGGAGGCGGAGGAGGGGGCGGGGGGGGGGACCCCCCAGATCCGCCCCTGAAGCTAATTACACCATAGTAATACAACATAGAAAGATATGTCTGTACTGCATGTGTGTTAAAAAATCTATTGGCTGTTAAACGTAATACTTATGTGTACATTTCTGTGTCATGTGTATTTGTGAAAACAAGTTTAAAAAAAAGGAAAATCACCACAACGTTTCAAACATCAGATCTTATCTTTCCATCTTCAGTTTCCAACGGAAGACCAACCTCTTCCCTTGAAGAGTGCTCTGCAAGACCGAGACCAGGATGTTTTGGGTCCCTTCCTGCGCATGCGCTATGTGTACTTCGCGGGGCTGACGAGAGTGGAATTGGAGATTAGATCTTATGTCGACATTGTTGTATTCGCACAGGTCAGTGTCATGTTTAGATAGCCTACTTTGTTAGTTTCGAAATAATCGTGTCACATCTCCGCTTACTAAACGACAAATGACGTCGGTGGAAATTAACCTTTCATATGACCCCGGAAGTCAATGCGCAGCGGTTTTTTTTTAAAAACATGACTTATTCATAAAGTTATTTATAGCGAACGATTGGAATATAATAATAATGAATCTTAACAAATAAATAGTCTGTATTCTTTGAACTAAAGGCATTTCCGCCACGTGCGCTGTAGCCTACTTTGTTCGCTTCGAAATAACCATGCCATTTCTCAGCTTACCAAACGACAAATAACGTCGGTGGAAGTTGACCTATTTCATATGATCCCGGAAGTCAATGCGCAGTATTGTTTTAAAACATGACATACTCATAAAGTTATTTATAGTGAACTACTGCAAATATAATAATATTAACAATAAACCTAAAGAGATATATAGTTTGGACAAACGTGTATAAAAATTGTATAACATAATTTGTTCGCTTCGAAATAACCGTGCCATTTCTCAACTTACTCAAAGAGAAAAGACTTCGGTGGAAGTTGACATATGTCATAACACTCAGAAAGTCATTGCGCAGGATCTTTTTAAAAATACAACTTATCTATAAGTTATTTATAGCGAACGTGTTAAATATAATCACAATAGCGATGAACATTTATCACATGAAGAAATAAACCGTTTGTTATTAGGTAAACTTTGTCCTGATGAAATTCCCTCCACAGTCATGGGTTCTTCCCGAGCAGTTTCCTCAGTCGTGAGCGGCTATTTTAAGTCTTTCTGCTTTTCCCCCTTGACAGTGTTCGTTAAAAATTGTGTATCACGGTTTCTATCAGACTTTGCCTGTACATTCCTTCGTTCTCGCACGAAAGTGACGTATATTGTTTATTATTAAAAATAGCACGGGAAACCCTCTGGCATTCTGGCCAATCATTGAAGTCACGCGAATCAACGTTTTACAGACGTAGTTAGACAAGTCTATAGAGAGACTACAATTTTTACAGACCTAGTTGGTAACAAACGGGTCAATAATACGTGTTATTAACGTCCTTCTAATAAAAGGGTCATTAAGTATGTGTTCACTAAGTGCTGGAAAAAATAGGGTCAATAGAGACGTGTTTACGAAGTCTTTGAGACAAAAGCGTCAATAATTACGTGTTTACTACGTCCTTCCAATAAAAGGGTCCAAAAAGACGTGTTATTTGCGTCCTTCAATGAAAGGGTCAATAAAGACATGTTTAGTAAGTCCTGGTAACAAATGGATCAATAAAGACGGGTTCAATACGTTCTGGCCACAAATAGGTCAATAAATACGTCAAGGGGCAATAAAGACGTGTTCACTACGTCCTGGCAGCAAATGGGTCGGTAAAGACGTGTTCACTATGTCCTGGCAAAGAAAGAGTCAATAAAGATGTGACATAACACAATGAATGTTTGCCATGTTGTAAGAGCTGTTGATTTTACATTCTTTTGAATTTACAGACATTCTGATTTTACAGACATTCCCTCAGGGGCTTTCAAACACGAAGACCCCGGATGGAAGGGCATCACTGACTGGATTCCCGGCCTTTTTTTGGCAAAGTGATCCTGAATTTGTTGCCAACGGGTACCTGACGTTTACCGGAGAACTACGTGGAGACAACTCAGTCAGCATAGGAAAGTAGGCGTTTTGTCCTTCAGTTTGCATAATCTCACCAGCACACAAAAGGCTAACGGACCGAAGTCTACCGTAGTGTGCCCGCGCACAACTGTGCGAGGGCCCACTGCCGCCCGACTTCGGCCCGAAGGTCTTTGCGCAGCTCACATCTTACTTTGATTTTTCTGACACACCTCCTTCTTTGCTGCCTTTGAGCGGAGAAGCCACATTACACATGTGTGATACAGTCCTGGTGCGTGAACGGTCACGTGTGCACAAAAAAATGTCTTGTACATATGGTCATCAAAAAGGTACGGGCACACGCGATATTGAAATTTGACCTACTTTCAGCTCACGCGCAAGGGCATCCATGATTTCATACTGACGACTAGCACTCTGGCGTCAGGTATTGCGCTATTACATCATCATGTAGGAACATTTTGTCTGGCATCTAAAATATTGACGTCACATTACAAAGTAAAGTACGTCAAGATCTTTGCCAGGACACACTGGCGGCTGTGTTGTGACTAGGCTTGTGCCGAAAACCAACTCACATCGGATTTATGCAGTGCAAAAGGAGATGGAGTAAAAAATATATTCTTACATCTGTGTTTAGGGGATACTGAGAATCGCACTCTCGTGGTCTTAAAACCTTATCCTACTCGCTTCTGCTCGTAGGATAAAGTTTTTAAACAACTCGAGTGAGATTCTCAGTCAGTATCGCCTAAACACCGAAGTAAGATCTATATTTACACAACTACCACCCCTTTCTCGCCCGTGTGATACTACCTTTTTCTCATTTCATGTGTGTGATAAAGGCATGGCTGACCCATCTGGTGATTCTGCAACATGACGGTAAGCAGAGGCGGAAATGGACACCCTTCTAAACATTGACCGTAGTAATATTGACGTCATTTTCAGTTTCACGTCACTGCGGGTTGACAGAGTTGTCCCATTTCGGAATCGAATAAGAGAAGAAAACTGCAAAGAATGACGTCAAAAGAATGTTACCGGGCACATTGCATTTGTGTATCAGTAGCGGTTTTCGTCGCAATGATTCCTGCAGGAATCATTGTGACTAAAACCGCTAACGACACCCAAAGGGTTAAAGATCATACGGCCCATAGTCGCATACCAGAACTTCCATGTGAATTAAAAAAAAGACATTAAGTCAGTTTTTTTGGGTGAAAATTCAAGATTGCCATTGTATTGCAGTGAAAATCTTGCTGTTCGCTAAAATAAACGCAGTACAAGACACACACTGGACATTCACCTGGTGCGAAGAGTCAGCTCAGCTATTGCAGCTTGCGAAATTTTGATCGCGTGTATTTTCAAAGCTTACAAAGGGACCTGAAGCCGGCATCAAAGCGGAGGGGTGGGGAGGCAGCGCCGGAGTACGGCCCGGAGAAAGAACCGCAGGCGCTCCACCCGAATTAAAGGTGACACATACTAGAGGAGAAAAGTCCGCGACTCCAGACCCGGGTATCGACCCTCGCGCATTTAGCTTTGGTGGCAGATGCTTTACCACTGCGCCACATACAGCCCATAAATATTTTCATAAAAAATGTGGACAGTCTTTTCTCTTCACAGGGCATGGCACACTATAAGTTATTGGTCGGAGGGGTCCGTGCAGCGAACCCCTCCGACCAATAACGTTTGTTTTCATTCCTCCGCTATTTTCGTAAAAGAAATCAAGAAGACATCTTGCGACCTGGATCACGCCAGACATGACTGACGTCAAAGGAATATACATTTATACATAATTGACTTATGACGTAATTTAAAATATGTCATGACGTTGCCGTCTCCAGTACTGAGTGTGCTTGTTGTTTGGAACAACACTAAGTAACTTTGTACTTTAGAACGTTTGGCGATCTTTTATAGAACAAAACTGGCATCCAAGATGCGTCATCGAGAGGGCTACAAAACGTCCGCCATTTTTCGCTACAGGGTTTTTTATAACACGGTCACGTGGTACGGTTTGCGCTAAAGTGACTGGTCGTGTGACGTCAGTATGAAGGAAAACAAAATTAAATTATACGCTGAACTTGACTTGTCGTTTCTGATGGACTTCCGACCGAAGCAAAAGTCCTCGGGCCGACATCGGCCGCAGTGGGCCCGCGCACGGCTGTGCGCAGGCCCACTGCGGCCGACGGCGGCCCTAAGGTGTTTGCTTTCCGGGTTGTGTGTGTCCTTTTCCATTTTCTTAGACACAGAGAGCCTCTGTTACCGCCTGATCGATGCCGCAGAAGCGCATGTCCCGCTCGGTCTCTTACGCAGTACCACGACCAGAATCCGCAAAAGAATGATTTGTCACAAAAAGTGTGCTGGTCTGTGATTTTGGACCTTACGGTTATTAAAAGCCGTAATGTCCAAAATCACAAACCAGCGGAAAACTGAACTGACTATTTTCAGGTGGCCGCCGCTTTACAAAAAGGTGCCCCCTGTGGGTTTGAACGCGTCCGGGCCACTGTGTCTGTTCAACACCAATCCAGACCAAAAAGGTGACTGCCAAGCGTGTAATATGCAAAGAAGTACCCAACGGAGAAAGAAACACGCTTAGAAAAGACGGGTACAACACAATTTATTAATATTTCGGGTAAATACCCTTTGTCAAAATAGACAAACAAACAAACATAGAGATTAGCCGCTACTTATCTATGTTTGTTTGTTTGTCTATTTTGACAAAGGGTATTTACCCGAAATATTAATAAATTGTGTTGTACCCGTCTTTTCTAAGCGTGTTTCTTTCTCCGTTGGGTACTTCTGTTCAACACCAGCAGTCGGGATGCAGTCGTCATTTCACCCTTGACCCAGGTCATGGCCGTGTCACCGTATCACCACCAGTGGAAGGTCAAAGGCGCGGATTACGTGGAAGAAGCACAATCCTACTGGGGCCTTGACCGTGAGTTTCTTCACGTGCCGGCGGGGTTCAGGGTCGAGGTCATCCTAGTGCATTCTGCGGACGGCATTGGGAAGGTATGGTATACCTCAGGCATGGTATCAGCGTTGCTGAATCGCCATGCACCTAGGTAACACTGGTAGTAGGAAAGGGCACATCTGCTGCCCGTGTCACAGTTTAGAGGTGCTCGGTTTCACAACGGTCATCCTATGCCTGTAGGTAGACGTGGCGTAAATACGATACTTCGAAGGAAAAGAGCTTTAACTCATTCGAGACGTGCCGCCTCTGGATACGCATATGCCGCGTATCCGGCCTGAGGTGGCACGTCTCGAATGCGTTAAAGCTGAGAGAATGGCCGGAACGGGGAGGGGGGGTGGTGGTGGAGGGAGTTGGGGAAAGGGGGGGGGGGGGTGGAGAGAGTGATTATGATGATGATGATGAAACTTTATTACACAACGGTAGAAGTTTTGACAGATATGAATACGTCATTTTTCAAACTTGCCGTTGCTAACATACTACAACATAAGATATACTGAAGACAAGCAAAAAAAATTTAACGCCAGCAAACAATAATCATAACTAAATAAGTACAGACACACTCAGTACAGAAAATGATACTAAGGTGACAATAAACAAATACGAAAAAGGATATAATACTCTTTAGAGAGAGAGAGCGAGAGAGAGAGAGAGAGAGAGAGAGAGAGAGAGAGAGAGAGAGAGAGAGAGAGAGAGAGAGAGAGAGAGAGAGATTTTATTTTTAAGGATGGAGATGTTAGGCGCGCAGGCCTTTCTTACAATCTTACGTTTTGCAACACTCATCCCATGACTGTGGGCAAACATAACGAGAGAGAGAGAGAGAGAGAGAGAGAGAGAGAGAGAGAGAGAGAGAGAGAGAGAGAGAGAGAGAGAGAGAGAGAGAGAGAGAGAGAGAGAGAGAGAAATGATGATGATGATGATGATGAAACGTTTTTATTCAGGATAAAAAGTTTTAGGCATAGCAATGCCTATCTTCCAAACTGTCCTGCTACTCTACACATATAAAAATACATCAGACAATACAGCAAAAAATAAAACATATATAAGTAAAATGACCCATCCCCCCTCACCCCACCCCTCTCCCCCACCCTCAGAATATATATATATATATATATATATATATATATATATATATATATATATATATATATATATATATATATATATATATATTATATATATATATATATATATATATATATATATATATATACACAAACAAACAAACAAAAAAAACCATTGCTATATGCACTTGATAACAAATTATTTAAGTTACCT
Source organism: Semisulcospira habei (assembly GCA_036245525.1). Classification (NCBI taxonomy): domain Eukaryota; kingdom Metazoa; phylum Mollusca; class Gastropoda; family Semisulcospiridae; genus Semisulcospira; species Semisulcospira habei. Next base: position 223,436,008 of record BTPG01000004.1, on the reverse strand, counting down.
ACAGATACTTGATAACAAATTTCCAAAGTCACTTATAACTGACAAATAACTTTACAGGTAACCTTTTAAGATCTTATAAATGAGTTATAAGTGACTTAAGTCAAGAACTTATAAGAACTTAAAAATAACAAATTGTAAGTTCTTGACTCAAGTCACAACTTAAGTCACAACTTACTCGGACAGATTTGTCAAGATACAAGGACAATGAAAAAACTTTTTTTTAGTAATAGTCAGGTGGTGGTGGTGGTGCTGATGGGGTTAAATAGTTAGGTGGCATGTCATTTTTCTGTGAAGTGTATGTCATTAATAAACGATTACCAAATCTGATTTTTATTTGTTTAAAAGATTGTGTAGTTTTTCTGTGGTTTCCTGAACACCGATCTGTTTTCCCATCTCTAAAAAACTGGCCTTAAGTTCTTCAACATTTACGGGAGATTGACTACGCATTTTATTTTGTATTTCAGATTTCTGTTTCTTGTAATTATTTAAATCATCCTGGACCCGATTAAATTCTTCGTCATCAATAAAATTATCGTTTAATGCCTTACTGATAATAAGTTTCATACTGCTCAGCTTTGCACCAGCAAGCGTACTCAATGCTTCATGTTTCTGTAATTTTGTGTGAAACCTTTTGTTCAAGGCCTCCAAACCAAAGCAAGCCAGGCATGTAGCAACGCTAACACCCTCAACTGCTATTCCAGCCAAACTTCCAATTCCCGTGGCAAACAGAACAATACCCCCTACAGAACATGAAGCTGAAACTGCGCCAATAGCCATAGAAGTGTTTTGAACAGAATTAAATACTGACTTATACCTCCTTTTGCACCGTGAGTACTTAGCCTCTTCACTTTCCAAATATTTCAAAGCTTCTGTAATATTATTTAATCTGAATGCATCTGTCTGTAATGTTTTATCTGAAGCAATTGGCACAGCTGTCACCTGTGGATCAGGCGCAAGTGATGTTTTAGTCATCACATTTGTTTCAGTCGGCTCAAGCGTCGGTAGTTGCGGATAGAAGTTTACCATTTTTTTTATTGACAAATATTTTTTTTTATTTAATCAGCAATTACATTTTGCAACTCTTCAAAAGTATACAATTTGTTAGCATAATAAAATGCAACAAGATCAATGTGTTCAAGGTTTATGTAAGTTAGACGAACAAAAGTTGTTTTGTCGACCACCACCTTGACAGCTGGAATACTGCTTGAAACATTAATAACATCATTATTTTTTGTAATGGCAATAAAGACCTTTGATGATTCTGTTACTGTTTCATTCCATGTAAGTTTAATTCCTTGTGCAATTTGAGCCTCTTTAGCAGAAGCAACAGATTTCATGATAATTTCAAATACTATTGTCGCTTCTCTTGCGATGGTAAAGTTTGCTGGCATAAACACAACCTTTGCATCAGACCTACCCTTCCTGTGCGTAAGAAGATATCTTCGTTTCACATAATTTTCAACTTTCAGTTTTTCTCTGCTATTGTTGTCTGGGGCAAAGCTTGGAACAAGACTTACAATAAGCGGCCCCGAGTTAACAACCTTCCTAAACACTAAGGCACCTTCGTCATCAGTGTATACATAAGGACTAATAAATTCAATCTTTATGTCCCAGTCAATTGTGGGTGCTGGTGCCGGCACAGGTGAAACAACCCACTTACTACCCACATGTATTAAGTTGTAAGGCGCATTATTTACAGGTGGAGTAGGTACAGTAACATCACGAAGCTGACCAAGTTTAGGAATCTGTTTTTCACCGTCTTTCATGTCGACAATTACTTTCCTCTTGTACATGCCATTTAAATCAAGTTCAAAACCATATATTTCTCCAACATCCCCTTCCTTCTCAAAATCCTGGACGTCAGCCAAATCTTTCAACTCTGTAACCGGACACGCAACTGGTATGATTGTTCGCTTTGGACCAAGACCACTCATTTTTATAAACAAAAATAAAATTATTTAACTTCTAACACAACACTAAAATCATGCATAAGAACTGGTTTGTCATCCTGATTAGTTACAGATATACTCAGTGACTCAAAGAAACTAGAACCTAATTTCTTAAACTGCAAATTAGGAAATCTAACAACTACACTTTCACAATATGGAGCAGTTCCAGTAGGTAAGCATCTCAACAAAGTTGAAGGCTTTCCATTGTGTACATTTTCTGATGTGTTTAGTTCTTTCAAATAAACATTTAGCACTGTGTGTACTGACAAATAAACAGCATATCTTCCAGTTATTTTGCCTTTTTTGGGCTTAAATTTTAATCCTGCTTCATAAGTCCAATCATCATCACCACTAACAGCTACAATACCAAGATCAGATTCAGTTAAAAAACCCAGTAGTATTAAAAGTTTGTCTGTTAATATAAGCTGACTATCTTTTGGAAATTCCAATGTAACAAACAAGTTAGCCGGATTTAAAGTTGCTTTAATTTTATACATATCTTGTAAAAATTCAGCTATAGTACAAAAGTCATAATACCCAGGCTGTAAATGATTAGCGCCCCAACTTGTAGTACCTACCATTCCATGTACAGAATATTCACCATCATCTGTTACATTAAACCATTTTACTGTGTAGAACATTTCATGGATAGCTACAGCCTTGCTACCATCACGATTATCAATCCCATTAGTTAACCACACTGGTTTGCTTGTGTCAAGATTTGTTAAGGTAATAAACATTTTTATTATCTCATATAAAAAAGGATGGAATTTAAATCACCAACCATTACCACAACGAACACATTTCAATTTAATGTGAATGCCAAATATAATGTTGCACCAACTTATGAACAGAAAATAATTCAACTAAATCAACTCGACATAGCTGTGTCTGAACAAGATCTATTTCAAGTCAAAGTACCGAATCCGTTTGACCATTACCTAAACCCTCCAATAACAGATGACTCAACTGCAAGAAAGTGGTCTTCAAGTCCACTACAGATGTTTCAAAACCAACTCAACTTTGCAATACTATGCTCAACTACTGGCTGTGGGGTTTCTTTTACAGACCACTTGAATCATTCAAACAAACTGATTAGGTCTGTGTATCATTTCCATGTTTATTACCAGCTTAGATGTATTCTGTCAGAACTTCATACACCACTGCCCACTGAATCCAGTTTCAACAGGTTTAACAACCCCATGGATATGAAAGCATTTGAACGCATCTGTAATGAATTTAACATAAGCCCCCGGTATGACTTCACACAAAAACTTGATGATCACAACGGTATGGGTACATTGTATTATGCTATGAGCCACAGACAATACCCTCAAGATTACTACCCTGGTTACACTTCATTCTCATCTAAATCTGAAGTCTGGTTAGGCTCAATAGAACAGAAACAGTCTAATGCGTGGACCACATTTATTTTAGATAAATCTGACGGGTTTACTCAAGCAGGAGTCGTGCGCGCCAATGAGTCTATCAGAACATATGTCTGGTGTATACTAGGTGCACAATCACTAACAAAATCAAACATTTTGAATGGAAGTGGTAAATTTGAAGCACAAAAACAGTTTCTTGCAAATCTTGAAGATTCAATTAACTCAACAGTTGATCTCCCATCAAGCATACAACACTACCAAGACGTACTCAGATATGCCAGATCAAAAGTTGACTTTGTAGTTGGTATCGGGTTATACATGTTACCATCTGACCTTCAACTCCAAATGGGAACAATAACAAATTATAATAATGAAATAATTGTTGCAGGTGTTGGTCAAAAATTAGGACTCAATCAATCTGTAAACTTGGGAGCAACAACCACACACCTACAGTTGTTAAAACCATTACAGACGGTAACACCCCTGGCCCCGGCCCCGACCCCGGCCCTGGCCCCAACACCGGCACTCATACAAGCGGTAACCCCTACACCAACCCCTGACACACATGAGTCAGAGAGAACTGCATTGGTAATAGGTCTAACAGGGTTAGGGGTTTTACTTCTTTATCTGTTTCATTAAATAACCCACCATCAACCCTCCTACTGTAACCAGAAAGACCCACACATGTTCTGCCATAAATCCAACTACCTTTGCTGTAGTAGTAATCAGCCAACTGACAACAGTGCCAATTATGCCGGGCAAAGCGTCCACTGCTTTCACAGCCAATTTTTTAAGCAAGTCTGATATGTGAGACAACTGTTTCTTTACCCATGACTGTAAATCTTTTGGGTCTGTTGGAGTCGGGGGGCCCGGGGTTGGTGGTGCTGGGGCCGAGGGTGCACCCCCCACCACTGCCAGAGACAGCTAATACAACAGTACTGATAATAAACCCAAGAGCAGTAATTAAACTAGCAATTGTGATACCCTGTTCTCTGAAAAGTGTTTTTAGTCTCTCAGCCAGAGTAGTGTCTTCGTGAAGTATTTTCTGAATAGTTTCTCTAATCCTGTTGACCTGTGTTTTCAGTTTTTGTCTCCCAATACTAATTGTTTCTAACCGTCCTGATCTTTCTATCTGCAAATCATTTAATCTGTGTTGAATTCTTTCTTTCATTTCTGTGTCAAGATTTCCATTGTCTGCGGTAGCCAGTTTCTCTTTTTCACGTTCTATGTGTTTATCAAGCTCTCCCAGTTTGGCAACATTATTTACCATCTCACCTCTTATTGTCTGCAGTGATTTATCCAATCCCATAATCTCCCTCATTGACAAAGGTGGATCATCTATTGTTTTCAAAGCGTCATTTATTTGTCCTTCAGTAAATGAGGTTTCTTGTATCACTGTGTTTGCTATTTCTGGTAGGTTTGTTACAGGTGCCATTTCAATTTGTTGCCCTGTTGGTAATTTTGTTTGCGTGTCGTGAAGAACACTAGCCAGTCTTGGCGTGACAGGAGACCCACCAATACCAAGGTACCTTGCCAACCCAGAGTTACCACCGACTTCACCTTTAATTGTACTTAAAGCTCTAAACTTAGAAGGATTATTTTTATGTGTTAGATTTATTTTCCCTCTGTCTGTATTTACAAATAAGTACCCTTTATCATATTCAAACTGGTTAGGATCTATTACATCTGGGCGCGCTCCAACACTATCATAAAATGAGTTTACTTTGTCTTTTAACAGTTCATGATGCATACTAGAAGTAGTTACCATTCCAGTCATATCTGTGATACTGGTATCTGAGACATTCATGTCATCCATTTCAAAATCTTCATGATTAAATCCTCCCGCTGCCATTGTTTTATTAATTTATTATTTTTTATTGTGCATAATAAAAATGACACAGTCTTACGGATCAAAGTTAGACCCATACAGAAAACTATGTGAGCCTCTGGGTGTTAAGGGCATAAGACAATCAATCGTCATCACAAGCAATCCAAGTACCATAGACCAGAACCAAACACTTACAGTCAAGTTTCCAAACCTGGGTCCCAATGATGTCATTGTTCCTGGCACTGCACGCCTAGCATTTAATATTGAACTATCATCAGACGCAGATGTGAACAGAACACTGGTTGACAATCTTGGCAGAGCAATTGTTAGAACTATTAAAGTAAAACTTGAAGGGCAGGAAGTGTTTAGTCTTGACGACTCAGATGTATTCTACTGTTACAAAGACCTTTGGCTCACAAGAGAAGAACGAGAGGATCGTATTTACCAAGGCATACAGTCTGATAATGTTGGTAAACTTCGAATCAATGCTGGAGATAAATCAACGTCAGCAGCCCAGGACGTTATTATAGCAGAAACATATGGAACCAGATTTTACATTCCACTTGAGTTTGAAATCCTAACAGCTCATTTGCCTTATTATCAAGGGGCACTGAATGACCGTCTGAGCTTTGAACTAACTTTCAATGACTACTCCAAAGTTATAAAATCATCTGCCACAGATGCAACATATAAGATCTCTAACATTTCCTTGGAATATGAAATTGTCACACACACTGAATTAGCCAGACTTATTCAAAATCAGTATCAGTCAAGACTTCCAATTTATTATGACAGGGTGATTAGACATAGTTTAATACCCAAAGACAAGAGTGACCCAATGTGGAACATAAACTTGAACACACCTGCTAGGTCACTGAAAGGTATTCTTATGTTGTTTGTTGAACCGGTGAGTCCATACAAAAGAGATTCAGAAAAATTCTACAATCCTAAGATTACACATTTGTCCTGCACAATCGAAGGCCGCCCTAATCAAGTGTACGCTTCAGGAATGTTACCTTATCAACACTATGATGAGATCACAAAGTATTTTGCAGGAGGAAGGATTAGAGATAAACCTGCAAACATTGCGTGCAAAGATCTACATCTGTATGATGTTAGGATCGGACAATACCTGACAAATAAGTATGCACTGTGGCTAGACCTTCGTAGTACAGATGACGACTACCTTCATGGGTCAGGACGAACTGTCGAGAACAGTAGTGATGGGATTACAATTCAGATACAAAAAAAGGTTGAAAAAGCCGAAGCCATAAATATATATTTGTACCTGATATATGACGCACAACTCAATATACAAGACAGTAGACTGAGTGGACACATATATTAAAATTATATTGTGTATTAAAATGAACCTGAGCTTAATGGCACTCGACCCACACTGTGGATTATTTTGTGGCGCCACAGGGTGTGGTAAAACTGAATTTGTACTTGATTTATTACAAACAAGATACATACACCATTTTGAAAACATTGTAATATTTTGTCCTACAATCAAACACAACAAAGCTTATCACAACCGTTTATTCATTTGGACTGACAGCAACATATACTTAGTCGACCCTGAGAAAAAACTGAATGACTACCTACAATATTTTTACAAGCAATTTGAAGGACAGTCAACGTTGTTTATTGTTGATGACTGTTCTGCAGAGAAAGACATTGTCAAGAAGAGAAACACATTAGCAAAACTTGCCTTCAGTGGCAGACATGCTAATGTAAGTGTATGGATTCTCACTCAGAAATATAATGCTGTACTGAAAGATTTTCGAGAACAGTTAAAGTTTATCTGTTTGTTTTACTGTAAGGATCGTGACAGCTTTGAAGACTGTCTCAGAGAGAATGATGTCATCCCAAATAAGCATGAACGAGATGATGTAAAAAATAAACTGAAATCAACTAAGCATCTAAAGCTCATTTTAAAGACAGATCAGCCCACAGGGTATGGGTTAGTAAATTGATGTAAATTAATTTATACATTTGTTTGTCCAATAAAAATGACAGACGGACAAATCATACAAGTACTCAAACCAAGGGGAATCACAGCGCTGGACAGACAACAGTTAGATCCCCTGCCCCCGCCTATCAGGCACCCAATCGCCAGCCCACAGAGAAATACGCAGGTATAGAATAAGACAATCATTTCCATTCCTTATAAGAATGGATCAGGTCTCTTATATAACCCATGTCTTTCTCCGGAACTTAGGAAGTAGGCAGGAGAAACATACATACACAAACATGAAGGTGCGCTACTATATGTGGTCGGGTAAATACCCTGATTTCCCACAGTAGATGCACAGAACATTACACAACAATGTATTGCATCTTCTGTTATTTTGTATCGTTACATTGTTGTGTAATGTTCTGTGCATCTACTGTGGGAAATCAGGGTATTTACCCGACCACATATAGTAGCGCACCTTCATGTTTGTGTATGTATGTTTCTCCTGCCTACTTCCTAAGTTCCGGAGAAAGACATGGGTTATATAAGAGACCTGATCCATTCTTATAAGGAATGGAAATGATTGTCTTATTCTATACCTGCGTATTTCTCTGTGGGCTGGCGATTGGGTGCCTGATAGGCGGGGGCAGGGGATCTAACTGTTGTCTGTCCAGCGCTGTGATTCCCCTTGGTTTGAGTACTGACAATTCTGCCAGCGCTAGCCTCACCTATCTGGTTTGTGAGTATCATGTATAACTCGAGGCAAAATTTGTATCGTTACATTGTTGTGTAATGTTCTGTGCATCTACTGTGGGAAATCAGGGTATTTACCCGACCACATATAGTAGCGCACCTTCATGTTTGTGTATGTATGTTTCTCCTGCCTACTTCCTAAGTTCCGGAGAAAGACATGGGTTATATAAGAGACCTGATCCATTCTTATAAGGAATGGAAATGATTGTCTTATTCTATACCTGCGTATTTCTCTGTGGGCTGGCGATTGGGTGCCTGATAGGCGGGGGCAGGGGATCTAACTGTTGTCTGTCCAGCGATGTGATTCCCCTTGGTTTGAGTACTGACAATTCTGCCAGCGCTAGCCTCACCTATCTGGTTTGTGAGTATCATGTATAACTCGAGGCAAAATTTGTATCGTTACATTGTTGTGTAATGTTCTGTGCATCTACTGTGGGAAATCAGGGTATTTACCCGACCACATATAGTAGCGCACCTTCATGTTTGTGTATGTATGTTTCTCCTGCCTACTTCCTAAGTTCCGGAGAAAGACATGGGTTATATAAGAGACCTGATCCATTCTTATAAGGAATGGAAATGATTGTCTTATTCTATACCTGCGTATTTCTCTGTGGGCTGGCGATTGGGTGCCTGATAGGCGGGGGCAGGGGATCTAACTGTTGTCTGTCCAGCGCTGTGATTCCCCTTGGTTTGAGTACTAAATCATACAAGTGCTTGATCTTACACACCTTTTCAAAGATGTTATGCACTTTACTGACTTAATATCACCCAAACAGACTTACATAAGCCTTTCAGCACCATCAGAAATATATGCTACATATAGTGTGACTTTGGATTATGTCGATGAGCATCCAAATGTGGAGTGCATGACAGTTGATTTAAAGACACCTACTTTTAAAGTTGATGATACCAACTATGGTTGGTTAGGGGAAATTTGTTATAGCATATTTAAACAACTACGCAAACTAAATGTTTATATTGACAGTGTTACAGTTAATAAAGTGGTATTACACAAGGTGAGCCAGCGGTAATATTTTTTAATTTATTATTTTGTCGGTCAAATAAAAATGACGGACAATGTTCAAAACCCTGGCCCATCAAACCCTGGCCCATCAGGCCTACGTAACGTGTTTCACACAACAAACTTACCTATATCCAATACTAATAATGTTTATGAATCAATAAAAAACTCTTTTTCTGTCATACAACAAAATCTTCTTACAGGCAGTGTGAAGATTCAGATTGTTGCTAAAATAGAATTTACTAGAGTAGACGGTGAAGTGATTGTATCGTACATATCAACAAGACAACACACAGTTAACACAAGAAGAGAATTAGAAAACGTGTTTAGAGACAGACTATTACCAGACTTTCTACAGGCAATTGACAGTGCAAAAATGAAAGGATCTGGTTGGCACGAAGGACATGTACATGAACTAAAACTAAAGCAGTCAAGGTATCATCCTATACTAGGTAAATCATGGATACCATTGCCAAAAGAGGTTGCAGACAAAAAGGCTGTAGTCAATATTCAGAACAATGACAACTATTGTTTTATGTGGTGTGTGCTTGCTAAACTACACTTTATAAAGTCAAAACCTGAACGTGTATCTAACTACACCAAATTTGTAAATGAACTCGATTTTAGTGGCATTGAGTTTCCTGTTAAAATAGAGGACATAGACTTGTTTGAAAAACTAAATCCTGGTATATCTGTAAATGTGTATGTGTGGGATAATGAGTCTGTTGATAAGTTACAGCCAATTAGAGTGTCCCCAATTGCCCCAACCTATGGGCAGTCAGAAGATAGACATGTTGATATGTTATTAATAAGCTCTGGTGATAACTTTCACTACACAATTATCAGAAATATGTCACGTCTAATTCATGGACATACAACAAAACACAATGGGAAACAGGAAGTTTGTAAAAGATGTTTACAAAGATTCTCCTCTATTTCAGTAGCGCACAAACACGTCCTACACTGCAGATCAGCTGATGACATACAAACTGTACTTAAGTATCCAGATCCTGGCAGCAAGGTTTATTTTAAGAACTATGGGAATCAGCAAAAGTTGCCGTTTGTAGTGTATGCAGATTTTGAATCATTGGTTGTACCATATGAGGGTCCTGTTCCAGAGTCATTACCAAAGACTATAAAGTTGAGTGACCAAGTGGTGTGTTCTTTTGGATACATTCTTGTTAGGTCAGACGGTTTGCATTCAGAGCCTGTTATCTACAGAGGTGAAAATGCAGCATGTTTGTTTTTAACAGAAATGAGACATCTGTATAGTCAGGTAGTACAGTATCTCACAACATGCCAGATACCTTTGGTGATGACAGAAGAAGACAAACTGAAATTTGATACAGCTGAGACGTGTTGGATTTGTGAACAACCTTTAGGTTGTGATATAGTTCGTGACCACGATCACATAACTGGGCATTACAGAGGTGCTGCACATAACAATTGTAACTTGTTATTAAAAATAGATCCTAAGACATACAAACTGCCTATCTTTTTCCACAATCTCAAAGGTTATGATTCACACATTATCATGCAGGCTGTAGATGAGTCGTACAAAAACATAAGTTGTATTGCCCAGACAACTGAGAAATACTTGACTTTTAGGTTAGATAAATTAGCATTTTATGACTCCATGCAACATTTGTCTTTAGGATTGGCTAGTCTGGCAGAAGGACTGACTGAGTATCCAATAACGAGTAAATATTTTGAACCAGACTTGATTAAGAAAGGTGTGTATCCGTATGAGTACATTGATCACTGGGTTGTGTTTGAAGAAACAAGACTGCCACCAAAAGAGAAATTTTATTCTACACTAACTGGAAAAGGTATTTCTGACTCTGAATATCAACACGCACTTGATGCGTGGGGGAAGTTAGGGTGTCAGACGATTGGTGACTACCATGACCAGTACTTGAAAGCAGACGTTTGTTTGCTAGCAGACGTATTTGAAAGTTACCGTGAAAAGGGTTTGTTACACTACAAGCTTGACCCTTGATTAATAAACTGGGCACTGTGGCGCCACTTGGGATGAATATGAAAGATTAACTTTTTGGACCTTACCTGTGTCTTCTGCTAACTGTCATTTACATTACCGAGTCGCTTCTGTATGTCTACTCACTAACCAGATAGGTGCGGCTGGCGCTGATTGATATGTACTTTGTGCCTCCCTTGGGGACTTTTTCAGCGCTGGCCATACGTTAAGTTGGATCCCTTGCCCTTCCCTGTCGGGCGCCTGGTCGCCGGTCCTTGGATTTATGCGCGGGTGTGGGGGGCGATCATGTGCATTCCCTTGGGGATGTATGTGGTCGTCTTGTTCGCATGCCTGTGCGTTCGTCCGTGGGCTGGAGGATGCCTGTTGGGCGGGGCTGGTGGCTCTGTTTGTTTGCCTTCCCCCCCCCCCTCCCTTTTTGTTTTCTCTCTCTCTCTCTCTCTCTCCCTCTCTCTCTCTCTCTCTCTCTCTTTCTCTCTTCCCCCTTTCTCTCTCTCTTCCCTTTCCTCCTCCCCTTCCCCCGCCCCTTTTGTCTTTCTCTCCCCCCACAAGCGTTTTTTTTTTTTTTTTTTTTTTTTTTGTTTTTTGTTTGGAGTTACCCTTGAAGATGGTTTCACAACTACCTACTCTCCTCTTATACCATTATTCTCTTACTGAATTTGATTATTTGCTTCGTTTCATCGATATTCCTTGTTGTGTACCATGCTAAATGCTGGGGTTTTTTTCCCGGGGTCCTCCCGTTTTTCCCCGAGGTAGTCCTCAACTCGATGGTGATATACAGTTTGCCTTCGGGTTGGTGTTTAGCTGGCTTTGTGTATTAGACACTCAGCCTACTTCGTGCCCAAGGGTACTCCCCGTTCGTTCTCTCTCTCTCTCTCTCTCTCTCTCTCTCTCTCTCTCTCTCTCTCTTTCTCTCTCTCTCTCTCTCTCTCTCTCTTTCTCTCTTACCCCACCCGGGTCTGCCCTGGGGGACTTGGGTGGGGTTAGGTTCTTTTTAGTTCCCAGGGTCACCCTGGTCAGCCCCACAGGGTGGGTTTCCTTTCTATTCTGGGGCATGTGTTTCTGTCTACTCCCCGTTCGTTCTCTCTCTCTCTCTCTCTCTCTCTTTCTCTCTCCCCCCCTCTCTCTCTCTCTCTCTCTCGCTGTCTCTCTTCTCTCTCTCTCTCTCTCTCTCCCCCCCCCGGCCTCACACACGCGCATTTACTTTTGCTTGCTCCTGCGCGCGCTTACACACACTCTTGTCTCTCGTGTTTAGTTTCTCTCGGAGTCTTTCTCTTACGATTTTTTTCTTTGACGTCATTTTTACTTTTGTTCTTCCTTTCCTTTTCTTTTTCTTTTTACGTCACCTTCAGTTGCCACATTCCTTCTGCATCTGAAGATAAGTAGCGACTAATGTCTCTGTTTGTTTGTCTATTTTGACAAAGGGTATTTACCCGAAATATTAATAAATTGTGTTGTACCGTTTTTTCTAAGCGTGTTTCTTTCTCCGTTGGGTACTTCTTTGCATTTCACACGCTTGGCAGTCACCTTTTTGGTCTGGAAAGCTTGACCCTGCTTGTTACATAACTAGTCCTGGCATGACATGGGATGCATTTTTGAAATCCAGTAAGATATCTATAGTGTAACGACGGTGTTTTCGCTACTGAATTAAATTACATATATAAACGTTTATTCTAATGGAATGAGTGTGTGCGTGGGTTTGTTCTGATAATCAGTATAAAGGTGGGTGCACTATCTCTGTTCACTATACTCTTTCATCCACCACACACGCGCTTACAAACGAAGGACAAAGGCCACACAGTTATATCTCTTTGCCCTCTTTAACTATTAACAAGCACTCATAACATACATTAAACCACACAATTCACATCATATAAACCAATCTACACAAATAACAATTCACATCATATAAACCAATCTGCACAAATAACTAACAGTAACAAGTGGCATATAGGTTATTCACAACTTCAGCGCTCACACATTCACTCGCTACCGTAGAGGTCGTTGTCTCTCTCGAGAGACGTCACTCGACTCCTCTTTATATTAGTGTCGACACAGTCAATATCACATTGACGACTTGACGGAGATTCCCGAACTGAATATTACTATTCAATGACTACTCACAGATTTAGAACATTCCTAGGCGTGAAATTAACGGCGCTAGGCGACAATAGCTACACTGACGGAACACTGCATGTGGTCCTGTAGCACGAATCTGTGGCTTACTTCGCTACCGTTGCTGCTCGTAGCACCAGTGATGGTAGGACAAAGGAGAGATGAAGGCTTGATGTCAGCACCTGGTCACGTACGTGATGCCTTCCGGACAGCTTCATCGGCCCTACACCAGGGGTTTCCGCTCCGTACCGGTCCCGCTGTACACAACATTTATACACTCATAAATGTTCGCTCTCATACCCAAAAGTCTGAATGTGTCTTCGACACATTATTATACTTCAGAGCGCTCTAGATCATTTCCTCTGAAAAATGTCTTCTTTATTCCACCATACTACAATCACTATTGTCATAATTCTTATGACAATTCCTATAGCCACTTTAACACAGTGCACACAATTCCTATAGCCACTTTAACACAGTGCACACAATTCCTATAGCCACTTTAACACTGTACACACATTTCACGTACCTACACACAATGGATTATGAGCCAAATATTACAATCACAGCTCACCTTCAATTCGTAACATATTACTGCACATTTCATCATTAAGTATACCTAAATATATACTGAATTCTATTCCTATTTCAGTCCCACATCTTCACATATGAATGAATACAACATGACATCCTAGTTATAAACTATATCACATAATTACATGACTAAACAAGTATTGACATGAGCCATCACATTTCCTCCAAACATGGCTCTTTTGCACTCTAATAATAATTCATAAAACAATACTTTCTTTTTCATCTGAATAGCGTTACAGGTCATTATAAATACCGGTAATAAAAGAATAAATACCTGTATTCAATATACAGCTATCGAATTCTCTAGCCAGAATTCTTCCTCAGAGCCCGAGCAAAAACGACTGCTCGGCTCGACTGGTGTAGCATCTCTAACTTGCAATTATTCCCGATGCCACACTGTCACTCCCACACGTGACACGTGAACATCGCTCACCTACATTACCACACGTGAACATGGCTTATCTGTACAATACCGCTCGTGAACAATGCTTATCTCTACATTATTCGCATGTGTACATTCGGTCCAACTGCGAATGACGTCACACCATCGTCCGACCGAAAACTGCCCCAAAGGCGTTCGTTACATATAGACCTGTTGTCTGATCGTACGATGGGTGAAATGGTAGAACGCGGATTGAGAGGAGGCATTAGTATTGCAGCGAACAATTACGCCAGAGCCAACAATAAATATCTTGATGACCTTGACCAGGGTTTTGACCCCTCAAGGTCAAGGTCATTCATTACGTACCTTGACGCTAATAACCTTTACGGATTCGCGATGTGTGAGTTATTGCCCTTGAAAAACTTTTGTCTGTATGATTTGTCACAGTATGACATAACAGGGTTAACTAACAATATTATGAATCTTGACCGAAATGATGCGAAGGGTTGGATCTTTGAAGTAGACCTGGAGTACCCGCACCATCTACATGATTATCATAATGATTATCCATTAGCAGTTGAGAAAATGAGTATGACAGGGAAAAAAGAAGACACTAAGCTTGTGCCAAATCTAAATGACAAATTCAATTACGTTTGTCACTACCGCTTGTTACAGTTTTACATCAGACACGGGTTAGTACTAAAGAAAGTTCACAGAGGAATTCAATTTGATCAGAGTGCTTTCATGAAAGATTACATAATGAAGAACACAACCCTTCGTGCCAGAGACGGCAACACTGCATTTGACAAAGACTTCTTTAAGCTTATGAACAATGCCTGTTTTGGCAAGACAATGGAAAATCCTCATCACAGAAAAGATGTGAGACTAGTCACAACTGAATTGGGTGCAATTAAACTTACAGGTAAGCCACAGTACACAGGGTATAAAGAATTTCATTCATCATTGTATGCAGTGTCACTCAAAAAAAAGATTGTTAAACTGGACAAGCCAGTATTCATTGGTAGGGCAATTCTTGAGTTGTCAAAACTGTTGATGCTTGAATTTTATTATGATTACTTTAAGCCAAAGTATCCTGAGTGCAGATTGTTATACACTGACACTGACTCTATGATCATTGATGTGTGTACTGAAGACTTTTATGAAGACATGAAAACAGAGTTACACATGTATGACACGTCTGACTATCCTAAAGATCATCCACTGTTTAGCACACAAAACAAGAAAGTGCCTGGAAAGTTTAAAGATGAACTGAATGGTGTGCCTATAGTTGAGTATGTTGGACTGAGGTCAAAAATGTATTCTATACTGCACCAGAAAGGTAGTCAGTCGAAAGCCAAAGGAATTAAAAAAACAGCAATAAAAAATAAAGACATTCGTCATGAACATTACAAGCAAGTGTTAGATGGTGCATTAATGCCTGATTATCCAAACAAGTCACTGAGATCAAATAGACACAATCTTGAAATGATCCAAACACATAAGAAGTCACTTGCAGTTGGAGACACGAAACGAGTGTTTCACACTAAAGAAAAAGCTTATGCACCTGGACATTAATGGCTCAAGTTATCTGAAGATATTTGTGATGAACTGGTTGATGAATTAATTGACGACTTAGTTACTGAAATGAGTAACGGTGTCTGGGGGAATAATCTGTAATTCTTCTCTGACAAATGCCCTCTGGGGTGCAGGGTCGTACAGGTAATATATTGTTGCGTCTGGACCGGGAATTATTTTTTTTATATTGTGTACAGACGTTGACCAGATGGGGTCTGTTGCCCTGTGTCTGTCGTCGTTCTCAGCCTCCCCTGGCTGATATAAATATCTCACCTGTTTAGTAAATAAACTTGTGTCTGGTGCCGGGGTTGGTCCTGTTTTTGGCTCTGTAATTGTTTTCAATTTAATAGCATCAGCAGGTTTTGGGTGTCCTTCATTGTTCATTGCTTTTATCACATGTGGTAATCTCTTTACCCATTCAGTGTTACGGGTGTCATGCATGAGTTCCTTAGAATACTGGTAACTGAAAAGTCTTTCTGATAACTGTTTGTTAAAGTTTTCAACAATTGCCTGCGATCTGTGCACGCCTGGAATACCACGTCTGACCAGTACGCCATGCTTAGCAAATAACTGATTAACTGCGCCCTTAAATTCAGATCCATCATCAACCTGCACTAGTCTGGGCCGCCATGAGATGGCCTTAGTCGCCTGCTCGGCGTTAAACCCAAATAACTAACTAATGCACTAGTCTGGGGTATCTTAAAGGGCCTCTTTTATAGATACTAGATAAAGCAGTCGCAACAGTGTTAGCAGTTTTGTCAGATATGGGTTCAGCGTCTTTGTACCTTGAAGCAATGTCTACAACAGTCAGTGCATACTTGTATCGTTTCTTTCTTATTGTATCGTGTGGAAGAAACAGGAGGTCCATTTGGTGCGTGTCATTTGGTGATGTGTTTTCAAAATGGGGTCTTGTTATTTTTCTTGGAGCAGGGAGATATATCTGCCAAATTGCCTGTCTCTTTAACCATTGCTTGACCTGATTGAGTGATATATCTCCGCCCACAGCGGCATGTAATTTCTGAATAGCTGTTTGCCCTTTCCAATAGCCTAATGGAGAGTAATATATTTTCGATAGTTTATTTTCGGCTGCCATTTTTTCTAGCAATGAAAACTCCTGTAAAATAAACAAATGTCATTCCCACTAGAACAAAGATTATCTCTCCGTTTCTTTGTTCTGTACTCGGTTTGTAATAGTCACTTAGTTTCGGTTTTAGGATAGACATGTCTTCACCCGTGACAAGAAAATATTCCCTGATTGCTTCGTCTGTATTTGAAAATGTATGTTGTGCGTGGCCTTCAAGCCTCAATCTTTCATTGATGAAATCAAGTTTCTCAATTCTTTGTTTTTCATACGCCTGTTCTGCCTGTGCTAATTTCTCAGACGCTTCATTGTGACGTTTCATTTCTTCTGCAGATTCCTCTCTACCCATTTTAGAAAAGAGATAATTAGAGCCACTGAAGGCGAGGGCGTTAACAACTGCCCCACCAATCATAATAGCTATCGTCGCCATATTATTTTTATTTACATAGAAACATTTTCGGGAATAATTCCCTGCTTGACAAGAAAATCTTTTGTCGCAATCGACGCTGTAACAACTACAATTAGCTGAGCGCTGTCTTCGAAATCGAGTCTACTCAAGTCTGCTGATTTCATTTTGAGTAGACTTTTTCCCAGCATAGAATAAGCTACTGCTAATCCACTGATTACGGCAGAGTGATAGACAAGGTTCATTATGTTCTTTGTGTCATTCATTTCTTAGGCAAGAAAAATTAAAATAATATTTTTTATTTACTGCATATAAAATGGGTCAATGGCTTTGGGTGTTACTGGTAATGTGGCGACTTCTGGTTTTGTTTTTGGAGTGTCTGACTTTTTGGACACTGTACGAGTCTGTGGTTTGTATTTTTTGTATAATTGATAACCTACGTAAACAAATCCGACAACAAATCCGGCAACTATATATTTTGTTGTTTGAGGTTCGGGGTCAGGGTCAGGGTCGGGGTTAGACTGGGTTGTTTGTCTCTCACTTTGATGAGGGAGTGACGGTATTGACACAGGTCCTGATGATCCTGACGGTGGATCAGTTACATGAGTCTTTTCTGTTTGTGCCTTAAGCTGTAATTTTTTTGCCTATTATATTCAGCTAATCTTTTTCCAGCCTCAACCCTGCCTGGACTTTTAGTCTTCGTCACAGTTTGAACCTGTGTCAAAACAGGGTCGGGGTTCGGTTGTGGAGTCGTCTGGGTTTCGTCCATTTTCTTCTGCAGTAAAATTTATTTTTGAGAAATCAATATGGCTCCCAGTAACTAGTAATGTTACGACAGGTGCAAGGTAATTTCCAAACTTGTAAAACATGACACATGCTAATTTGCCAATTGAACTTGAAACAATAGGATTGCTTTCAAGGTCGTGTGATAGACTGTCACTATCCACAGGTAGAAAGTGACTCACTGCTTTTGTGTATAGGCATACAAGAGATCGACTTAAATCACGTGTCATTAGTGAAGCGATGTGGTTTTCATATTTTGAATGAAGCTTGATTAGTTCATCAGAGGTAAGAGATTCAATATCCTCTGTCATGTATTGTTTACCGAGATAAGTCTTTGACTTGCCTGACACAACTACAGAAAGAAGGCGCTGTTTTTTCGAGTCTAAGTCTTTGTTTTCTACAGCATTAATATCGTTTAGAAGAAGTAATTCGTCTTGATTCATTTTATAATAAAAAATATTAATTTTAATGACATTGAATTTGGAAACCTTTATTTTACTGAAAAAAATAAGGAGAAACCTAGAAAAATGGGCGGCGTCAAGGCGTGGGAGTAAGCGGTCGAAAAATCCTGGAAATTTGGGATAGATAAAATTGTCCAAAAATACCCACAACCCCCCTCTCTCCCTGCCCCACAGAGGGCATTTGTCAGAGAAGAATTACAGATCATCCCCCCAGACACTGTTACTCATTTCAGTAACTAGCTCATCAATTAATTTATCACAAATGTCTTCAGATAACTTAAGTCTGTAATGTCCAGGTGCATAAGCTTTTTCCTTACTGTGAAAAACACGTTTTGTGTCCCCAACTGCAAGTGACTTCTTATGTGTTTGGATCATTTCAAGATTATGTTTGTTTGATCTCAGTGACTTGTTTGGATAATCAGGCATCAATGCACCATCTAACACTTCCTTATAATGCTCATGTCTAATGTCTTTATTTTTTATCGCTGTTTTCTTGATACCTTTGGCTTTTGACTGACTACCCTTCTGGTGCAGTATAGAATACATTTTTGATCTCAGTCCAACGTACTCAACTATTGGCACACCATTCAGTTCATCTTTAAACTTTCCAGGCACTTTTTTGTTTTGTGTGCTAAACAGTGGATGGTCTTTAGGGTAGTCAGATGTGTCATACATGTGTAGTTCTGTTTTCATGTCTTCATAAAAGTCTTCAGTACACACATCTATGATCATAGAGTCAGTGTCAGTGTATAACAGACGGCAGTCAGGATACTTTAATTTAAAGTAATCATAATAAAATTCAAGCATCAAAATTTTGATAACTCAAGAATTGCCATACCAATGAATACTGGCTTGTCCAGTTTAACAATCTTTTTTCTGAGTGACACAGTATACAATGATGAATGAAACTCTTTGTACCCCATGTACTGAGGCTTACCTGTGAGTTTAATTGCAATCAATTCAGTTGTGACCAGTCTCACATCTTTGCGGTGATGAGGATTTTCCATTGTCTTGCCAAAACAGGCATTGTTCATAAGCTTAAAGAAGTCTTTGTCAAATGCAGTGTTGCCATCCCTCGCACGCAATGTTGTGTTCTTCATTATGTAATCTTTCATGAAAGCACTCTGATCAAATTGAATACCTCTGTGAACTTTCTTTAGTACTAACCCATGTCTTATATAAAACTGTAACAAGCGATAGTGGCAAACATAATTGAATTTGTCATTCAAATTCGGCACAAGTTTAGTGTCTTCTTTTTTATCCGTCATGCTCATTTTCTCAACAGCTAATGGATAATCATTATGATAATCATGTAGATGGTGTGGGTACTCCAGGTCTACTTCAAAGATCCAACCCTTTGCATCGTTTTGGTCATGACTCATAATATTGTTTGTTATTTCTGTTATGTCACACTGTGACAAATCATGCAGACAAAAGTTTTTCAAGGGCAATAATTCACACATCGCGAACCCATAAGGTTATTAGCATCTACATACATAATAAATGACCTTGACCTCGAGGGGTCAAACCCAAGGTCATCAAGATATTTATTATTTGCCTTTGCATAATTGTTTGCTGCAATACTAATCCCTCCCCTCAATCCGCGTTCCACCATTTCACCCATCGTACGATCAGACAACAGATTTATAGATATCTTACTGGATTTCAAAAATGCATCCCATGTCATGCCAGGACTAGTTATGTAACAAGCTGGGTCAAGACTGTAATGCAATAGACCCTTTTCACGGTAACTTTCAAACACATCTGCTAGCGAACAAACGTCAGCCTTTAAGTACTGATCATGGTGGTCACCAATTGTCTGACATCCTAATTTATCCCATGCATCAAGTGCATGTTGGTAATCAGAGTCAGAAATACCTTTACCATTAAGTGTAGAATAAAATTTATCTTTTGGTGGTAGTCTTGTTTCTTCAAACACAACCCAGTCACTGATGTACTCGTACGGATACACTCCTTTCTTAATCAAGTCTGGCTCAAAATATTTACTTGTTATTGGAAACTCACTCAGTCCATCTGCCAGACTAGCCAACCCTAAAGACAAATGTTGCATGGAGTCATAAAATGCTAATTTGTTGTCCAATCTAAATGTCAAATATTTCTCAGTTGTCTGTGCAATGCAACTAATTTTTTTGTAAGACTCATCCACAGCCTGCATGATAATGTGTGAATCATATCCTTTGAGATTGTGAAAAAAGATTGGTAACTTATATGTCTTAGGATCTGTTTTTAATAATAAGTTACAATTGTTATGTGCAGCACCTCTGTAACGCCCAGTTATGTGATCATGGTCACAAACTTTATCACCCTGTAGGTGTTTTTCACAAATCCAACATGTCACAGCTGTATCAAAATTTAGTTTGTCTTCTTCTGTCATCATCACAGGCATCTGATTGTTTTCTAGATACTGTACCACCTGACTATACAGTTGTCTCATTTCTGTTAAAAACAGACATGCTGCATTTTCACCCCTGTAGATAACAGGCTCGGTATGCTGACCATCTGACTTAACAAGAATATAACCAAAAGAACACACTACTTGGTCACTCAATTTTACTGTCTTTGGTAATGATTCTGGAACAGGACCTTCATACGGTACAACCAGTGATTCAAAATCAGCATACACTACAAATGGTAGCTTTTGCTGATTCCTATAGTTCTTGAAATATACTTGACTACCAGGCTCTGGATACTTAAGTACTGTTTGTATATCATCAGCTGACCTACAGTGCAGGACGTGTTTATGCGCTACTGAAATAGAGGAAAATCTTTGTAAACATCTCTTACACACTTCCTGTTTGCCATTGTGTTTTGACACATGCCCATGAATTAGACGTGACATATTTCTGATAATTGTGTAGTGATCACCGATTAATAGCATGTCAACATGTTTGTCTTCTGACTGTCCATACGTGGGGGCAAGTGATGATACTCTAATTGGTTGTAACTTGTCAACAGAGTCATTATCCCACACAAACACATTTACAGATATGCCAGGATTTAATTGTTCAAACAAGTCTATGTCTTCTACCTTAACAGGAAAATCAATGCCACTGAAATTAAGTTCATTTACAAATTTAGTGTAGTTAGATACGCGGTCAGGTCTTGTTTTTACATAATGTAGTTTAGCAAGCACACACCACATGAAACAATAGTTGTCATTGTTCTGAATATTAACAACAGCCTTTTTGTTTGCAACCTCTGTTGGCAGTGGTATCCATGATTTACCTAGTATAGGATGATACCTAGACTGCTTTAATTGTAGTTCATGCACATGACCTTCGTGCCAACCAGACCCCTTCATTTTTGCACTGTCAATTGCTTGGAGAAAGTCAGGCAATAGTCTGTTTTTAAACACGTTCTCCAATTCTCTTCTTGTGTTAACTGTGTGTTGTCTTGTCGATATATAAGATACAATTACTTCACCGTCCACTCTAGTAAATTCTATTTTTGCAACAATTTGAATTTTAACACTGCCTGTAAGAAGATTATTTTGTATGACAGAAAAAGACATTTCTATTGATTCATAGACATTGTTACTATTAGATATAGGCAAGTCTGTTGTGTGAAACACATTTCTTAAACCTTGAGCATTGTCCATCATTTTTATTTGTCCGACAAAATAATAATAGAAAAATTACACTTTGTGTAATACCACTTTATTAACTGTAACACTGTTAATATAAACATTTAGTTTACGTAGTTGTTGAAATATTTGTTCACAAAGTATCTCAAACCAGTCCTGGCGGTTATTTTTTTTAACTCTTAAGGTGGGTGTCCTAAAATCAACTGTTAAACTCTCCACATTTGGATGCTCATCAACATAATCTAAAGTCATATTATATGACAAATATATTGCTGTCGGTTTTAAGACATTTATGTCAGGCTGTTTGGGAGGTGTTTTTATCTGAGTAAAGTGTACAACATCTTTGAAGCAGTCTGTGATGTCAATGGTTTGTCCGTCTGTCATTTTTTTATGGACAAAACAAAAGTATAAATTAATTTACTAACCCATACCCTGTGGGCTGATCTGTCTTTAAAATGAGCTTTAGACGCTTAGTTGATTTCAGTTTATTTTTTACATCATCTCGTTCATGCTTATTTGGTATGACATCATTCTCTCTGAGGCAGTCTTCAAAGCTGTCACGGTCCTTACAGTAAAACAAACAAATAAACTTTAACTGTTCTCGAAAATCTTTCAGTACTGCATTATATTTCTGAGTGAGAATCCATACACTAACAATTGCGTGTCTGCCACTAAAAGCCAGTTCTGCTAGTGTGTTTCTTTTCTTAACAATGTCTTTCTCTGCTGAGCAGTCATCAACAATAAACAACGTTGGCTGTCCTTCAAATTGTTTGTAAAAATACAGCAGGTAGTCATTCAGTTTTTTCTCAGGGTCGACTAAATAGATATTACTGTCAGTCCAAATGAATAAACGGTTGTGATAAGCTTTGTTGTGTTTTATTGTAGGACAAAATATTACAATGTTTTCGAAATGGTATATATATCTTGTTTGTAACAGATTAAGAATAAATTCAGTTTTCCCACAGCCTGTGGCACCACAAAACAAACCACAGTGTGGGTCGAGTGTCATCAAGCTCCGGTTCATTTTAATACTAATTATAATTTTAATACAAGTGTCCACTTAGTCTGCTTTCTGCAATATTGAGTTGTGCATCATAAATCAGATACAAATAAATATTTATGGCTCCTCCTGTTTCAGTCTTTTTTTGAATCTGAATTGTTATTCCGTCACTGCTGTTTTCAACAGTACGTCCTGACCCATGTAAATAGTCATCGTCTGTACTGCGCAGGTCTAGCCAAAGTCCGTATTTTTCTGTCAGGTATTGACTGATCCTTACGTCATACAGATGTAAATCTTTACATGCCATATTTGCGGGTTTTTCTCTAAGTCTTCCACCCGCCCATTTTATAATCTCGTCATAGTGTTGATAAGGCAGCATACCTGATGCATACACTTGATTAGGCCGACCTTCAATTGTACAGGATAAATGTGTTATTTTTGGATTGTAGAATTTTTCTGACTCTCTTTTGAATGGATTTTTTGGTTCAATAAACAACATCAGTATACCTTTCAGTGACCTGGCAGGTGTGTTAAGGTTTATGTTCCACATTGTTTCACTTTTGTCTTTGGGTATTGTACTGTGTCTTATCACGCGGTCATACTAAATTGGAAGTTTTGACTGATATTGATTTTGAATTAGTCTGGCAAGTTCAGTGTGTGTGACAATTTCATATTCTAATGAAATGTTAGAGATCTTGTATGTCGCGTCTGGGTCAGTTGTTTTGATAACTTTTGCACAGTCATTAAAAGTTAGTTCAAAACTCAGACGATCATTCAGTGCTCCTTGGTAATAAGGCAAGTGTGTTGTGAGGATTTCAAATTCAAGTGGAATGTAAAATCTATTACCGTATGTATCTGCTAATATAACGTCTTCAATTGCTGATGTTGATTTGTCTGCCACATCGATTCGAAGTTTACCAACATTAGCAGACTGTATGCCTTGGTAAACACGGTCCTCTCTTTCTTGTCGTGTAAGCCAAAGGTCTTTGTAACAGTAAAACACATCAGCATCATCAAGACTAAACACTTCCTGTCCTTCCAGTTTTACTTTAATAGTCTTAACAATTGCTCTGCCAAGATTGTCAACTAGTGTTCTGTTTGCATCTGATTCTGATAAAAGTTCAATATTAAATGCAAGGCGTGCAGTACCAGGAACAATAACATCATTGGGACCCAGGTTTGGAAACTTGACAGTAAGTGTTTGGTTCTGGTCTATTGTACTAGGATTGTTTGTGATGACGATTGATTGTCTAATGCCCTTAACACCAAGAGGTTCACGTAGTTTTCTGTACGGGTCTAACTTTGATCCGTAGGACTGTGTCATTTTATTATGCAAAAATAAAAAATATTAAATTAATAAAAACAATGGCAGCAGGAGGATTTAATCATGATGATATTGAAATGGATGTCATGGATGACTATGATACCAGTATGACAGATATGACAGATATGACTGTAACTACTTCTAGTATGCATCATGAACTGTTAAAAGACAAAGTAAACTCGTTTTATGACAGTGTTGGTGAACGCCCAGATGTAATAGATCCTAATCAGTTTGAATATGATAAAGGTCACTTATTTGTAAATACAGACAGAGGTAAAGTGCATCTAACACATAAAAACAATGCTGCTAGGTTTAGGGCTTTAAGTACAATTAAAGGAGAAGTCAGTGGTGAGGCAGCACTGCAGCGTTACCTTGGTGTTGGTTCTAGTAAAAGGTTGACACCGAGACTTGTTACTGTGCTTCATGACACGCAAACAAGATTACCAACGGGACAAGATATTGAAATGACTGAGGTAACAAGACTACCGGAAATAGCAAACACTGTGATACAAGAAACTTTATTTACTGATGACATAATGAAAACAATAGATGACCCACCTTTGTCAATGCGAGAGATAAAGGGTTTGGATAAATCACTGCAGACAATCAGAGGTGAGATGGTAAATAATGTTGCCAAACTGGGTGAGCTTGATAAACACATAGAACGAGAAAAAGAAAAATTAGCAACTGCTGATGAAGAGAATCTTGACACAGAAGTAAAACAAAGAATCCAACACAGATTAAATGATTTGTATATAGAAAGATCAGCGAGGTTAGAAGCAATTAGTATTGGAAGACAAAAACTGAAAACACAGGTCAACAGAATTAGAGAAACTATTCAGAAAATACTTCACGAAGACACAACATTGGCTGAGAGACTTAAAACACTTTTCAGAGAACAGGGTATTACAATTGCTAGTTTAATTACTGCTCTTGGATTTATTATCAGTACTGTTGTGTTGGCTGTCTCCGGGGGACCCGGGGGTGGTGGTCCACCTCCAACACCGCCAGCACCTCCAGCACCAACAGACCCAAAAGATTTACAGTCATGGGTAAAGAAACAATTAACACACATATCAGACTTGCTTAAAAAATTGGCTGTGAAAGCAATGGACGCGTTGCCTGGCATAATAGGCACAGTTGTCAGTTGGCTGATCAATACTGCAGCAAAGGTAGTAGGGTTTATGGCAGAACATGTGTTGATATTTTTGGTGTCAGTAGGAGGATTAATGGTGGGTTATTTAATAAAACAGATAAAAAAGTAATATACCTAGTCCTGTGAGGCCTATTACCAATGCAGTTCTCTCTGACTCATGTGTGTTTGATGACGGTACTGGTGATGGTACTGGGGCTGGTGCCAGTACAGGTGTGGGTGCCGGGACTGGGGCTGTTACTGACATTACTGGTGTTACTGCCTGTACGGGTGGTGATGTTACTGGGACTGGTGTTGGCATTATTATTATTGACTGTAAATGTGTGTTTACTGATTTATTGAGTCCTAATTTTTGACCAACACCTGCAACAATGATTTCATTATTATAATTTGTTATTGTACCCATTTGGAGTTGAAGGTCAGATGGTAACATGTATAACCCGATGCCAACTACAAAGTCAACTTTTGATCTGGCATATCTGAGTACGTCTTGGTAGCGCTGTATGCTTGATGGGAGATCTACTGTTGAATTTACTGAATCTTCTAGATTTGCAAGAAACTGTTTTTGTGCTTCAAATTTGCCACTTCCATTCAAAATGTTTGATTTTGTTAGTGACTGTGCACCTAGTATACACCAGACATATGTTCTGATTGATTCATTGATGCGCTCGACTCCTGCTTGAGTAAACCCGTCACTCTTGTCTAAGATAAATGTGGTCCAGGCATTAGATTGTTTCTGTTCTATTGATCCTAACCAGACTTGTGATTTTGATGAGAATGAAGTGTAACCAGGGTAATAGTCTTGTGGGTATTGTCTGTGACTCATAGCATAATACAATGTACCCATACCGTTGTGATCATCAAGTTTTTGTGTAAAGTCATACTTAGGACTGATGTTAAACTCATTACAGATGCGTTCAAATGCTTTCATATCCATGGGGTTGTTAAACCTGTTGAAACTGGATTCAGTTGGTAGAGGGGTATGGAGTTCTAACAGTATACGTCTAAGCTGGTAATATGTGTGAAAATGGTAGACAGACCTAATGAGTCTGTTTGAGTGATTCAAATGGTCTGTAAATGAAACACCACAGCCAGTAGTAGAACATAGTATAGCAAAGTTAAGTTGGTTTTGAAACATCTGTAATGGTCTTGATGTCCATTTTCTTGCAGTTGAATCGTCTGTTATTGGAGGGTTTAGGTAATGGTCAAATGGATTGGGTACTTTGACTCGAAATAAATCTTGTTCCGATACAGCTATATCAAGCTGATTTAGTTGAATTATTTTCTGTTCATAAGTAGGTGCCACATTGTATTTGGCATCCACGTTAAATTGAAATGCGTTTGTTGTGGTAATAGTTGGTGATTTAAATTCCATCCTTCTTTTTATATGAGATAATAAAAATGTTTATTACCTTAACAAATCTTGACACAAGCAAACCAGTGTGGTTAACTAATGGGATTGATAATCGTGATGGTAGCAAGGCTGTAGCTATCCATGAAATGTTTTACACTGTAAAGTGGTTTAATGTAACAGATGATAAAAATTATTTTGTAACTGGAACTGTTGATGGTTTGGATAAAGTTAGTGGCTTACAAGCTGGGTATTATGACTTTTGTACTATAGCTGAATGGCTGCAAAATGAATTTAAAATTAAAGCTACTTTAAATCCGGCTAACTTACTTGTTGCATTTGAATTTCCAAAAGGTAGCCAGTATTTATTATCAGGTAGTCTTGGAAGGTTACTTGGTTTTTTAGGCCCAGTAACAAAAAATCCAGATGAAGATTGGGCATTAAGTGGAGGTCTATTCTCACCAAATAAACAAAGAGTAACTGGAAGATATCCTGTTCATTTGGCAGTACACACAGTACTAAATGTTTATTTGAAAGAACTAAACACAACTAAAAATGTACACAATGGAAAGCCTTCAACTTTGTTGAGATGTGTGCCGACTGGAACTGCACCCTATTGTGAAAGTATGGTTGTTAGATTTCCTTTACAGTTTAAGAAATTAGGTTCCAGTTTCTTTGAATCACTGTGTTTATATGTAACTAATCAGGATGGCAAACCAGTTGTGATGCATGATTTTAGTGTAGTGTTAGAAGTTAAATAATTTTATTTTTGTTTATAAAAATGAGTGGTCTTGGTCCAAAGCCGAGAATCACACCAGTTGCGTGTCCATCAATAGAGTTAAAAGATTTGGCTGATGTGCAAGATTTTGATAAAGAAGGTGAGGTAGGAGAGGTGTATGGCCTTGAACTTGTTTCTGTTGGATTGTACAAGCGAAAAGTAATCGATGACATGAAGGAAGGCACAGACAGACCAATTCCTAAACTTGGACAGCTGCGTGATGTCACTGTTCCTACTCCGCCTGTAAATAATGTGCCCTACAACTTAATACATGTGGGTAATAAGTGGGTAGTTTCACCTGTGCCTGCACCACCTCCAACAATTGACTGGGACATAAAGTTGGAATTTATTAGTCCTTATGTATACACTGATGACGAAGGCGCCTTAGTGTTTAGGAAGGTTGTTAACTCTGGGCCGCTGATTGTAAGTCTTGTTCCAAGCTTTGCTTCAGATGACAATAGCAGAGATAAACTGAAAGTTGAAAATTATGAGAAACGACGGTATCTTCTTACACATAGGAAGGGTAGGTCTGATGCGAAGGTCGTGTTTGCACCAGTAAACTTTCTGATTGCAAGAGAAGCGACAATAGTATTTGAAATTATCATGAGATCTGTAACTACTGCAAAAGAGGCAGATATAGCACAGGGAATAAAGCTTACATGGGATGAAACAGTATCAGAATCAACAAAGGTCTTTATTGCTATTACAAAAAATGTTGATGTTATTAATGTTTCAAGCAGTGTTCCCGCTGTCAAGATATTGGTCGACAAACTAACTTTTGTTCGTCTAAGTTACATAAACCTTGAACACATTGATCTTGTTGCATTTTATTATGCTAGCAAATTATATACTTTTGACGAGTTGCAAAATGTAATCACTGATTAAATAAAAAATATTTGTGAATAAAAAAATGGTGAACTTGTATCCACAACTACCGACGACTGAGACTGTGTCAATTGATCCACATGTGCAAATTGCATCAGATAAAACATTACAGGCAGACGCATTCCAATTAATAAATATTACAGATGCAATTAAATATTTGGAAAGTGAGGAGGCAAAATACTCATGGTGTAAGAGACGGTATAAGACTGTTTTCAATTCTGTTCAAAACACATCTATGGCAGTGGGTGCAGTTTCAGCCGGATTATCTGTAGGGGGTATTGTATTGATAACAACTGGAATTGGCAGTTTAATTGGCGTTGGTCTTGAAGGAGCTTACATTGCCACAGGACTGGCTTGCTTTGGTTTGGAAGCCATAAACAAGAGATTTCACACGAAGTTACAGAAACATGAAGCATTGAGTACGCTGGCGGGTGCAAAACTTAGTAGTTTAAAACTTATTATCAGTAAAGCGTTGCAGGACAATTTTATTGATGACGAGGAATTTAAGCGAGTCCAAGATGATTTAAATAATTACAAACAGCTGAAATCTGAAATACAAAATAAAATGCGTAGTCAATCTCCCGTGAATGTTGAAGAACTAAAGGCCAGTTTTTTAGCAGAAGGAAAAAGGATAGGGGTACAGGAGACCACAGAAAAACTTCAAGGATTTTTAGGGAAGTAAAAATCAGTTTTGGTAATCAAACAATATTTTTGTCATATACTTCACAGAGAGATGACACGCCACCTGTCTATTTGACGCCCACAGCTCCGCCAGAATATTTTTAAAAAATAACTTTTTTTGTCTTTGTATCTTGTCAAATTTGACTCAGTATCTTGTCACTGGAGACAAGTTCTTGTAAGTAATTAATAAGTTCTTATTGTAAGTAATTAATAAGTTCTTATGGTAAGTAACTATAAAGAACCTGCAGAGGTAACCTTTAAGTTACCTACAACTTGTAAGTTTTTATTTAAGTGCGCACTAATGCCCGGCACTGAGGGGCTGCCCGGCGTGATTAATCTAGTGCATTACCGATGCTGGCTGTTGTGATTATGTCAGTGTAATTTTCCAATCCTATTAGCCCGTGATTGATTTGAGTTGACAATAGCTACCCGGCGGCAGTCCGGCCCAGCAGACTTGGACTGTATTGATTTTTCTGAGGAACAGGTATTCTCTTTCACAACCTGAAGTCAAGTGGAGACCTGAAGTACAGTTGACTGAAGCCAGGCCTGGGGCTCGGGGCCAGGGGCTCGAGAGGATCTGACCATGTGTTAGCTCATAAGAATCCCACTATAAAGAACCTACAGTACTTACCTACAACCTGTAAGTAAGTACATAGTTCTACTTGGCACCAGACTTGAAACTGCAGTTGTTACCTGTGGGCAGTTATTGATTACCCCATATGCCAAGCACGCTGGGTGTGTGGGGAAATCAATACTAAGTGAATTGCGAGTCTGCATGGTTAAATGGAGTTTACGTGTGTGAGTATGTTTGTTTGTGTGTTTGTTTTAGACAATAGACAATACATACAATTGATGATTCTCAGGAGTAGGTGTGATAGAACTAGTGGGGATGCTAAGGTTTGTTTAACCAAAAGATCGCCGATCTTCTCCTGGGAATGTTAGCGTTGAGAGCGTGATAGGGTAGATGTGTCCAAAAATAAGAGCTGGAGGGTATTTGCTCGGCTCCTGAGAATCTGGAGCTCTTGGGATCTCTAGTCTTCTATCTCTACTGTTCGCCTTCACTTGCTTGCCTATCCTTGCAACTGACTGACCATCTGTAAACAAAACCAAAACCACCATGAAAGCAATATATCAGCCAAGTTCAAGCATTTCAGACAAGCAAAAAAAAAGTTTTGTTTCACATATCGCATGCCATTTCATGTGCAAAATTTCAAAACATCTGACGAAAAACAATTCTGAAGTAATATCCTCAGTTACTTTGTTTCCTCGATCATACACTTTGTCTGACACAGTAAGAAATTATCTGCCATCATACGCAAAGCTCCTCGCGCTGGGACCATACGGCGTTGAGGCGCATCCCCTGGGTGGTGGATAGGGGGTCCCTCGTGAGAGGGGTGCACCGAATGAAATAAGGTGCCGTGAACCAACATGGTCTAAGGGAAGGTGACCCCGACAGAAAACCCCTGGTCCTCCTAGTAAGGGGGTTGGGCGTGGGGGTAGCTTCCCCACCCTGCAAAAAAGGAAATAGCTACAAAAACGCCGACGAAAAGACTAACAGTAATTCCTTTCCTGGAGGAGGAAGGTTCTTCAACCAGAAGACTTATGACGTCCTGTGGTGAAAGCCGGAAGTCTTCGGAAGCCACAGGACCGAGCCGCCTCTCTCTATCCAGGGATACAACCATGGGCACATGGAACGTTAAGACCATGTACCAGAGCGGCCTTGCCGCCCAGATAGCAGCGGAAATGCAAAAGTACAACCTTTCCCTGCTAGGTATCAGTGAAGCCAGATGGACGCAGTCTGGCCAGAAAAGGCTGTTAAGTGGGGAGATGATTCTGTATTCAGGTCATGAAGAGGAGAATGCCCCCCATACAGAAGGCGTAGCATTCATGCTGTCACCAGTGGCACAAAGAGCGCTGATGGGCTGGGAACCTCTTGGGCCAAGAATCATCACAGCAGCCTTTAGAACCAAGAAAAAGCTCAAGCTGAACGTCATCCAGTGTTATGCGCCCACTAATGACAGGGACGAGGAAGAGAAACAAGAGTTCTACGACCGACTCCAGAGTGCCTTGGACAAATGTGCGGAGCGAGACATCACCATCGTCATGGGCGATTTTAATGCCAAAATAGGGGAGGACAATACCGGATATGAAGAGGTGATGGGGAGACAGGGACTAGGCTCGGAGATGAGTGAGAACGGGGAGAGGTTTGTAGACTTTTGTGCTCTAAACCGACTTGTCATTGGAGGCAGCATCTTCCCACACAGAAGGATACACAAAGCAACTTGGGTCTCACCTGACCATACAACAGAGAACCAAATAGACCATATCTGCATTAGCAAGAAATTTAGAAGATCCCTTCAAGATGTTCGAGTTAGGAGGGGAGCAGATGTCGCCTCCGACCACCATCTGCTTACCTTAAGAATGAAGCTCAAGCTAAAGAAAAGCCGCACAGAGACAACAAGAAGACAGCGCTATAATGTAGGCCTCCTGAGAGAAACTGGAGTTAGAGAAGAGTTCAAACTGGTGCTGTCCAACCGGTTTCAAGCGCTACAGGAGCTAGTAAATGAAGACGAGGCGGTCACCACAGAGCAGCAGTGGAAGGCAGTTAGAGAGGCGCTGAACTCAACCTGCAAAGACACGGTAGGGTTCAGGAAACACCATCACAAGGACTGGCTGTCAGCACAGACCTTGAAGAAGATAGAAGTGAGGAAGCAGAAGAAAGCAGTTGTCAACAACAGTCGCACGAGAGCAGCCAAAGTAAGGGCACAGGGGGAATACTGGGAAGCCAACCGCGAGGTGAAGAGGAGTATCAGGGCAGACAAGAGGGCCTACACAGACAACCTGGCAGCAGAGGCAGAAAAGGCAGCAGGCAGCGGCAACATGAAACAGCTCTACGACATTACCAGAAGATTGTCGGGCAAGTATGGTCATACAGAAAGACCAGTAAAAGACGAGGAAGGCAAGCCTATTGCAGACAGAGCAGACCAACTCGACAGATGGGCCGAGTATTTTGAAGAGTTACTGAACAGACCCAGCCCACCCGACCCCCCAGACATCCAGCCAGCAGAGACCGACCTACCCATCAGCTGTGACAGACCCAGCCGGGAAGAGATCAGAAGAGCAGTGGCATTTTTGAAGAACGGCAAAACAGCAGGCCCAGATGGCATCCCAGGAGAGTCTCTGAAAGCAGACCCAGAGACAACAGTGGAGATGCTGTACCCACTGTTTGGAAAGATCTGGGAAGAGGAGGTGATGCCGGCTGACTGGAAGGAGGGGTACCTAATCAAACTTCCCAAGAAAGGCGACCTCAGCAAGTGTTCCAACTACAGAGGAATCACCTTGCTGTCAGTACCAGGAAAGGTCTTCAACAGGATCATCCTGGAGAGAATGAAGAGCTCCGTTGACCCCCAGCTGAGAGACCAGCAAGCAGGATTCAGGAAGAACCGATCATGTACAGACCAGATCGCCACTCTCCGCATCATCGTGGAACAGTCTCTGGAGTGGAGCTCCCCGCTGTACGTCAACTTTGTGGATTATGAGAAAGCATTTGACAGTGTGGACCGAGAGACTCTGTGGAAACTCCTACGACACTACGGTGTACCCATAAAGCTCGTCCGCCTGATCAAGAGCAGCTACGATGGTATGACATGTCGCGTGATCCACGAAGGGCAGTTCACCAGGGAGCTCCAGGTCAGAACAGGTGTCAGGCAGGGGTGTCTGCTGTCTCCGTTCCTCTTCCTACTGGCCATAGACTGGGTCATGAAGATGACCACAGAGCACAGACGAAGTGGAATACAGTGGACACTGTGGACACAGCTTGACGACCTCGATTTTGCAGACGACTTGACATTACTGTCCCACACTCATCAACAAATGCAGGACAAGACCACGAGGCTTGCTGACATCTCGTCCCAAGTGGGCCTCACCATTCACAAACAGAAAACAAAGACAATGAGGCTGAACGCAACCAGGGAGGAACCAGTCTTGCTTGCTGGCACCCCGTTGGAGGAGGTGGAGTCCTTCACCTATCTCGGGAGCATCATAGACAAAAAAGGCGGCACTGATGCAGATGTCAGAGCACGAATCGGTAAAGCCAGAGCAGCCTTTCTCCAGCTGAAAAAAGTGTGGAGTTCCAGAGAGCTGTCACAACACACCAAAGTCCGGATCTTTTCAACTCCAATGTAAAAGCAGTTCTCCTATATGGAGCAGAGACTTGGAGATTGACAAAAACCACAGTCAACAGAGTACAGACCTTCATGAACAGTTGCCTTAGAAGAATTTTGAAAATCCACTGGCCAGAGAAGACCAGCAACGTCAGACTCTGGGAGAGAACAGAGCAGATAACAGCAGAGAATGAAATTGGGCGAAGAAGATGGGGATGGATCGGTCACAGTCTGAGAAAGCCAGCTTCCAGTATCACTAGGCAGGCATTGTCATGGAAGCCCCAGGGAAAGAGGAAAAGAGGTAGGCCGAGAAACTCCTGGCGTCGAGACCTCCAAGCAGACCTCAAGAGACTGGGAACCACCTGGAGTAGAATCGAAGGAGAAGCACAGGACAGGAGTTGCTGGAGGTCTCTCGTCGACGGCCTATACCCGGGTAGGGGTGACAGGCGTAAGTAAGTAATACGCAAAGCTGTTGCAAGGCTCCGATGAATTAGCTTTGTTTTGGCTGCCACTTCCTCACTCTTTGTACTTACATGTGCTGAATCGAGGCGAATCTCCAGTCTGAGGCGCTTTTGCAGTTTATCTGACTAAACTTCCAATCTGAAACAAACAATATTTAACGAGAATGACAAAACCCTTACAGATCATGAACAAGACCTATCAGGTAATCCACACGGAAAAGTTCTTTGCAAGTACTTGCTGCAGCAACTTTTGCGCAGATGAAAGCAGTCTTGGCATTGGTGGTCAAGCGAGTGATCTTATACTTCAAACCATTCAGAATCTGTTTATGAACAGTCAGCCCAGACTTGAGCCAACACCTCTCTGCCTGACGCCTTTCGTGCTTCAAGGTGCGCAGTTTAGCGGCCACAGACGGGTACCAGGGCGTGGAGTGATGCTGCGACACCCGGCGGCGAGTGGCGGGAGCATGCTGGTCTAGGACAGCCCGCAGACCAGCGTTGAGTTGCTCGGCCGAGATGTGGGGACGGATGCCGACAAAGTCTGCAACATCGGCTATGAACTTGCCATGGTCGATCCCCTTGAGGTTCCTCGAAGTCTTGGTAACAGGCTGCAGCTGAGGTTTGGTTATATCCAAAAGACACAGAACTGGAAAATGGTCAGAAGACATGGTGTGGCTCACATAGGCAGACCTAAAAATTGAGTCCTCCTCTCTATAAACGACCCAGTCGAGTGTATGACCTTTGGTATGAGTAGGCTGATGCACGCCTTGAGACAGACTGAAGGTTTGTAATAGGTCAAGCATACGAGCCGTGTTGGTGTTGGAAGGGCAGTCGAATTGAAAGTTGAAGTCGCCGACCACCACAAGCTTACCACCCAAAGAATTACAGTGCTCCATGAAATCCGCAAACTCGCTGAAAAACGTAGTGTCTGTAAGTCCATTCTTTCTGTTGGGGAGTGGACGGTACAGACAGTACGTGCACATGCTGCGGCACAGGAAGTGTCAACTGGGCAAGCTCAAACGTTGAATGAGAAAAGGGGAACGAAGATGTGATGTTGGCATGCTCCAATAAACTGTCACGGATTTTTTTAAAAAGCCAGTCCTCCACCACGAGTAGCACGGGGGAAGGATCTAAGGCAATAGCCAGATGGAGTTAGGTCCACACACGTCGCCTCGTCTCCTTGACATTTAAGCCAGGTCTCTGTCAGGAACAACACATCGATGTTCTGATCATGCACAAAATTACATATCTCAGTCCTTTTGTCACGCTGTCCCACTGATTGTGCGTTGAAAGTACAGACGTTAAAAAATTTCTGCTGAGGTTTAGTGTCTATGTAGATAAGGTTTTCAGGCGAAACTATGTCCTTTGCGGATGCACATGGCAACGTGTTAGACCTGCCAGTGATGACAACAATAATTTGTCTCTGTTTCCTCCTACCACCTCTCCGGGTCCGTTTATGGGGCAAATTACACCCTATCCCCAAACTCCGAGGATGGAGGATGAGAGTGGGGTCCAGACGTATGGCCACAGGTCTAATACTCAACAAATCATCTCTGGAGTACTTGTGTTGTGGAACAGAGGGCGGTAGATTAGAGGGGTTCACTGGCAGGCTGGATTGATACACAGTGCATGATGATGGACTGGTGACACTGACAGACTGGGTCACTGTAGGCAGACCAGAAGAATCATCCACAGTATTGAAAGGATAAGCACAAGAAAAAACATTTATGCCTTAAAATGACAAGTGCAAGACAATACATTGTGCTGCACTTGTAATTTCTATTATTTGTGTTGTGCTGTCCTTTCAAAGCATTTTTTTTTCTTTTTATAAAATTTTTATTATTTTTGTTGTTGCTTTTTACACTCTGGATAGTCCACGTGATGGTTTGGATTCTGTATGCAGAGTTTGCAGTTTATCTTGCCGCCAAGTCTCATTTGTCCCGAAACAAGTGATATATCTAGTCACCCAGAACACGACGACGGCCGCAACACAGTGGACCGCAACTGACGAAGGTGCAATTAACACAGTAATCTGAATTTAGTTGCAACGCACCGCACACGCCAATCTTAACTCGTTTGCAACGTACCGGATATGCGGTACGTCGCGAAATAGTTAACCGTCGTATTATTATATTGCAAAAGACTGAGCAAGTCGTGCTGTAGAAGGGTCCTGATCTTCGTGGGTCTTTTGAAAGAAACAAAATCTCATGATCCCTTTTATAGGCAGTTTGACATCGGAGCGCACAATTCTGTTGCCAAATATATCCGCAAAGGAAGACTTTTCTGTACCACTCTAAGAACAAATGTCATTTAGAGCCAACTGATTAACCTAATGTGGAATACTTTTACTGAACTCCTACGATTTGTCGATTTTACTCTATAGTCGTAACAATTTGGTGAAAAGACAAGAACCAGCCATTTTCAACACCCTAAATAGAGCCCCGACATATTTCAATATTGAGGTCAAGCACGCAGACTTCATGTATGCCTGAGCTGTTTCAGGTTTTAAAATTTGTCCAATTCACGTGAAAATGGATCTTTCTTATACTGGGCTTAATATATCTGGGGCACATTTAGCTAGAGATGTAAAATCAGTCATTTAATGAAAAATTCCGAATTTTTACGACAGTACAGCGAAACTGACACATTGTTCCTGTTTTTAAAAAGTAAATCGTGTTAGGTCAACTGGCACTGAATGATATTTGTTCAAAGGTTGGAACAGAAAAGTGGCTCTTTGCGGAGATATCTGCGAAAAACGTTGTGCTCTCCGATGTCAAACGACCTATACACGAATCTCAAGAGACGCAAGAAATAGATCTTCATGAGACTTTTGAAATGACTATACTCTTGATTCTCGCGATAGATTTTGCTATGTTCAGTTCAGTTCAGCTGGTTCAAGTTGGGATCTCTCCGCTCAGAAAGACCCATGCGAGCTCCATCCTGATGCTCAGAAATCTTCCTAGAGTTGTTTTCGATGTCGTTGCAGTATTGGTCTGGTTCACTATAGATCTCTCATGATCTTTCCTTTTGTGGCATTCGTCCGCTGCCTTTCTCCGCACCTCTGCTACGCAGGCGATTGACTGTGTGGTACGCTTGGCATTATTCTTCGAAACGATTTGGTTTCTCACCACGTCAGATCTACCCATTCAGAGGCCCGGTGTGATTTCTGCCTTGCCAGCGAGGGTGTCCGCTCGATTATTGCCCTGGACTCTTCTGAAGTCTTAGTAGTTGTATAGTTACTTTTGCCCTGAGTCACTTTAGGCCCACAGCAACAAAGAACAGATCTTTATGAGTGTGTTTTTTTTTTTTTCTGAAAGGACAAGATTCTCAAAATTCTTATGAACGTAATCGCAAAGAACTCCCAGTAGCAAAGTAATACCTCTGTATGAGTTTTTCTGAAAAGAAAGAGATTCTCATCCCAGTGAGCAAAAGAATCTCGCCCAATGACGGTCGATGTCGGCGCTAGGATCTTTTGGGTTCCCAAGACCCTTTCCTACAAATCGCCATAAACTTCCAGCCACAAAAAAGGCCAAGCATGCCACGACTCTCGTCAGATCTAATCAAACGTGAAATTCAAAAAAATTATTTCCGCCGCTCATTTATCGCAGTGCGCATGACTGAACCCTACTTCCAATCAGATGTGACAGGATGGACGACCCCACGTAGTGTCCTAGCGGTCATCGGTATGCAAATGGCAAACACATGCCTGGTGGTCAGCAGTCATTTCTAGAGCATCGTCACCCACCTGCAAGAGGCACAGATTCTCATGAACCCCCGAATCTGCGGGGGCTCATGAGGATCTATGCCTCTTTCAGCATTTTGGCTGGACCTATGTTCTTTAGTAAAGTCTGGTTGTCTATATATATACCATGAGAAATGCCACCCAGACGGCAAGAGGTATAGATCCTCATGAGCCCCCGCATCTGCAGGGGCACATGAGGATCAGTTCCTCTTGAACGCAGGCTTCGTTTACTCTTCATTGGTCAGTGAGGTCTGGCGGTCATCCGCATGCAGTGAGCGTACAATAATCAGAGTGGTGTGCTCCATTATAAGACCGATGTTAATATGCAAAATTGTCTGCAGGATCCTCATAATATACAGAGGACCTGGCCGTCACGTACTACTGGATGCACGTGCATATTATGTGTGTGACTTCTGCTAGATCGAAGGAAAGAAAGAAAAACGCTTAGAAAATAACCACTCGATTTAATTTTTATCTCTTGCCTCAAACAGATTAAGTGCGCATTGTGAATAATGTGTCCGTATACATGTCTGCTTTGAAACAGTGTTTGAATCCCCAAATGTAATAAAGCTGTCTTGTATTTGGCCTTTCTAAGCATTTCTTTCTTTCTTTTTTCTTTCTTTTTTTTTTTTTTTTTTTTTTTTGGGGGGGGGGGGGGGGTATTCTGCATTTTATTTTAAACGGAGAAAGAAACATGCTTAGGAAAGACAGTTACAACACAATAATTTATTAACAATTCAGGTAAATACCCTTTTTCAAAATAGACAAACAAATAGAGAGATCAGTCGCTACTTATCTTCATTTATCGCAGAGAACATGTTGGGTACTTCTTTGCATTTTACACGCTTGGCAGTCACCTTTTTGTTCTGGATAGCATTTAATTTTGCATTTTTCTTTGTTGTGGATTTTATATGACACCCGCATTTTTGTTCAGGATTTGTTTTGTCTGCTTTGGTGGCGAAGATTCCAAAAAGCAAAGTTGCGATACTATGAAATATTGTTTCACTTCGAGCACGTTCCGTATGTATTGGAGCACGTTCCATATTCAAGTTATATTTTTTATGGGCCTCCACATGCTACCGAGGCTCATTAGAACATATGCATACTTCCTGCTACATCTTTGTTTGATAGTGAACATCATTAGAGATAAACTTATTGAAAATGATATCAGTAGAGCCACACTGGTTCACGTTGACCCCTTAAATGCTACTGACGACGCCGCTTGGTGGAAAAGACGCGCAAAGGCTTTCCTACACGGAGAAACAAAATACACAAGAAACGAAACATTTTCATTGCATCGAAATGCCTCCTCCGCACACGCAGAAACGCCGTGAAAATTCATTTCGATTGGTACAGGGGAGGTAACTCTTCACAGACGCATGCTCTGGTTGTATCGGTGGATATCGGGTCATTTTCTGACTACCGACGGTTAAAAATTAAACATATAAGACATGTGTGCCTTCGCTTATACAATACAAGTGAATTCCCAACAATATCGAATAAAATTAAGAGCTTTTGAATGCGTAAACAGGGACGGTTCAAGTGAATCGAGGCTGCCGCCGTCTCGAAGCGATAGCCGCCATCTTGTAGGCTTCGCAGAGAAAGCCGATGAAAGTGGGGTTCAGAAAACGGACCTAAAATCATATTTTGGTGGTACATGTACTTTAGTGATGATACTTTACAGATTCATTTAAAAAATAATCCTCTCGCTTAAATTTTACAGAATCGTTTTTAGCCATAATGGATCCGACTCCACGACATCGCTTTAACCTCCATCTTCATTGTTTTGGCTTGAATGACGTCAGATTTAGCATGTGACCGAGCGGACGACGCTGATTGGGCAACGGGTAGAAATGTTTTGGCGAAATGTTTCGCGAATAGAGACAGGTTCTATTGCTCGAAATGTGCCGTTTCGCATTTTGTGAAACGGTGAAATTCTAACTCAAAGGGAAAACACATTCTGCTCCAGGACCGAAATCCGCAAATTTTGAAGTTGTCCCATGAAAAGTTTGACTCAGTATTACACTTCTGAAAACAGATCGAGCGTGATAGTTCAAGGGTTGTGCCAGAATAGCTTGGCGCCTACAGGCGCCAAGCTATTCTGGCACAACCCTTGAACTATCACGCTCGATCCATGTCTTGCCGTGGCGCGTCGGGGGTTGAATGAGTTAATGAAAACGTCGTTTTCCGACGCATAGCCACGGCAAACGGTTTGAAATAAACTTGTTGCACGATTTATATTATTCTTGCGTTGGTGTTTCGTACACGATGCAGGACTGGGGATCTGTAATCGGTTGAATTGCTGCCTTGAGAACAGTTCTGGCAGCAGATAAACACGTTATTGTGAGACGAGCAGCATAACACATTCTGCTCCAGGATCAAAATCCGCAAATTTTGAAGTTCAGGAAACAGATCGAGCGTGATAGTTCAAGGGTTGTGCCAGAATAACTTGGCGCCTATGGGCGCCAAGCTTTTCTGGCACAACCCTTGAACTATCACGCCAATCTATGTCTTGCCGTGGCGTGTCGGAGTTGAATGAGCTAAAGCAGAGTCCAATGTAAAAGCGTATTTTTGTAATATTGTAAACACGATACGTTATTACTACTAGACGCGTAACATTACTTTTTTTTTCTTTCACTTCGGTTATTTGCAATTGTGTTTTATAAAATTCTTTTAACTCATTCAGCCCGACGGAGGTATTGCCCAAATTTTGGAGGCGTCATCTAATGACTATGCACCAGTTGCAGGTTAGTAATGGATCAACCATGATAATTCATGAGCAGTGCCAGATTAGCTTGTCGCCGACTGGCGCCAAGCTAATCTGGCACTACCCTTGAATTATCATGGTCGACCCATCTCCTGCTTTAGTGCATCAGGGCTGAATGGGTTAACAGTGAATTTCTGTGTCTCTCTCTGTCTGTCTGTCTCTCTCTTCTCTCTCTCTTCAAAATCATTTTAAATATAACAAAGGGGTACTGATGTTCATAGTGTGGAACCATAGCGCTCCAGAATATCTAACAGAGTTGTTTAAAAAATCAGATTCCTGCTATGGGAACATGAGGGGTCTTTATATTGTTCCAAAACCCCGAATAGATATATTTAAATATACTTTGTCATTTGCGGGTTCCACACTGTGGAACTCGCTCCCACATCACGTTAAAGCCACTCCGACATTATCTCGTTTTAAGGCAAGTCTTTATAGGTATCTGACATTACTGAAATAATAATATATAGTTATTCGTAGACACACGAATGTACGTGTATATTCTATTAATCATGTGTATGTGTGTGTGTGTGTGGACGCGCGAGTGCTTTTGTGCGCGGCGTATGCGCGTGTTTGTGTTTAGTGGCCTACCTATTTTGTATTACTGTGCTTTGACGTCTCTTTTTTATGTATATTTTGTACTTAGTCGTAGTTGTAGCAACGGCAGGTACGAAAATGAGATAGTCACTGACTGTGTTAATATCTTCACCGTTGTAAAATAAAGATTCATTGATTCTCTCTCTCTCTCTCAAGAGTCATGTCAATGATTTCCTGTGGTCCTCCGTTTTGCACTTGTTAGCTTTTACATAATCTCTCTCTGTATCGTGGTGTTTTGGCTGCTCACTAAATTCCTACACATGAGTGGCTGTATCATAAGTGTGCAGTCGCTTTCTATAAACACTTTACATCGCACCCCGCCACCCCCCCCCCCCCCCCCGCCCCAAGACCCTGTCATTTTGCTGTGTGTGTGTGTAATCTTCAGCAACTTTGTAACTTGTATCGGAATGTAACACAAGTGACCTGTGGGTGTAGCCGCTTGTTTTGTGCTGTTAACATATTGTTTTAATGTTGCTTTTAATGTTGTAGTTTAGCAAGGACAAACATGAAAAGAGGCCTGTGCGCCTATTGTTTCCATCCTTGAGAAATAAAGTATCATTCATTCATTCATTCATTCATTCTCTCTGTCTGTCTGTCTGTCTGTCTCTCTGTCCGTCTGTCTGTCTCTCTCTCTCTAGATTATGGGTCACAGTCCTGTAATTTGCATGGCGGTCTAAGGATCTATACGTTTTCCCGTCTGTAGAAAGGGCCACTATCACACTGTCTTAGATACACTCACTGACTGCCTTCCATAGTTTATTAGACGCGTTGACAGCAATTATGAACAGACCACTCTGCTGGAAAAAAGCCCACTCGGCACCGGCCTCCATGTGGCGTGGGTGGGTAGTCTCCTCAGTCACTGACTGAGTGGGCTAGCAGACGGGTGCCATTTTTGTCCAGGATTAGGACTTGATGTCAGCAGATATGTTGTTCAGTCTTTTTAACTGGTCCGGTTTTTAAGGAGCTGTGCTAACCCAGGTCGTACCATGTTGGATTGGTCCTTAAAAATACTCGTGAGCTTTTGGTCCTTTGGATCCCAAGTGTTTGCCGTGCTTGGAGACCCGTGTTGGGGGCGAAGAGGATCCTGGTGGCTGAGGTTCCCTTTGGGCTGCGGCTCACTGGTGCCAACACTCCACTTCGGCCTTGACTTCCACTTAAACGGGAGGCTAGTCCTACCGGCCTAGTCAATCGGCTCTTGTCACGTTGAGCCCTATCCCACTGTTGACATGCGGGTTGCTATGCTGAGCACCATGCTATAGCCTCTGCTGCCGATTAGGTGCTTTACGCCAGTATTCCCCTGCATTCAACAGTGTGATAGAAGGTGGTGGCTCAAACGGTTCAATCGGGCTTACCCCCTTGAGTATATCTTTCGGGCAGTCCCCATTGTGCGTCGGCTGGAGACCCGCCGACATTTGCACTTTCCCTCGTTGGGCTCGGTGGCGGGCGGGGACCCCGGGGATGAATATCTCTACTAATATAATATGGAAAAAAACAATAAAACCCAAACTTGCACAGAAGCGGCACATAGTCACCAACATTGAAAATGACAGTGACTCGGACTGTGAGGAAGCGGCGCCTCAGGCATCAGCCATATGGCCTCGCTTCCTCATTGTCCATAGCAAGGTGAAGGAGAAACCAGTTATCAAGCTGCATCCTTTTCTGGTGGGGGAGACCCTCAGGAGCCGTGTTGGCAGGCCTGACGCCCAGCGCCTCAGGTCTGGTGACTTGCTGGTGGAGTGCCGTACCCGGGCACACTCCAGCGGGCTACTGAGGCTCTCTTCCATCGGAGACACTCCGGTGGAGGTCACACCCCACAAGACTATGAATTCGTCCAGAGGCATAATCAAAGATCAAGCTTTGGCAGAACTTTCAGAAGATGAACTTGTACGGAACCTTAAGTCTCAGGGGGTGACTTAGGTCAGGCGCTTCGCTTCCAAGCGAGGTGGTGGGGAGATCCATCTCCCTACCATCATCCTGACGTTTGGCACCCCCACCCCTCCTACTACCATCTGGGGAGGTTACTACTCCTTGAGAGTGAAAAAGTACGTCCCTCTCCCCCTCCGGTGTTTTAAGTGCCAAAAGTATGGCCATGGGCAGAAGACATGCCGTCATTCAGAGGCTTCATGCGCCCGTTGCACTAAGCCCGGACACTCTGCCGAGTCCTGCACAGCCACCCCCCTGTGTGTGAATTGCCAGGGGGCGCATATGGCTTCGGATAAGAAATGCCCTCGTTGAATATCCGAGTGCAAGATTCAGCAGGTGCGTGTGGAGAAGGGGCTGTCCTTTCTGGATGCCAAAAAAAAAACTGGTTGAAGGCCCTGGTGCAGCTGCGGCTGCCCGAATCTATAACACCTCAGTGTATACTTTTAGTGCAGCGGTGGCAGGCAAGCGCCCCACCAAAGACTTTTCATGTCAAACCCCAACTTCTTGGTTGGGGGCGGAGCCTCGGCTCATCTCGCCCCTGGAGAGTAACCCTCCTCCGGTGGTGAAGAGGAGCCAGGGAACGCAGAAGGCGGACACTGCCGGTCCGGTAGTGCCGCCTTCTGTTGCCCCTAAGCCTCAGCCCCCACCCAAACCTGTTAGTCAGTCAACTCCAAAGGCTTCTGTCTCTGGTCAGCCTTCTAAGGCCGCTAACTCTAGCGGCAGGAACGCTGCCCAGGACCAGGGGTCTAAGAAATCTATGGGACCGCTGTGCGCATGGGCCCAGAAGGGGAACACTGATGTCCCCTTTCAAAACAAATATGCTGCACTGGAGGAGCGGATGGAGGGAGTGGAAGTTGTCGTTGCTGATGCTGCGGCAGCTCCACCCCTTTCATCTCCGAGGAACCAGAGGAGGCCCGGGAGCCGGCCCCCCTGTTTCTTCAACTCCTTCCAAGGTAAAGGGAAAAAAAGGGGGGGGGGGGGGGGAATTCCTTACCCCCAGAAAAAACCTAATCATGTACTCCTTGCTTCAGTGGAATTGTCGTGGTTTTC
Source organism: Semisulcospira habei (assembly GCA_036245525.1). Taxonomy (NCBI): domain Eukaryota; kingdom Metazoa; phylum Mollusca; class Gastropoda; family Semisulcospiridae; genus Semisulcospira; species Semisulcospira habei. Next base: position 223,392,246 of record BTPG01000004.1, on the reverse strand, counting down.
GAGCTAACTTTGAGGAATTACGTCTTTTAGTCAAGTTCTATAACCCCTCAGTAATATCTCTTCAGGAGACTTACCTGAAGACTTCTGACCCTGTGTCCTTTAATGGTTTTAATGTTATACATAAAGGCTCTGATTCGGAGAGGCGCTCGGGTGGAGCGGCTCTTCTCATTAGTAGCCAAATTTTATGTAGCCCCGTTAGCATCGACACCTGTCTTCAGGCACCATAACCATATTATGCAGTATTTACCTGCCACCATCACTGTGGGTCTGTAGCAATGATATTTTTTAACTTAGTGGATCAACTGCCCCCTCCCTTTATTCTCATGGGGGATTTTAACGGTCACGCTCACCTTTGGGGTAGTGACCACTATGATGGCAGATGTTAGAAGATGTTTTTTTCTCAACTTAACCTATGTGTCTTTAACGATGGCTCACCTACATACTCCAACTCGGGTTCCGGATCTAGTTCTGTTCTAGACCTCACTGTGTGTGATCCTTCTCTCATGCTGGACTTTGACTGGAAGGTTCACGACGACCTGTGTGGTAGTGACCACTTCCCAGTAGTCCTGTCATCGCCGGTGGGGCGCTGGAATGCGGTAAAAGCGCCTGCCACCAATGCAAGATGCTATGCGAGGCTCGATACCCGGATGCGGCTTCGGACTTTTCTCCTCTAGTAAGTGTCACCATTAAATCGGGCGGACCTTCGGGGGTTCTTTCTTCGGGTACTCCGGCTCTTTCCTCCTCCACGAATTCGGTATTAATTTCAGTCTACTTAATCAAATTTCAAAAATATAAAAAACGCGATTTAAATTTCCAAAATTTCAGTAGCTCGCTTGGGCTTGCCCCTAGCACCACCGGAATGTTCCGTTTTTATGTACAGTGCGTGAGGGAATGCTCGTGATTCACGTGAGTGTGCTTGTTGGGTTCAGTTCGCGGCATTGTCCTGCGCATTGAGTTATATTATAAATAAATATGAGAAATGCGCCATATAAATACTAAAATTCGGTATTAATTTCAGTCCACTTAATCAAATTTCAAAAATATAAAAAAACGCGATTTAAATTTCCAAAATTTCAGTTGCTCGCTTGAGCTTGCCCTTAGCACCACGTGAATGTTCTGTGTTTATGTACAGTGTGTGAGAGAATGTGTTGTTGGGTTCAGTTCATGGCTATGTCCTGCGCTTTGAGTTATACATTATAAATATGAGAAATGCGCCCATATAAATGCTATGTAACAGTATTATTATTATTATCATCATCTAAGACTTCATCATTTCTGTGACCCCCTGGAAAATCCTGCTGACCCTCTGGCAACTGTAAACTGAATCTACCGCGCTAGATGTGACCCCCTACATTTAAGAAAAAAATTAACACTGAAAAGACTCAAAGCGAACTAGATGGTCAGTTGTACTACGGAAGCGCCGGAAACTGCACTGGAGGTCTGTGATGAGACCCTTTGACTCGAGATGCCACACCAGTCGGGCGTTGACAAGCGTTCCATAGTTTTACATAAACATGATGTCAAAGCTATTGGCCGGTAGTTGCCCGGGTCGGAAGGATCCTTACCCGGCTTGGGGATTGGCACAACCACAGCCTGGCGCCAAGATGGCGGAAAATGACCGGTTATCCAGATATGGTTAAAGGCCTTGAGAAGTACAATGAGTGAATCCTCAGGCAGATGTGTTAGGAGCTAATAATGGATGGTATCTAATCCAGCAGCACAGTCAGTACATTTCTGCAAGGCTTGCTGCAATTCTGAAAATGTAAAAGGGGCATTATAGTCTTCCAAGTTATCCGATATAAATCACAAGCACAAGATTCTCGCTTCTCCTTCTCTCTCTGGAAGAAAGGTGAATAATGCTCTGTTGAAGAATTATGGGCAATGGTGGAGGCAAGCAAATTGGCCACAGCCTTTTTATGTGACCAAACTGGCACCATCTCTAAGATGGCCGACAGAAGCCGAGCCACCCCCACCCCTAATTCTTCGAACAGCCTTCCAGACTTTTTGGGATGGAGTACTAGAAGATAAAGATGAGACGAAGCGTCTCCAGGAAGCACGGCGTTCGCGTTTAAAAATGTAACGGGCTTTCGCCCGCTGTCTTTTTATACAATGTTTTTGTTGTTTATTTTCTCCGTTGTTTACGAACACAACACGATTTTCGGTAAAAACATAGACAAAACCTTTATTGACAAAGTCATGAAATTTCAAAGTCGAGACTTAAAAAATGACCAAGAACCATTGACTTTAATAAAAGTGTGAGTACGCCTGCACCTACGGGGTATGGCGAAGGTTAAATGTTAAAATATTTGCTTGCGACGGATTACGAAAAGCACATCGCTGAGCAGATTTGCGCATTGTTTGGGCCTTGCGGTACTCTTCATTGAACCATGGTACGAGTTTTTGCCCCCTTTTTCTTTTGCCTTGGAAGGAGTCGAAGAAACAGGGGGGTCGACTCCCAGGCCTCCTCTGGTTCCTCGGAGATGAGGAGGGAGGATCTGCAGCAACACCAGCCATGACAACTTCCATCCCCTCCATCTGCTCCCGTCTTCTGCCCATGGCCATACTTTTGGCACTTAAAGCACCGGAGGGGGAGAGGGACGTACTTTTTCACTTTCAGGGAGTAGTAACCTTCCCAGATGGTAGTAGAAGCGGTGGGGGTGCCAAACGTCAGGATGATGGTAGGGAGACGGATCTCCCTACCACCTCGTTTGGAAACGAAGCGCCTGACGTAGGTCACCCCCTGTGACTTAAGGTTCCATACAAGTTCATCTTCAGACAGTTCGGCCAATGCTTGATATTTAATCACTCCTCTAGAAGAATTCATTGTTTTGTGGGGAGTGACCTCCACTGGAGTGTGTCTCCAATAGAGGAGAGCCTCAGTAGCCCATTGGAGTGTGCCCAGGTACGGCACTCTACCAGCAAGTCACCAGACCTGAGGCGCTGGGCCTCAGGCCTGCCAACACGGCTCCTGAGGGTCTCCCCTATCAGGAAAGGGTGCAGCTTGGAAACAGGCTTCTCTTTAACTTTGCTGTGAAAAAGCGAGGCCAGACGGCCGACGCCCGAGGCATCGCTTCCTCACAGTCATAGTCACTATTGTTTTCAATGACAATGTCGGCGGCTATGTGCCACTTTGGTGCCAGGTTTGGTTTTTTTGGGTTTCCATAATATTATAGTAATGTATGTTAGATATTCATCCCCCAGGGGTCCCTGCTCGCCACCGAGCCCAACAAGGGAAAGTGCATTTGTCGGCGGGTCTCCAGCCGACGCACGATGGAGACTGCCTGAAAGATATACTCAAGGGGGCAAGTCCGATTGAACCGTTTGAGCCACCACCTTCTATCACACCGTTGAATGCAGTGGAATACTGGCGTAAAGCACCTAATCAGCAGCAGCGGCTGTAGCATGGTGCTCCGTATATCAGCCTGCATGTCAACAATGGGATAGGGCTCAACGTGACAAGAGCCGATTGACTAGGCCGGTACGACTAGCCTACCGTTTAGGCAGAAGTCAAAGCCAAAGTGGAGTGTTTCAGCCACCAGGATCCTCTTCTCCCCCGACACGGGTCTCCAAGCACGGCAAACACTTGGGATCCAAAGGGCAAAAACATGAGTATTTTTAAGGACCAATCCAACATGGTAAGACCTGGGTTAGTAGCACAGCTCCTTAAAAACCGGACCAGAGAAAGAGACTGACGTCAAGTCCTATCCTGGACAATGATGGCACCCCTCTGCTAGCTCCCTCAGTCAGTGACTGGAGAGACTACCCACCCACGCCACGTGGAGGCGGTTGCCGAGTGGGCTACTTGCTTGCTTGACTTGAAAGGGACTGGGACTTCCAACTCTCGTTGATTTCGTCCGGGGGGGGGGGGGGGGGGGGGTGGGCCAGGGGGGTTGGGGGGGAGGTTGTCGCTCTGTCTGTCTGCCGCTCCGTCGCGCAGCTGGCTGATGGTACTGCCGGGGCCGGGTGGTTAGTGGTGGAGGAGGCGGGTGGTGTGGCCGGGGAACCGTTGCTTATCGCCAGGCTGGTGAGTGTCTGTATGCCAGCCACTCCAACAGATCTTGCAGGAGTGGTGGCGGTGTCGGCCGGGGGAACCGTAGCCGGTTGTGGTAGGGTCCGGGAAGGTGAGGTGGTGGTGGTGGCGGCCAGTTGATTCTGGGTCGAGGAGTCGGGTGCTGACGTGGACGTTGTGGGTGGCGGTGTTGTGGTGGCAGCCGCATGTGAGGTGGCGGCGTGGCGAGCAGTGGTGGGCGTTGGTGTCGGTGGTGTTTGGGCGGTCGGTGGCGTCTTCTTCGTTGGCGCGGGCCGGTAACTGTTCCGTTGCCCGCCTGTAATGGTGGTAGCTGTTGAGGGGGCGGGTCTGTACCCGCGTCCTGGAGGGTCTTCTCCGGAGCTGGTGGGACCTCTGTCTCCGTTGTTTGGTCTTTGGTGTCGAGTGGCGTGGTGCCGGTGGTCTTTTCGGCGGTTGGTGGGGAGTCGGTGGTGGCTTGACTCTCCGTTTCGGTCGTATTGGCTGTGGCCTGGCTGGCCGTTTCCTTCGACGTGGGGGGCTCAAGGTCCTTGATGGCGCCCGCGTGCACCAGCCACCGGGCGGCGACTAGTGCACGGCGGTATGGGCTGCCATCAATCATTACGATGACCGGGGCGGCGTCTTGTAGGAGGAGTACCAGCTCCTCGAAGTTCATCCCCCTGAGCCGAGTCGCCCCCTCCTCCAACGATGCCGGCCGCTCCCGAGTTAGTTGTTCGGGAATATCGACCGGCGGTGGGGAGCATGGGGAATCGGCCCATGACGAGAGCTCCGACGAGGGCTCCTCTTCAGGTTCTGGTGGTGTTGGTGGTGACTGGGAGCGGGCCATGCCCGCTTTCTCTTCGTTCGTGACAGTTGCCTGATCTTCTTGACTTAGTGGGCGCATTCTGTCGTAGAATGCGTCCATGTAGGGGAGTAGTCCCCTTGGTGGTATGGGAGGCGGAAAATTGCGAAATGTCTCTCTTAGGCTGTGGTCAAAATCTGCCTCTGTCATCGGCGTTCTAGTGGTGGCTGGTTGCTGGGGCGCCTGGCGGTGAGGGGGTGAGAGTCCCCCACCTGTTCCCAGTACGCCCGCGTAGGCTGGTCTTCTTTTTGCGGCCAAATCGGCGGGGAGAGAGGGGGTTTAAAACTCCTCGTCTCCCGCCTGGCCGGTGGCGGTTTCCTCTGTGTTTGGAGAAAGGTGGAAGTATACTCTTCCACCTGTTCCTTGTTCGTCTTCTTTCTTGACTTGCGCCCTTTGTCCATGGTTAGCTGGCTTGCTTGGCTGGTTGTAGGCTGGCTCGCTTGGTGGGAGAGACGCGGTGGACCGTGGTCTCTCCTGTCTGGCTGACTGGCTTGCTTGATTGTGCAGTCTTGCTGCGTGGAGAGAGCGGAAAAAACCGTCCTCTCTCTTCGGCTGCTGAGCTGGCTGTGTGATGGATGATCAGTGATGAGTGGGCTACTTCAAAGTTGAAGTATATATAGTATACCCTTGTCAGGCCTCTGTGCACACAGCACCAAGCAAGCAATCAAGCCAGCCAGCAAGGAGAGAGAACGGTGTCCCGCTCTCACCGCACTCAGTCAAGTCAAGCCAGCCAGCCAAGCCTACACACGCGGACCCGCCCACCCACACGCGGCAAGATGGACAGAGGAAAGCGTAACAGAAAGAAGACGAACAAACAACAAGCGGAGGAATATGCCTCCACTCTTCTCCAAGCGTCTCGTCAACAGCCAGCGGCCCAACGGGAGACAAGGAGCCATCGGCCTCCTATGTCCCCACCGATTCGCTGCCAAGATTACACCAGGAGGGCCCCCGTACCCTCACCGCCAAATACGATCCAAGCCGAAAACGAGGCGTTTATAGCACTATTGGAAAGAGGGCGCCACGGAGAGCTCCCGTCACTGCAACTACAGCGGTTCATCCAAGCTAGTCCGCTACGCCTACTAGCCGAAGAAGAAGAGGAGGAAAAAAACACCTGCCCAGGACAGCCCCCAATCACCGCCCCCCCCCCCCCCCCAGGATGCGGGGCCTGAGGAGCCGCTGGAGTCGGCATCGGAGCTGGATTTCCCACCCTCCCCGCCGCCGGTCATCTTCCCGGAATTCATTACCCGGGAACGGCCGGCATCGTCTGTGGAGGATGGGACCCGGCTCCGAGGTATAGACTTCGGTGACCTGGTGCTGCTGCTCCAGGACGCGGTGCCAGCGATTATATCAGCTGAAGGGGACAACTACCACCGGGCACTGACAGCCGCTCGGTGGTTGGTTCACACCGGGGCCATAAACGACCTCATCGCCCCGAGCCTCCAAGACACGGCCAGTCAAGCCACCGCCACCACCACCTACCAGGATGGCGAATGCCAGGTAGCCCCTGAATTAAAATCAACAGGGACATCAGCTGCCCCCGCGACCACATCGAAGAAGATAGGGACCACCGCCACCACCACCACCAAACACAAGGGTTGCAACACCGACGCAACCCCTGTACCAACAACAGAAAGGAGCACCGAAACTGACCCTGCACCGCAACAGCCGCCACCACCACCACCAAGCAACCAGACAACCACCACCCAACCAAACCGGCGACGCCACCGACCACCAAAGCGGTTTAGGAATCCACGCCCGCCGCTACTCCCCACACCGCCACCACACCTCCGTTTGCCACCTCGGCACCGCCACCCACCACGCCCGTTCCAATGCCCGACCCCCAAGCCGAGGCTCCACTGGCCACCACCACCCCAACTCCCCAGGCCGCACCTCGGCCAGCAGCAACGGTTCTTCCGGCCGCCACCACCCCCGCCACCACTCATCCAACAGTTACTAGAGTGGTTGGCATACCAACACCCACCAGCCTGGCGCTAGGCGACGGCTCCCCGGCCTACCACCCGCCTCCTTCACCACCAACCACCCGGCCCCGGCAAGAACATCAGCCACGGCGCAATGGAGCGGCAGACAGTCAGCGAGACAACCTCCCCCCCCCCCAACCCCCTGCCCCCCCCCCCCCCCCCCGGACGAAATCAGCGACAGCTGGAAGTCCCAATCCCTTTTAAACATCCGATCCAGGCCTCTGTGCCCACTGACCTGCATCACTGATGCTGAAACTATGACAAGCTAAGCACGGATCAGATGCATTGCAAGACCAAGCTATTGAGCATTCAACACGGAGAGGGGGAACTTTGCAGGAAGAAATAAGTATCAGTGTTATCCGAGTGGGGCTCAATCAGGTTATGTTTTAGCAGGTTTAAATAGATCATGTTCAAAATTTCCTGTCACTGTTGTCAAGACTAAAAGAAATTTAAAATAAATTAAGACCAAGGGTGGGTTTGATTGATTGATTGTACATTGCTTAACGTCCCGACAGCAACAAGGCTTTCTCAGGACGTGCCTGTACTGCTTGTGAAAAAAAAAAATAAATAAATAAACAGAACATTGAATGTATGTCGCCAGCCGGTCAAATACGTTAAATAAACCTAACACATGGGGCCTAAATAAAGCTAAGACCATTTAGCAACACACATCCAATATCACAAGGTACAGGCAGTGCAGACAGTAGGGAGAGTTTTAAAAAGGCAAATACAGGTGAATGGACAAAGGGTAGACAGAAACACATGCAGACCTGTTTACCCCCTATTTTAGATTTGTGTATTCATGGGGAAAAACTGTGTACTTCTCCAAAAAAATTGTGTACTAGTGAACACGCTTCCAAAACAAACTTAACAAAATTTTAGGACATGCCATCTTCTATGTTCTAAGCTCTCCATGTGACCAGATTTACAATTCAGAATCAGAAGATAAGGCGAAGCTCAGTACATTTTAGTCACAGTATGTTTCACACCAATTGTAACATTTGCACTAAAACTCAGAGGGCAGAGATAGGCTCATACCAGTCACAGTGTGCTGAATCAGCTCAGCACTCAGTTCTGAATCAACTTTACGTTCAGAATGATCTTCCATGCACTGCACAATCGTTGTTGCTTTATTCCGACAACAAGAATAGTTTTGCACTAACTTAGAGTCCGAGAAGGTTGGCTTCACTGTTCGAGAGATGGCATCAGTAACTCCAAACTTCAGTGAGGCTAAACATACTACTACTTTTCATAGATGACTGATCTTGCCTTTAAATTGTTTTACTGTTGAGAATATAACCGTCACCCAGATTTCACTAGTATTTGTAAAGCAGTCAGACCTGCCAGCTATGTCGCATTGAAATGTAGAAGAATTTTAGAGAAATGAGCAGTACTTTTGGTGTCAATTTGACTGTCCCATCAGCGCTCTGTTAGGATATTAAAATGGCTTTTTAATAAACCAAAATTTTACATATTCTGATCACCACCACTACCACAAATAAATACCAACAATAAAATAAAGAAGGAAGAAAAAAATACAAGCAGCCTAATCCACTGTCTTTATGTAGTAACATGACTGAACTAATGATTCCTCTTATTTTTAATAGAAAAAAAAATAACAGTCTCAGAAACGTTTATATCTGAGCTCAGGAATGGTCCAGTTATGTTCTCTTTAAATGTCAACTGATTATCATGGTCCGTTCATAACGTAATGTCCTCCATTAAATAGCATTGGGGATGAAACGTCATGGGACAAAATGTGTTTGGGCCGAACGGTCTGGGCGAATGCGCGTAGGCTGAAGATAGGCCTTATACCAAGGAATACAGGTCGTTTCGGTGACGAGCCGTTTCGGCGATGCAGTTGGTCGTTTCGGCGTGTGGTCGTTTCGGCGCTGGTCGTTTCGGCGGCAGTTCAATTGGGCGATAGTTCGTTCTAGACCTGCTTTGGAACTTTTAAGTTTTGGGGTCTTGACTCGGGATTAAGTTCTTGATTAGGTACGAATCTGCGGACTCTACGACTATGCGGAAGCTCGTAAAAACTGCTACTTCCCGTTTGCGGTAGTAGTCGGAACATGTGGGGGTTCTTTTTAGAAGGGGGGGGGGGGGGGAGGGTCGGTGGAGGAGGGGTTAGGGTTGAGTGACCGTTGACAAGTCAATGCTTATTGCATAGTTAAGTTATTATTTATTTTATATGTTTGTGTGAGTGATTTTTTTAAATAAATAAAATGTACAGTTTAACTCTTTTCTGATTCGGTTTGTTTTGTACAAACTTGGGTCATTTAAATAGTAATAAATGTGTTCTCAAGTCGATCAGTAGTGTTATCCCTTCTAGACCACTCTAATTATGACAACTGGGTACACCTGTTAGGTATATTTTTGGTTCCTCTTACCGGTCTTGCTCTCTTAGTTCTTTATGTTTTATACTAAAAAAGGGAAACTAAAAAGCCGTAAACGTACCTTAGCATTCAATTCGTCGATGAATAAATGGCGACGGCTTTAGTCAATGGACTTGCCTCCCTTTATCACTTCCGGCGTCATTATCTGTTATATTGATCATTGCTTTTTTTTCTACTTCATTTCACCTCTTGTGGACGTTTTGAGGGTAATTTAATTTGGGCGTTTCGGCGGCTGGCCCTTTCGGCGGTGGACCTATGTTACCGCCGAAACGACCTGTCACCATACCAAGAGGCTCAAAGCATTCTAACGCTAAATAAACAACTTTTACGGCACCTACAACTCCAAATATAGTAATATTACAACTTTAAGTACTTAATAATATGTGTTTATTTTGGTTTAGGAGAGGTTATTCCGACTGTTTTCGGAAGGCGTGATTGTGTAGCAAGGGAAGTAATCGATGCGACAACGGCAGTGGAAAACGGCTAACTAGTACAACTAAATCAACTTTAATGTAAACCAAACTTCTAACACATGATTATTTTGTGTTTATGTACGCAATAATAGTTACGGATATGGTTATTTTAGCTTAGGATAGGTTATTCCGGGTTTTAGTAGAACTCGTGGAAAGAGGCAGATTGTTTTGAACAATCAATTCCGCCGGACAGTCAGCATTACTTCTGATCTGATCACAGTCTTGATACTCTGTGACGGTATGAATTTTGTAATGAATGAGCACTGAGCAGCAGTCTTCGCAGTAGCCTCATTGAGTTTGTGGTGGGTTTTTTTCTCTCGCAATGGCGCTCGATGTTGTACACACCCAGACCTGTTTACCCCCTAAAAACCAAAGTGTAATCCAGGCAGTTGAAAAGAGTAATCTGAGGGTCAAACGAGGAATCTGAGTAAACGGCATATGCGCACACTCGAGAACAAACTGACGATACTTAATTAAGAACATAACTACCACCTAAATAAACTAAATGCACACTAAAAAAATAAACTAATAATAAACAAAACCACAACAAAACAATACACACAATTTATAATAGACTTCAAACCTTTACAAAGACTGTACAGCTGCAAAGCACACACGTGTTAATTTACTCCTGCCAAATGGAGTTCCAGCGGAGAGGTCATGCCATGGCTCAAAGTAGTCAGCTGGACCTAAAGCAATGAAACTAAAGTTCCAGTGGACAGGCTTGACACAGTTCAAACAACTCATAGAAAGCAGAACTTCAATGTTATTATGTACTCACACACAGATCTCTGATGACAGGCATTGAAAAAGCTCTAGATGCTCAGAGAAAATAGAATCTCAGTGTCATTATCTGCTATAACTCATCACAGACACAGATCCGATGACAGGAACAGCTCAAAATGCTCATAGAAAGTACAACTTCAATGTCATTATCTACTAGAGCACATCAAGGCTCCCAGCTGTTGCTGCGTCAGTTTCTCATCGCTGGCAGCGCATTCAAATTGCTTATGTGAAGTTGTTCCCACATGTCGAGTACAGTCAAACATACCGCTGTGCTGGATGCTGAAATCCGCGTTGCACAACGTGCCGCCAGTGCGCATAGCCAATTCCCTTTCTTGACGAACGAGGCACGGGCATTTCTCGTGATACATCGCCTTATATTTCTGCAAAGCTCTCTTTTTCTTGTTTGTGGTCGCTGTGTAAGACTTTACAAACCGAATCGCTGTCAGATTCCTCCGTTTCATGTGCGCGTTTTTCGCTCGCCATGTTGTCAGTCGACTAGAAAATTCGAACCGGAAGATGGAATAAATGTAAGTTTGTTTATATCTGATTGGCCATTCTTCGAAAACAAAGGGCAATCCAACCAATCAAAACACGTAAGAAGAAAGTTAGGCGGAAGTTACCAGCGAAGAACCGAAAGTACGATTTACAGATTGAAAACGATGTTGACGCTGAAAGTGGAATATTAGCGATGCTAAACGCGTAATTTGAAGTGACAACGCGTAATAGCGTATCTCAAAAGGGAAATTTATTACGCTCAAAACGTAAGGTAAACAGGTCTGCACACCTGAGTGCGCAATGCAAAAATCGGCGGCCTTGCATTAGGCACATTTTGCAGTTAAACACACGTGTTTTCTGCAGCAGAAGCATCAATCCCTGGAATCTTCTGGTATCTGTCCAGAAATATCTGTTCCCTCTTCTTTTTCTTCGATAAAGGCTTTGTTGAGGCATCACCAATGCTCGTTTGACGCTTCGACATCTTGCCGCGTGCCGGCCAAATGGTGGTAAAATGAACAAAGAGTTATCGTTCTTGAAGATTAAAATTCCGAATCGAGTTTTTTCCGGATTTTTTTTTTATTTTTTTTTGGGGGGGGGGGGGGGGGTTGATCGTATTTATTTTTGTTTTTGCGTACTGACGTACTGTTCCTAAAAACTGCGTACAAAATACGCAAAAAACCGTATAGGTAAACAGGTCTGCGTGACATGCCCCAGAATAGAGAGAAAAACCCACCCTGTGGGGCTGACCAGGGTGACCCTGGGAACTAAAAAATACCTAACCCCACCCAAGTCCCCCAGGGCAGACCCGGGTGGGGTACCAAGGGTGGGGACCATCTTTTCTTTTTAGAGTTGTCTTGAAATCATTAGAGTTCAAAAGTTATTTGCAAAAAAAAAAAACATGCGGCAAGCTTTGCTCAAATGGACTACGCACAAGTCACATAGCAAAACTAGATCCTCACAAGCCCAGGGTTTTGCGAGGATCCACGTTCACTGCGTGAATATAAATGCTATATTCCCATGCCAAACTGACACAGCAAACCACAAAAAGCATGATTCATTGTAATTCACAAACTCAAATTCCTGGTTGCTTTTATGTGAACAGTACACACAAATATTGATACTGTACATAGTTACATTAAAATGGATGAAAAAATCTACAACGGTCTCTTTGGATCTCTGCTTCTCTTCTCTCACTCTCCAATGAAAGAACTCAATTAAAAATGACTGAAAAGAAACAGGATTAAATTTACAATCGTTTATTTTCTATGTTTGGTCTACAAAACTCTTAATTTTAATACAGTGCATCACCAGGACATGTTGGCTAAAAAGGATCACAACCTTAGTGCCCCTGATTGGTATTACAATGTCCCAAATTTGAATCATAAGTCTATTCTAGCTAGGCTGTGTCCATTAACCCATATCATACCGAGCTAAAAGCTTCGAATTTGTACACTGCCATATGCAAGCTACATTATAGTACTTAGAGATAAAGATATAGACCAATGGCTTTAGTTCAAGGGTAGTGTCAGAATAGTTTGGCGCCTAGAGGCGCCAAGCTATTCTGGCACTACCCTTGAACTAGTTTAGTCACACTTATTTCACACATTGGTGTATTCTGAATGATAAGGGTTAAATGTCATTTTCATATTTAGAATGATCCTTCCTCTGTAGCCGTGCATGTTCCTTATTGGCCCAGTCAATCAACAAGTAGCCCAGGATAAATGCTGAAACATAAAATGAAACAAAATATTTCATTGTGAATTCAATGACACTGAAAAATCAAGTATGTTTCATTAAAAAAAAAAAAAAGACACAGCAACATGTGTATTTTCTCTGCAGCTAAAATTGCATTAATTATCCATGTACATGTACTCACACATTAAAAAACACGTATGTACCCACTCCATAAAATTTTCCCTTCTTTGAAACATGTATTGATATATTGCAAATTAATATTCATGAATTTGCTTGATATACTTTTCTTCCCATAATCCCTTGCACACCAAGAAGATTCGATCTTGATGATACTTGCATTTAAAAAAACGGAAATGCAAACTATGCTCACACTGCAACATTAACAAGCTCTTTTTCCTTAGCGTGTATGAATGCTTGAAATGTATATCCTATACACACAAGCAGATAAAACACGCCAAGAAAAATGTGCGAGTCACTGAAATTGACGTTTTCTGCTTGGACATTTTGTTTCAGGTCTCGTAATCATGTCTGCCTCTTATCGACACTATATCAAGCAAAATGTTGCACAATATAACATAATAACAACATGAAATAAATACATTTGTACATGTATCATGAAAGGTATATCAACATAAAAAGGTTTTATCAAAGTACCCAAAATGTCTTTGTGGTGAAACTTATATACACAATACACTTATGAGTAATTTCAATCTTCTCAGTCACTCAAAGTTAGAATGAAAGCAATTAATATTGTACACAAAATAGTTGAATTTCGTCCAGCACCAACTGCACCCCTGCTGATTTTGGTTTCAACTGAGGTTGTAAGTAACATCACAACATTCAATCTTCCCATCCTTAAAGCATTTTTATCATTTGGTTAAATTTACCCAAGATTATCATGAATGTGGCCATACCACATCTCTAGGATTTCAGACTCCAAATAACATAATACCTGACAGACCTTAGATCGTTTTGAGGCATGCTGCAAAAATAAATATTAAATGAGAGATGTGCATAACTTTACTACATGCATTGTATTCAGTGTTGTGAGTATATGTACACATCATGATATGAAATATTTTTGCTGTGGAAGAGATGACATGTTTTTACAGTACTGCATTAGTTATCACAAGTTTCACATAAGGTCATACATATTGATGCAGTTCATAATAATAATAATAATAATGAGTACTTGTATAGCGCCTAACCTCAGATTAGAGCTCTAGGCGCTTAACAAAAACTAATGTACAAAAATAACTAATTACAAAAATGCAATTTACAAAAAGTACAAAAAACAAAATACAACACACTCTGTAAACAAGCTATAAAGTCACCATTCAAAAGTGCTATGCTTATGGACTCATACTGGCATTCATGGCTAAAAAAAAAAAGCCAACATTTGTTTAAATCGATTCTTCCCAGGTTTAATCATCTCAACACAGTCGGAAAACTGTCTGCTACAGATACTGCTGACAGTATTATGTATGGGTCCTTTGTGTACTAACTTAGAGCTTTATGATGTAAATACAATGCCAAATGTCGAAATTCATCGTTTGATGGGTGTGTTGTTTTTGTACCCGAGAGTGCAAATTATTGTCTGCATCGGCCTGGTTATGAATTTGTGCATATTAACTAGCCTACGTCACAAGGCAGAACCCGATCAATCGATACTGCAGACGATGGAGGCGGTCATCGTTGTCGAGTGGGTACACACGCGTCAGTGTAGACAAGTACTGATGTTCTCCAGCATCCCTTTGACATAATTTTCCACGAGAATGTAAAATAAATTTTCCACTTATTCACTATGGCATGCTGTCAAAATCAATGCGGGTTCCGCTTGACCTGCTACCCTGAGTAACGGGCAATCATGCTGTGGGCACGCATTTACCACAGCTGACACTTAGTTCGCTTCAGGATGCCAGAGAGATAAGGCGCAGTGAGGTCACATTCCACTCTCGCTCGCGCATTCTATTTATATTGCACTTGCAACTGAGCAGTACACAGCGTGTCCGGCGCTCTGCGCTATAACAACTACCTACACGTTTGTATTCATAACACATCTCAGCCTAAAGTGGCTGTTGTGAAAGCAACATCGTTCAAAAGATGAAGTTTTCACCTACACACCGATACCAAACATGACAACATTACGACTTACACTTGTGTAGCAGATTATGGTGAAAATAAAGAGAACAAGAATTTGTTGATGTACGATGTTGGGCGTTTGTTGTGAAATTGACAAAGTTCCCACAGCTATAACACAAAGACGTAACTTTTCCCAACGAAACACACTTGCATGCATAAGGGTCAGCGTGCCTACAGTAAGTATCACTTACCGGATTTTCACTACGCGCTGGGGGACGGAAGCAGGAGGGTGGTTAATGAGGTCACTGACAAGTGTCGACAGACAAGTACCAGGCGCCTGCCTTAATACACTCCTGGCCAAATCGGGGAAAGTGAGGGCTTAGTTACACGGATACTATTGAGGAAATAGTCACGTTTCTCTCTCGGGAAATAGTGTAACACTAACAGTGAACCATGTACATGTACTTTTGATTTAACTTTTGATCATGATGGAGTCTGATGAAATGCATACAGTCTGTGTACACACAGGTGTGTTCCATGTGCAGTGTCGCCTCACCCCCAGCCTTGGACACCAAATTCTGTAGAGTCGCTGACCGTGTGCAATGTTTGTGTGATAGGTGAATGTGTATGTAAATGTTTGCTCGTGTCAGGATGCCAAGTTCACACACACAATCACAGTCACTCGCACTCGGTACTAACCGGCCACAATAAGACGTGAAACGAAGATCGCATTTCGTATAGACTATATTGCAGTACAGGCTAATAGTGATAAAGCGATAACAAATGCCCCGGCATGAGGCCGTTTGAGAAAAATATATTCTCTGCTGGTCACAATGTCATCAGACGTTACTACAGTAGCGCAGCACAGTACTAATATCTAAGTCGTGTCTCTAAAAAGAATGACAAAGTCCAAACAAAGGAGAATCTAATAAAATAACAAAGTCGGAGAGGCCATTAGATAAAAGGAAACCTCGGCAAAAATAACAAAGTCTAAAGTGCCCTTTATAAAAGAAAGTCTATAAAAGTAGCTAAGTCAGAGAGGCCTTTGGTAAAAGAAGACCTGTACCGTGAAATGACTATGTCCAAAACGCCCTTTGTAAAAGAGAAGCCTTGGAAAACGACATTGTCCAAGGCACCCGTTACAAAAGAAGAGCTAAAAAAATAACAGAGTCCAAAAAACCCTTTGTAAAGGGAAGCCTCAGAAAAACAACAGAGTCCGAGACGCCCTTCAAAAAGATAGCTATCTAAGAAAATGTTAGAGTCCATAAGATCCTTTGATAAAGTGAAGCCTCGGAAAAACGACAGAGTCCGAGGAGCCCGTTATAAAGGAAAACTACAAGAAAAATGGCAAAGTCCGAAGCATCCCTTGTAAAGGAAAACCTCGGAAAAATGGCAAAGTCCGAAGCGCCCGTTATAACTAACTATCTAGAAAAATGGCAGAGTCCAAAAGGTCCTTTGATAAAGGGAAGCCTCGGGAAAAACGACAGAGTCCGAGACGCCCGTTATCAAGGAAGACTGCGGGAGATCACAACAACAACAACAAAAAAAAACCACGGTGATTAAAGAGTCATATCTTTGTATCAAATATGAACACTTAATCCACAAGTGTTATGGAATTAATATCCAGGAAGACAAAGACCTGATGCACTCCAAAACAATGTGCAGTAGTTGCTATAGTCGGATGAAACGGATAGACTCTGAAACACGTGTGTCTGCGGAGACAACGCAAAATGCGGCGTCTGATATTGCCTCATCGCAACACATCTGGACTATGTTCGATCCAAATACGAGTGTTGAAGAATGTGTCGCGTGCGTTCATTTCATGCAGCTAGGTAAAGGAGGACAACCAGCGAAGGGTGCACATGGGAAGAAACGACCGTTTCGATCTGTGGAATGTCACAGAAAGGTATTAGCCCGTGCTAGAGCAAATATGTCTGGCGGATCAGAAGTGGACTGTGATGAAGCTCTATGCTCGTACATAGTGCTCACACAGTAGGGTTAGTACGGTACGGTTTTTGTTAACGGTTTGTTTGTGCCGATAGTCCGTGTGGCCCATTGTCCACGTGAAATCTTTAAGACATGGTTAGCACGGGAGTTTTAGTGAGTACTGTTATAGTGAGTTCTAGGCAGAAGCTGTCTTTGCAGAGCAGAAATACGTTAATACGGGCTTTCTTGTCAGAGGAATCAGAGATACCTAGCCCGTATTCCAAGACTTTGAAACCTAGAATTCAGGTATGTTTCTATATATGTAGTATTGATAGTCGTTTAGTTAAAGACAGTATGCGTTGGTAAGAATAATGTGGTTGTATAGCGTTGTCTGGTTTGGTTCAGCTATGTTGGGTTTTGTATACAGTTATTTACCGAGTTGAATAACTAAAGATGTGAGGTGTGTATGCTTAAGTCGCTATGAAGGTAGTACGCGGTTGGATAAGCTTAGTCTTTTCCAGTGTATAGAGTAGTGGATAGCAAGAGTGTTAGGCTATAGTCTGTTTCAAGATAGTGACAGATATTACAGAAGTAGTCGGGTTATGAAGCACGTATGTGTGAATGAACGTGTGAGTTGTTTGTATCAGCCAGGTTACGTAATGTTTCTCATGTCATCCAATATGTTGCGTGTTCAGCAAGCGTTACGTTTTGGATCCTTCTTGTTGTGTTTAGAGTGCTTGTAAAGAGTGGAACGAAAGACGCCGAGACGTCGGTCACAGGTGGGACCTAACGTGAGGTCATCCCTCCAGCTCTTCACTCAGAGTGAGTCTGATCGGGACCAAGATACCTGGATCACAGCGAGAACTGCGCTACAGTACGAGTACAAGGACGTCCGTGTTAAAGACACAGGATGACAGGAAAGAGCATACAATGGACTTGCACGCCTAGACGTGAGAAGGACCAACGTAACCAGGCAATAACATCAAACAGGTTGGAGACTCTAAGAACTAACACCTAGCCTGGCGAGATATTGTGAATTGTGTGTGTGTGTGTGTGTGATGTTCGGATGTTAGTAGAGAAGTGTATATAGTTTGATAATCTTTTTGAACCTTTTAGTGTATAAAAGTTACTTTAGAAAGGGAGCCCGTGTGTTGAGTTTTACCGCATGAATGCGCCCGTCAGTGGCAGTTTATGCGTCTGTTGCGTGAGAGTCTGTACGTGCGACTGTGGGCAAGTCTGCGTGCGTTACATGGACGAAGCTGAACAAATAACTGACGAGTTAAGACGAGAAACAAATGAAAAAATTACTGCAATATTAGAGCAGGCCATAGGCGAGCCGTGTATGTCTGTAGAAAACAGGGTATTGCTCTGAGAACCAATCTAGGATTAAGCTGGTCCAAGTACAGAACATACAAACGCTTCATGAGAAGTATTGGTGTCAAACTTGAAAGTGAAAGAAAGGAAAGACAGACCCAGAAAGAAGCGCACTGTGGCACAGTGACCATTGAACAAAAGAATCTGACCTTTGAAAACAAAGTCACAAACAAGAAAGAAAGCCAGAAAACGCCTGTCGCCTACATAGAGGATCTCACACATTTTGTTCCTGAACTGCTTGACAAGTTTGAAGCTGCAAATCTTCTTGAATGGCATGAACAAATACCAAATGATGGAATTTGGATAAAACTAGGAGGAGATCATGGCGGCAACAGTTATACAACAATGCTTCAAGTTGCTAATCTCCAAATTGATTGATTGTACATTGCTTAACGTCCCGACAGCAACAAGGCTTTCTCAGGACGTGCCTGCACTGCTTGTGAAAAAAATAAACAGAACATTGAATGTATGTCGCCAGCCGGTCAAATACATTAAATAAACCTAACACATGGGGCCTAAATAAAGCTAAGACCATTTAGCAACACACATCCAATATCAAGAGCTACAGGCAGTGCAGACAGTAGGGAGAGTTTTAAAAAGGCAAATACAGGTGAATGGACAAAGGGTAGACAGAAACACATGCCCCAGAATAGAGAGAAAAACTCACCCTGTGGGGCTGACCAGGGTGACCCTGGGAACTAAAAAGTACCTAACCCCACCCAAGTCCCCCAGGGCAGACCCGGGTGGGGGCTAATCTCCAAAACCCTAACTCTAAACACAATACGTTTTTGGTGTGTATGGCTAACTGTAAAGACAGTCATGAAAATCTTCAAACAATTTTGCAGCCGTTTAAAGAGCAGGTGTCAGTTCTCCAAACAATGAAATGGAAAGAAAAACAGATACGTGTATTTCTGTTTGGCGATTACGATTTTCTCGTTAAACTCTTTGGTCTCTCAGGAGCACAAGGGTTTGATTGATTGTACATTGCTTAACGTCCCGACAGCAACAAGGCTTTCTCAGGACGTGCCTGCACTGCTTGTGAAAAAAAAAAACTAAACAGAACATTGAATGTATGTCGCCAGCCGGTCAAATACATTAAATAAACCTAACACATGGGGCCTAAATAAAGCTAAGACCATTTAGCAACACACATCCAATATCAAGAGCTACAGGCAGTGCAGACAGTAGGGAGAGTTTTAAAAAGGCAAATACAGGTGAATGGACAAAGGGTAGACAGAAACACATGCCCCAGAATAGAGAGAAAAACCCACCCTGTGGGGCTGACCAGGGTGACCCTGAGAACTAAAAAATACCTAACCCCACCCAAGTCCCCCAGGGCAGACCCGGGTGGGGAAGGAGCACAAGGGGTCC
The DNA here is from genome assembly GCA_036245525.1 of Semisulcospira habei. Lineage (NCBI taxonomy): Eukaryota > Metazoa > Mollusca > Gastropoda > Semisulcospiridae > Semisulcospira > Semisulcospira habei. Next base: position 223,372,801 of record BTPG01000004.1, on the reverse strand, counting down.
ACCCTTGTCTCTGGTGTACTGCTTCGAAAAGTCAGCTACAAAGAGCTCCACATGAGCGAGTACAAGTGAAACAGAACGCTTAACAACATCAAGCGGGATTATAGGCGATACATGCGTGCAGGAGGAGACAAAGTTGTACATGAACCAATCTTTGATGTTGAGGTTTCGCAAACTGCACCACCATACCTCCATCTTCTGCTCTCTTGGCTTGACTTCGCGAACGAAAATTTTATAGGAGTTGCCCACGACGTCTGCAGGCTTGTTCGTGGCAGCGGAGGCCAATCCGGGACAGGCAGGTTCGACCGCAGTGGCTGCAGGGAAAGGTATGGCCAGGGTTCTGAGTTGCGGCATCTCTGTTCTTTCTCCTGAGCCACTTGTCCTTCAGGCTAGCTCTGCGAGAGTCCTCAAAGGAGACAGCTGCCTTGTAAATGGTGGAGCGCCAGGTGTCACGGTCCACAGCAAGCGAGGACCACTGGTGGTGGTCGATTTGGCAGGCACTAAGTGACTTCTTGAGACAGTCTTTGTATCTCTTCTTTGGTGCCCCTCTGTCACGGTGTCCAGTAGCAAGCTCGCCGAACAGGGTGATCTTTGGTAGGCGATGATCCTCCATCCTGAAGACATGCCCCGCCCAGCGGAGCTGTGTCCACAGCAGCAAAGCCTCGATGCTCACAGTTTCAGCCTGATCAAGGACCTCGACGTTGGTGACATAGTCACTCCAGTGAATGCCCAGGATGGTACGCAGGCAGCGCTGGTGGAAGCGTTCAAGGAGTCGTAGTTGGCTGCGATAGAGGGCCCAGGACTCTGAACCATACAGCAGGGTGGTGAGGACCACAGCTCTGTACACGCTGATCTTGGTGCCTGTTTTCAGCTGTTGATTGTGCCACACCTGCTCGAAAAGTCGCCCGAAAGCGCTGTTCGCTTTTGCCAGCCTGCTGTCAAGCTCCTTGTCCAGCTTGGCGTCCGACGTGATAATGCAGCCAAGGTAAGTAAACTGGTGCACTGACTTTAGTTCAGACTCGCCAATGGTGATGTGAGGAGGGCGATACACTGTCTTGGGTGCCGGCTGATGGAGGACCTCTGTCTTTTTTGAGACTGACCTTGAGTCCAAAGAGCTGGGCAGCGTCTGCGAAGCAGGACGTGATGCGCTGCAGGGCTCTCTCTGTGTGTGCAACGAGGGCAGCGTCATCAGCAAAAAGCAGCTCACGAATCAGTTGGTCTAGGGTTTTGGTGTGGGCCTGCAGTCGTCTGAGGTTGAACAGGCTGCCATCGAGACGATACCTGATGTACACTGCATCGTCATCGAGGTCTACTGTGGCCTGCTTCAACATCATGCTGAAAAAGATGGTGAAGAGGGTCGGTGCCAGCACGCAGCCCTGCTTTACGCCGTTGAGAATAGGGAATGGTTCTGAGAGGATATTGTTGAGTCTGACCTGGCCTTGCTGGTCTTCGTGGAGCTGGACAATCATGCTGAGGAACTTTGGGGGACAGCCAAGTTGCTCCAGGATCTGCCACATGCCTTGCCTGCTCACAGTGTCGAACGCTTTTGTTAGGTCGAGAAACGTTACGTACAGCCCTTTGTTCGGCTCGCGGCACTTCTCCTGAAGCTGTCTCAGCACAAAGACCATATCGGTGGTGCTCCTGTTTGCTCTGAAGCCACACTGGCCCTCTGGGAGGTGGTCTTCAGCGATGGCAGGTACCAGCCGATTCAGGAGCAGCCTTGCAAGAATTTTCCCAGCAATGGACAGCAGGGTAATTCCCCCGATAGTTGGAACAGTCAGACTTCTCGCCTTTGTTCTTGTACAGGGTGATAACGACAGCATCACGGAGATCCTTTGGTAGTGTTCCTTCCTCCCAGCAGCAGAGAAAGAGGTCATGGAGCTTGTTGTGCAGTGCTGTGCGTCACGAAACAGAACAGTGGTATTTCACCCACTTATACCCATTTCTGCATTGCAGTTTCACACCACACACATCGAAGTCTACGTAACTGAAAGCATCTCTGGAAACGACAAATGCACCATCGCAGCAGAAACACTACCTCTGTGAATCGAGTGAATGAGAGCCCACACAGACAAAAACGTGTCACGACCATCGATGTCGGCAGCCGGTGCCGCAATTTTGACACACAGGCCGTAGTTGTTTCATCCTTGCAGCATAAAACCAGTCTGATGAACTAGCTCGTAACTTCATGATAAAACAGGTTTAAAATCTTGCAAAATCAGTAAGAGATAAATTCTACTGAAGATCATGTATCTTGTCTCTCTTTCTCCTCTTCAATTACGAGTCTGTCATTGTCAGCCGGCGCGAGTCGACTGATACTTTCTTTTTTTCTTCGCTGGTTCATCCGACATCTTGTCTCTGATTGGTTATAATTATGCAGATGACCTAAGGTCGTATAGAATAGTTACGACGTCAGTTACCTGATCGTATATCGGAAGCAATCTTTTGACCGGGTCCAGCCGCACGATTCCGGTGGCCTCTTTTGCTTTGAACGGACGAAAGAAAGCATTTGGTGGGATTATAGGGTGGTCACTGTCTAAGTGGGTATGTATACTGAAGCCAAGTAAAAGCTTTTTGCGAACTGAAGGAAAACTGACCAAAACTAATCAATTTGTTGTGAAATTATGTACTCGGGCAGTTGTCCACCATTTTTCCGCATATTCCCCCCCCCCCCCCCCCCCCCCACCTTTTCAGTAATCAATAACAGAGGTGCATTAACAGTCATGAATGGCGCTGGTTTATGGCGACACGATGTCAAGTGTGCTTGTGGTTGGTATGCTTGTCTTGGCATTTCTACTGGAGGAGGCATTCAGTTTTCGCCACAGGTACGACAGTAATGTGCTCCTCAACATCAGAGATTTGCTGGATGAATGTGACTTGAGTGGAAATGCTCGTTTTAAGGATGTAAACTTTCAAATTTCAAAGTGGGTCACAGCATCTCACTCTGACACAGATTGCGGCCGGCACGTGCGGAAACGGGGTCGTAGGAGCGGAGCTCTTGTGAGATTTCGCCGTCGCAATTTACGCCCCCCGCTACGTTTCTTTCAAACGTTCAATCTCTGCAAAATAAATCTGACGAACTATTGTGCCATCTACAGACTAAACGAGATTTCAAGGACTGCTCTTTATTTTGTTTTACTGAAACGTGGCTTGATTTGACGGTTCCTGACTCTACTGTTCAGCCACCTGGCTTTTCCATCTTCCGTGGCGACCGCTCTCAAGACGCTACTGGTAAATCTCGTGGAGGGTGTGTGTGTTTTCTGGTCAACGATCGCTGGCCTACAGACGTGCAGGTATTGTCAAAAACATGTAGTGTTGCCCTAGAAACACTGACTACCTGCTGCCCATTCTACCTGCCGAGGGAGTTCTCACGTATCATTTTGACTGCCATGTACATTCCACCACAGGCGAACATGGAAGCCGCGATAGCGCAGCTGTGTGATGTTGTTACACAGGCAGAGAACTCAAACCCTCTTTTTTTGTTGTCGCTGGCGATTTCAATAAAGCTAATCTTAGCAATGAGATGCCTAAGTTTGTACAGCAAGTATCGTGTGCCACTAGAGACGGTAAAATTCGAGATCACTGTTACTCAACCATGAAAGGCGCTTATCGTTCCATCGCCCGTGCTCCACTCGGACAGTCAGACCATGCCATGATTTATCTTGTGCCAGCATACAAGCAACAACTCAAAAGTGCAAAAGCAAAAGTAAAATCAATCAAACAATGGTCACCTGAGGCATTGATTGATTGATTGATTGATTGTACATTGCTTAACGTCCCGACAGCAACAAGGCTTTCTCAGGACGTGCCTGCACTGCTTGTGAAAAAAAACTAAACAGAACATTGAATGTATGTCGCCAGCCGGTCAAATACATTAAATAAACCTAACACATGGGGCCTAAATAAAGCTAAGACCATTTAGCAACACACATCCAATATCAAGAGCTACATGCAGTGCAGACAGTAGGGAGAGTTTTAAAAAGGCAAATACAGGTGAATGGACAAAGGGTAGACAGAAACACATGCCCCAGAATAGAGAGAAAAACCCACCCTGTGGGGCTGACCAGGGTGACCCTGGGAACTAAAAAATACCTAACCCCACCCAAGTCCCCCAGGGCAGACCCGGGTGGGGGCACCTGAGGCAGCTGAAACACTCCGTGGCTGTCTAGAGTGCACTGACTGGGATGTGTTTAAGGAGATAACATCAGACATTCACGAGTACACAGAGGCTGTCACTGACTACATTGCCTTCTGTGAGAGCCTCTGTATTCCCACCAAGACCTGCAAGAGTTTTTCCTAATGACAAGCCATGGTTTACAGTAGACATTAAACACAAACTCCAGGAAAAACATGACGCATACAAAGACAATGACAGAGAAAGGTACAAACAAGCCAGGTATGCACTACTAAATGCAATTAAGACTGCCAAGCGTAACTTCAGAGACAGACTAGAACAAAAAATCGCAGCTAGTAACCCTAGAGACATCTGGCAAGGCCTCAAAGACATTACGAACTATAAACCAGCTTCCAAGACTGCTGATGTTACAGATGCGTCTCTCCCAGACACTCTGAATGACTTTTATAGTCGTTTTGACAAAAAGAATATGACCCCACCTCCTTCTGTGGAGAGGAGTCATACTGAAAACCCACCTTTCATTATTCTAGACGCCGATGTCAGGTGCATGTTTCAGCGTCTAGACAGCAGGAAAGCTGCCGGTCCAGATAACATTTCTCCACGCTTACTCAGAAACTGTACGGACCAGCTCTCGGGCATCTTTACTGACATTTTCAACATGTCTCTCTCTCAGTGCACTGTTCCTCAGTGTTTCATTCCTGTTCCGAAAAAAAATCCAAAGTGTCCTCCCTAAATGACTACAGACCGGTCGCTCTGACCTCAGTTGTCATGAAGACGCTTGAGCGCCTGGTCCTCCGGTTTCTGAGAATTTTACCGACCCTCTGCTGGATTGTTTTCAATTCGCGTATCGCGAAAAACGTTCCGTGGAGGATGCGGTGTCACTTGGTTTGTTTTATGTTTTACAACACCTTGAAATCCCAAACACCTATGCCAGAATTTTATTTGTTGATTACAGTTCTGCTTTTAACACCATTATTCCATCCAAATTGTACCAGAAGATCCTGCAAATCGGAGTTCCAGAGGCATTGTGCCTCTGGACCCTCTATTTCCTGTTGATGAGACCACAGGTCGTTAAAATTGGTGGAAATGTGTCATCCACCCTCACTTTATCCAGGTGCACGCCTCAGGGGTGTGTGCTCTCCCCTATGCTCTACTCCCTGTTTACTTATGACTGTGCTTCATACCATGCCAGTACTAAAGTTCTGAAATTTGCAGATGACACCACAGTGGAAGGGTGCATTACAAACTCAGACGAATCCGCTTACCGTAGTCAGGTTGAGACTCTAATTAGTTGGTGTAATAACAACAACCTTGAACTGAACTCTGGCAAAACAAAAGAAATGATTGTGGACTTTAGAAAGAAACAATCCCCTCCCCCCTCTTGTGATCAATAGTGAAATCATTGAAACAGTCCAGAAGTTTCTTGGCACTACCCTGTCATGTGACCTGAGGTGGGAGGAAAACACTCGCCTCATCGTCCAAAAAGCACAGCAGCGCTTGTTCTTCCTGCATTGTCTGAAAAGTTTCGGTCTCGGTGCCCACATGCTGATGCAATTCTACCGAGCTGTGGTTGAGAGCGTGCTCACCTTTTTCGATCACGGTTTGGTATGGTTCCATCACAGCCAAAGAGAAAATCAGACTGAGTAGGGTGGTCAAGACCGCTTCAAAAATCATAGGCAGAGATCTTCCTAGCCTGGACTCACTGTACCAGCAGCGTCTCTTACGTATTTGTTTTGTTTTTCTTTAATTTGGATGCCATTTTAATCGTGTTCCTTGCAATGACACAATGTGAGTTATGTACTTCGTCTTAAGGACCTCATTCGGCATTTCTGACCAGTGTATTACTATTAGAATGTATGCCTGTTTTGTGGTGGTAGTTTTACCATGGCTATGAACATCTTTGAATACCACAAATACCTGTACCAATTATAATAATAATAATAATAATAATAATACCGGTATTATATAGGCGCTTTTTCTCAATTTTTGGGTAAATCAACTCAAAGTGCCGCGAACTGAAACCCAACACACACACTCATGTGACAGACACGGATTTACAGCGAAGGCAAACACAGTACAAGACAGACAAAGGGCCAGTTCAGCTACTGAAGTTACAGAGATTTTTGATCGCTTGTATTTGAAATTTGTAAAGTGGCCTGAAACCGGTTCCAAAGGGTGGGGGTGGGGGTGGGGGTGGGAGAATGCATTTGTAGCCATTTTCATGTCTAAAAAGAGTCTTATTTACACAAAATAGACGTGTCCATCATCGCATGCCTATTTTTTTATGCTGCTTGCATTGAAAGCCTTTTTTTTTTAGCAGTGAAAATAAGCATCACAACCACCAATGCTAAAGGTGCGAGGTTCGATTCCGGGTTCCGGCGTCGGATTTTTCTCCTCTAGTAAGTGTCACCGTTAATTCGGACGGACTGTCGGGGATTCTTTCTCCGGGTACTCCGGCTCTTCCTCCCCCTCCACTTTGGTATCAGTTTCAGCCAACTTAATAAAATTTCAAAATACAAAAACGATTTCCAAATACCGTCAGTAGCTCACTTGAGCTTGCCCTTAGCACCACGTGAATGTTCTGTGTTTACGTACAGTGTGTGAGTGAATGCGTGTGATTCACGTGAGCGTGCTTGTTGGGTTCAGTTCGCGGCTACATTCTGCGCATTGAGTTATATTATAAATATGAGAAATGCGCCATATAAATACCATTTAATAATAATTAATAACTACCGATTTGTTCTGTTTAGGTAATGGTGTTTTGTTTTGTTTTGTTTTTATCAGGCTTTCAGTATTAGAGATATCATTTTCTTTTGCAAATTGAAAAATGTTGTCAAGTGCTGTACACTTTTTTCTTAGCTTCCTAAGAATATTCAGTTTCTTTGGGATCCAAAAACTTTGCTTTCACTCTAGCTGACAAGATTTTTTAACAATCTTGCCAAGGTGCTTTTTGTACGAGATTCTTGGCATTATTGCTGTAGAAATGTGTAGTAAACTTTTGTGACAATATAAATGGTAATAATAATAATAAAATAATAATAATACTGTTATTATATGGGCACTTTTTCTCCATTTTTGAGCGAATCGACTCAAAGCGCCGCGAACTGAAACCCAACATGCACACTCACGTGACAGACACAGATTCACGCCGAAGACAAACACAGTACAAGACAGACGAAGGGCCAGTTCAGCTACTGAAGTTACAGAGATTTTTGATCACTTGTATTTGAAATTTGTAAAGTGGTCTGAAAATGGTACCAAAGTGTGGGGGGTGGGGAGGTGGAAGAACCAGAGTACCCAGAGAAAGAACCCCCAATGTAATGTACACCATGCTGTTTGTGCAGTGAAATAACAGATTTTATCAACACAAAAATACCACAGGATGTGGCGTCTTGTTTTGAATTTAATGTGTCATATGTCTGTACCTTTGAATATGGAATCTAATTTTGGATTTGGAGTGTCACAACTTCTTGATGGCAAGTCTGAGCCAGGGCCATATGCTGTAGATATTTGGGCTGATCGTGGCTCCAATATGCCGACTGTTGACCACAATCAGCAGGTGACCAAAATATTTATAGTATGGTACTTTTTAAAGCAAAATGCAATAAAACGCCAATGTTAAAAGGCATACCTCCAGCTACAGCTGCAGCGCATGTGGTGCTATGCTCTCGTGCCAATGGCCATGATTCAAATGACTTATCACTAATATCAGGACTGCATAAACATTCATATTATCAAAAGCATGTCATAATTAGGTGGAAAAATGACTCACGTGGCGCTACTCGAAACACTTGTCCTCTGAAACGTCTAAAGAGGTTAGGCACACCATGGGAGATGGCTCCAGCAAATGCCCGCTGTTCAAATGGTGACAAGCTGAATGTGATGATTTTGCGCACTTTTGTCAGGTGCCCAAATTTGCGCCCCATTGCTTAAAAAGAAAAACATTAAAAAATCACTTACCAGTGGAAGTAGGGCAGCTAGGAATTTAACATCCGATTGTTTACAATTACATGGACCATAATTTTTAGAATTTGCCAAAGCTATAACTAGTAAATAGGTTTATTAAAGTTTGCGTCCCCAAGATTAAGAACACATAAAAGTGACATACACCCCCCATACCCCCTTAAACCATTAACCAGCTCTTATAATAATAAATACATAGTTCTTGTATAGTGTTGTACTTCAGGAAAACACTGGATTCACTGTGCATGCACAACATCACACCTTCTCTCTCAGACACATGCACGATTATACACTACTTTAAACCACCCCACCCCTTCCCAACACCTTACATTCACTTCCTCTAGGATCAGAATAAAAGGCAGTCAACAGTTAGCTAAAGATGAGCTAATTGTTAAATGCCCGACAGAAAAGGAAATTCTTTAAGTGAGCTTTGAACTGTGACAATGTGGGCAGATAACGCATTTCAGCTGGCAGAGTTCTGGACACACTTGGGGCTAAAAAGGTGAAAGAACGCTCCCCGACAGTTTTCATGTTAAGCTTCGGGATTTTAAAAAGTTTTACACTGGAGGAACGGAGGGTGTGTGATGGCTGATAAACAGACAGCTTGGCAGAAAGGCATGGCGGGAGAGATCCATCAAAATGCCGATAGGCGAAAATTGCAATTTTGTACTGGCAGCGGAATTTTACGGGCAGCCAGTGCAGCCGTTTCAGTAGAGGCGTACTGGAGATGGTTCACGTTCATGATAACGACTGCAGATTAAAGCAACTTGCTCCAATAGGCTGGGCCCACGCTACTAGAATTTGCGACTAGCAATGTGTGGTAAGCAACAATTTGTCACCTGCCACAACGGCTTCGTGGCACACGTTTCAATGTGCGCGCAATGTGTTGTACTGACTGACCTGCCATTACCATATATGACAGCTTTCACAGTAAACAGTCTCACTGTAGCTTTAAATTTTCTGAAGAAAATATCACGTTCTGTTATTGTTTGTGATTTTGTTTATGTTTGTGCTTGTTCATATGGCTTGTGAAAATAAAAAGACGATGAAATTCATCAATTTGTCGAAAGTGTTTTTTTCTTTTTGACAACTTTTACACGTGTGATCGTGTTGATTACCACAGACGCCATTTCCCTGTTAACATGCACTCTCACATTCAAATATGTGCAATAATCACAAATCAGCAAAAGTTAGTGTCATCTTACGTAACATTGTAGAAATGTGATGTAAAATGCTTTTCTGATTAAAAAATTACAGATTTGATGAAAATATTTCATTGTTAATGGCCCAGCGTAACATGCAATCGAATTTGCCAAAGTCTGCTACCGAATGTGTCTATAGCGACTGGCAACACTTTGACGTCACGCTAAAAGTAGAAAGACAATAGAAAGAACTTCAAGGTTTCGATGCAATGATATTATATATACAGTTTTAGTGTGGATAATTTTTTTATTAATCATTTAATCTATCTGAAAAATAATTAATCATTATCGCGGTTGGCGTTTGCTACCGTTTGCAACATGATCACGATTTCAGAAAATATTTAATTACGATTTTTTACACCACCGGAAGTTATAACGCAGAATTTGTAAAACGAAAACCGACTTTTGGCGGGGGCAGTGTTAGCAGGCGAGATTAATGTTTCTTTTAATAAATTCATAAAAACAATGGTGTCTGCTTCCAATGATCGATATTGACACGGTCACAACAGTCATGTTAGAATTAACAGTTTAGCAGTTTTTTATATAAATCGGAACGCACGTCTTGATTGTGACATTACTCAATTTTACCAACATTCAAGGCTAGCAAGGCAAAAGTGTGTGTTAGCCTGCTTCTTTTCTGTTTTTTTTTTTTCTGATGAAATATACATCGAGTCAGCAGTTGTGCACAAACATATATCGATTGCTACATTGGTAGCAGACAGATGAATTGCGATCCTGCAATTGCAACCTGGAGATTTTGTGACCACAAAATTCCAGACAGCTCGAGGAGCTACTGTTGAATACACAGCATGTTATTGCTCCTCCTCCCTATCTGATCCAAGACGTGCAGTGATGATGTAACTGTCAAGTTCATGAAGTCTGGAAGCAGCAAAAAATTCTTTCCCCCCCCCCCCCCCCCCCCCCCCCCCCAGATATTGATGAAATAAAAATTGTAAATATGTCACAACTGACAAAACTTAAACAGCCTGTTATTGACAATAGTGGACATTATTACTTTGTTTAATTTAATGCCTTATGTCTCAATCTTCTTGTATTATATAATTATATTCTTAAATTTTTTAATGTAATATAGTTGCTGCAACTATATTACATTTAAAACTTTAAGTATATAATTATATAATACAAAAAGATTCAGACACTTCAAGAATAACCCAATTTACAGTATATTTCTTTAAATAGCTGCTATAGGAAAATAGGCTTTTTAAAAACTGCATTATCATGTTTGTGTGTTTTTACACTTCTTTCATGCAGACACATATATAACTGATGTGTTTTGCAAAGATAGGCCATGCTTGTATCACTGGTTTGATTCAGTCTTGTTTTCATACGTTTTTCGATTTAGGGGGGTAGGGTACCATTTCATCTGCTTTTAAGAAATGTTCAAGTGTATTGTCATTTTAATGTTACTAATTTGTCGGCAGGGATCCATTGTACACATTTCTAAAGGTTTACTCATTCTAATCTGTAAAATTATTGCTTGAGAGAAATTATTGAGCAGACGTTATCTTGAAATGTCACCGTATTGAAGTCAGTCTGACCCTGCTACATGATATGTCCACTTATATAAAGGTTTCTTGACTTTATTTGTTGCACATGATGTAGTGCTTTAGTTTTATGCAATTTGTGACCATGTATGACAAGTGTAACATGGTCCAAGGAACAAAAACCTTTACTATGGCTTGTTTTGGCCTTAGAACAGGTGACACACTTTGTGCAAGCATACCTCTTTTCAAACCAATGAACCTCTATGGTTCGTTTCCTTTATTTGAAAGTATTAAAGTTATTCTTTTGAAAAATCACTACAATTGGGTATTTGGTTCAAATTGTTTTGGGACCAAAAATGTGTGTCAATGGGAAATGCTCAATACAAATACTGTGAAAGCTGTCATATGGAACAGGTCTTACGCGCCCGGTTGAAATATTCAGAGCTGCGGGAGTCCCATATGCATGGGAACTCTCGGACAAGGTTGTTCAATTAACTCACTGGAGACGTGCCGCATTATACGGATACACAGCTATTCGCAGCGTTTCCGCATGCGGCGCGTCTCCAATGCCAACAGTCTCAAAGCCGTCGCTCTGCTTCTCTGCCATTTTTTCCAGCTCGGAAGATGAAGAAACGGGAAGTGGCGCAAGGACACCGCTGATTGGCTGAGAGGTGGCAACATTGCTCCGAGCCTTGCCGGCTACCACAAAAAAATAGACTCGGTTTGTATTGGGTCGCAATTTGTGGCGGCAATATTGTAGGCGCCCCTAATTGTGGTGGCAACATTGCCGCCACAAAATTGCACCCGGCAATATAGGTGTTTGTGGTAGCGTGTGCCCAGCTTCTAAACAGTGAAGCTTTCAAAGTTAATAATAACATCTCCATAATAACTGTTTGTAGACTAGTATGTCTAATACTATAAATGCTACTCAAAACGGCTAACATAACTTAAGAAGTGAAAATATATCATAAAATGAAAGACATCTCCCCTCTCCTTTACCTTTAATATATTAAGGATTGATTGATTTACATTGCTAGTGCTGCCCACATCAAAGGCATTGGCAGCACAAGCACTGTTGACGCTGTCGCTGATGGTGGTGCCAGTGCTGCCGGTGTCATTTTTTATCTCAGTCCAACATACTCAACTATCGGCACACCATTCAGTTCGTCTTTAAACTTTCCAAGCACTTTTTTGTTTTGTGTGCTGTACAGCTGATGGTCTTTTGGGTAGTCAGACGTGTCATACATATGTAGTTCTGTTTTCATGTCTTCATAAAAGTCTTCAGTAGGCACATCTATGATCATAGAGTCAGTGTCAGTGTATAGCAGACAACACTCAGGATATTTTGGTTTGAAGTAATAATAAAATTCAAGCATCAGCAGTTTTGACAATTCAAGAATTGCCATACCAATGAATACTGGCTTGTCCAGTTTGACAATCTTTTTTTTTGAGTGACACGGCATACAATGATGAATGAAACTCTTTGTACCCTGTGTACTGTGGCTTACCTGTAAGCTTAATTACACCCAATTCAGTTGTGACTAGTCTCACATCTTTGCGGTGATGAGGATTTTCCATCATCTTACCAAAACAGGCATTGTTCATAAGCTTAAAGAAGTCTTTGTCAAATGCAGTGTTGCCATCTCTTGCACACAATGTTGTGTTCTTCATTATGTAATCTTTCATGAAAGCACTCTGATCAAATTGAATGCTTCTGTGAACTTTCATTAGTACTAACCCATGTCTGAAGTAAAACTGCAACAAGCGATAGTGACACACATAATTGAATTTGTCACTCAGATTTGGCACAAGTTTAGTGTCTTCTTTTTTCCCCCGGCAAAGACATTTTTTCAACAGCCAAAGGATAATCATTGTGGTAATCGTGTAGATGGTGTGGGTACTCTAGGTCCACTTCAAAGATCCAACCCTTCGCATTGTTTCGATCATGATTTATAATATTGTTTGATAACTCTGTTATGTCATACTGTGACAAATCATACAGCTTAAAGTTTTTCAAGGGCAATAACTCACAGATTGCCTAGCCATACAAATTGTTAGCGTCCACGTAGGTAATGAATGACCTTGACCTTGAGGGGTCAAACCCAAGGTCACCATGACCGTCCAGATATTTATTATTTGCTTTTGCATAATTGTTCTCGGCTATACTAATGCCTCCACTCAATCTACGTTCCACCATTTCACCCATCGTATGATCAGACAACAGGTCTATAAATATACTGGATTTCAAAAAAGCATCCCATGTCATGCCAGGACTAGTTATGTAACATGCTGGGTCAAGACTGTAGTGTAACAAACCCTTTTCACAATAACTTTCAAATACGTCTGCTAGAAAACAAACGTCAGCTTTCAAGTACTGGTCATGATAGTCACCAATCGTCTGACACCCTAATTTATCCCATGCATCGAGAGCGTGTTGATAATCAGAGTCAGAAATACCTTTACCAGTTAGTGTGGAATAAAATTTATCTTTTGGTGGCAGTCTTCTTTCCTCAAACACAACCCAGTGATCAATGTACTCATACGGATAGACACCTTTCTTAATCAAGTCCGATTCAAAATATTTACTTGTTATTGGATACTCAGTCAGTCCATCTGCCAAACTAGCAAGACCTAAAGACAAATGTTGCATCGAGTCATAAAATGCTAATTTGTCTAACCTAAAGGTCAAGTATTTCTCAGTTGTCTGAGCTATACAACTTATGTTTCTGTAAGACTCGTCTGCAGCCTGCATGATAATATGTGAATCATATCCCTTGAGATTGTGAAAAAAGATAGGTAACTTGTCTTAGGATCTGTTTTTAATAACAAGTTACAATTGTTATGTGCAGCACCTCTGAAACGTCCAGTTATGTGATCATAGTCATAAACTTTATCACCTCCTAAAGGTTGTTCACAAATCCAACACGTCACAGCTGTATCAAAATTCAGATTGTCTTCTTCTGTCATCACCAAAGGCATCTGACATGTTGTGAGATAATGTACTACCTGACTATACAGATGCCTCATTTCTGTTAAAAACAGACATGCTGCATTTTTCCCCCTGTAGATAACAGGTTCTGAATGCACACCGTCTGACCTAACAATAATGTATCCAAAAGAACACACCACTTGGTCACTCAACTTTATAGTCTTTGGTAATGATTCTGGTACAGGACCTTCATATGGTGCAACCAGTGATTCAAAATCGGCATACACTACAAACGGCAGCTTTTGCTGATTCCCATAGTCTTAAAACACACTTGACTACCAGGATCTGGATACTTAAGTACAGTCTGTATGTCATCAGCTGACCTACAATGTAAAACATGTTTATGTGCTACTGCAATAGAAGAGAATCTTTGTAAACATCTTTTACACACTTCCTGTTTGCCATTGTGTTTTGTTGTATGCCCATGAATTAGTCACGACATACTCCTGATAAATGTGTAGTGAAAGTAATCAGTATCACCGATTAATAACATGTCAACATGTTTATCTTCTGGCTGTCCATAGGTTGGAGCAAGTGGTGATACTCTAATGGGTTGTAACTTGTCAACAGACTCATTATCCCACACAAACACATTTACAGATATACCAGGATTTAGTTTTTCAAATAAGTCTATGTCTTCTATTTTAACAGGGAACTCAATGCCACTGAAGTTGAGTTCACTTACAAATTTGGTGTAGTTAGATACATGTTCAGGTTTTGATTTTACAAAGTGTAGTTTAGCAAGCACACACCACATGAAACAATGGTGGTCATTGTTCTGTATATTGACGACAGCCTTTTTGTTTGCAACCTCAGTTGGCAGTGGCAACCATAATTTACCTAATATAGGATGATACCTTGACTGCTTTAATTGTAGTTCATGTACATGACCTTCGTGCCAACCAGACCCCTTCATTTTTGCTTTGTCAATTGCTTCTAAAAAGTCAGGTAATAGTCTGTCTCTAAACACGTTCTCCAAATCTCTTGTGTTAACTGTGTATTGTCTTGTCGATATATACCCCATACAATCACTTCACCATCTACTCTAGTAAATTCTATTTTGGCAACAATCTGAATCTTTACACTGCCTGTAAGAAGATTATTTTGTATAACAGAAAAAGATCTTTCTATCGATTCATAGACATTGTTACCATAAGATATAGGCAAGTCTGTTGTGTGAAACACATTTCTTAAGCCTGATGAGCCTGGTGGGCTTTGAGCATTGTCTTACATTTGCGTGTCTGCCACTAAAAGCCAGTTCTGCTAAAGTGTTTCTTTTCTTAACAATATTGGCAGCACTGTATTGGCAGCAATACTGTTGATGCTGTTGCTGATGGTGGTGCCAGTGCTGCCGATGTCAGACGTATTGGCAGCACGAGCACTGTTGACGCTGTCGCTGATGGTGGTGCCAGTGCTGCCGACGTCAGACGTATTGGCAGCACCAGCACTGTTGTCGCGGTCGCTGATGGTGGTGCCAACAGACGCCGGCGGGGCTTGCACTCATCCATCTGCTCCTGTTGCTGCAGTGTCCACCGAGTCTGCGTGCCAGACAGTCTGCCCGGTAGTACTCAACCCTGACCCCCTGGCTGTTGAGCACCTGATGGCGGAGATATCGGCTCTCCGATCCACCGTTGGGGAGATCCGCCACTCGTACAACATTGAGGTGGATTCGCTGCACATGGAGATTAAGACACCTGCGTGAGCGGATCACCCAGCTGGAGGGGGAGAAGGATGGCCAGAGAAGCGACAGGAAAAGCGGCAAGAAGAACCCGTCACCCCCGTCCAACACTCGGCCCAAGCAAGCGCTGGAAAAGTCGCCAACCTCAACAACTTTTGAGCCCCCGCGTGCATCTCCGCTAACCCCCGAGCGCAAAGAGCCGGCACCAAAACGACCATCTTCAGATACCGACAAAGCCACCGACCTTTCTGCACTCCAAAACCCAAAGCCCGGCACCCAGACGCTACTTCTCGATGATTCGATACTACGCGGCCTTCATGGAGACCTGTCTGTCACTGGCACAGACAAAGCGCAGGTCGTGTCAGTGTCAGGCCTCGACAGAGCCGGCATCCTCCAGCACCTTCACGATGCCGACCCCACGAATGCAGTCACCACAGTCGTCATGCATGTCAGCATCAATGATTGTAAGCGTGGGTTCATCATCGGCAAGAAGGGCTGGAAGGATGTGATTTCTGCTGCCAGACGAGTCTTCCCCAAGGCAGAAATCTTCATCTCATCCATCCTGCCCACGATCAACGAACGTCAGCAGCCGGATCCATGCGTCACAGACACCAACCTTTGTCTCAGGGAGATATGCCACTCGCTGAAGGTCAACTTTATTGACAACGACCAAGTGTTTTACACAAGGACTGGCGAGGTAAAGAGCGGGAGGTTTAGAGACACCATCCATCCGAACAAGCGGGGCACCAGTGCTCTTGCTGTAAACATCAAGCGGGCGTACTCTGGCCGTACCTCCAACATCGTAACCCGCCCCACTGAGGCTAGACACCAAAACCCACACTGCCACGGACAGCTAAATGTACCCAGGCATGGCGGTAAAAATGGGTATCCCGGCCCTAGAGACCAAGGGCCTCAACACAGTCAGCGCCCTCAGCACGCAGCCAGTTCAAGCTTGGCGCCCCGATTCCGCGAGGAGCAGGCTGTGACGAAAGTCTTCAGAATGGCGCCCAGATTCCACCAAGAGCAGGCTTTTGCAAAAGACTCTAGTCAGCACGATCCGAACCATGCTGACCGTACACCACCGCCGTTTGCGTATGGCGGTGGATCAAAGGCCGGGGCTGCTCCAGAACACAAGCCACAGCAGCCAAGCTATGATCGCACATCAACACTCCTGGGCGCCCCTTCCTACATGGCAGGCGGTCGACCTGTGTACCCCTACCCGTACCCTAAACCCCCAACTTTTCCCTATCCCCCGCCGCCCCCACCCCCTGGAGTGCAGCAGCTTAGTGAGAGTGACTGTGCCACCTTGTTCTCGCTTCTTCAAAAGTTCAGGCCACGTGCCGGAAATTAGGACACGCGTCCCTAGGTGATAGCCATTTTGACATTCTTTGATAAAGTCCCACTGTGCGTGTTTTGTGGACCAATTATTGACAGTAATTTGCAATCTGCTATTATCATTTCCCGATTTAAATATACTTTTTTCACTTAGCGATTTGATTGATTGATTGATTGTACATTGCTTAACGTCCCGACAGCAACAAGGCTTTCTCAGGACGTGCCTGCACTGCTTGTGAAAAAAAAACCAACCAACTAAACAGAACATTGAATGTATGTCGCCAGCCGGTCAAACACATTAAATAAACCTAACACATGGGGCCTAAATAAAGCTAAGACCATTTAGCAACACACATCCAATATCAAGAGCTACAGGCAGTGCAGACAGTAGGGAGAGTTTAAAAAAGGCAAATACAGGTGAATGGACCTCGGGTAGACAGAAACACATGCCCCAGAATAGAGAGAAAACCCCACCCTGTGGGGCTGACCAGGGTGACCCTGGGAACTAAAAAATACCTAACCCCACCCAAGTCCCCCAGGGCAGACCCGGGTGGGGTACTTAGCGATTTGAAAAAAATATTATAGTTGTACCATTTTCTTAGACTTTAAATTTGTTTTTCTTTCTTTCTTATTTTTAAGTCATCAAATTAGCTTTGTGTATTATGAACTTTGTCGCAGGTGAATGTGCATAGTTCCTTGACAAGTCATTTTTCATTTGTTTTCTTTTATAGTTGCTGATTTTGTTATTTTTTGTTGACATAACCAAGCAAGAAAACCGTAAACATTCTGCTGAACTTAGACTAAGCGCGTGATAAACATTGTGTTTCTTTGCCGTGTATTCTTTTATTGAGCTTATTTAAAGCATTCTATAGATATTGATATTAGTTGATTTTTTTTTTTTGGATTATTTTTTTGTGACCATATTAATTTTGTATTATATCTTTCGTTACATTTGTGTTTTTACTGACATGCAAAATCGTAATCTAAATACTGTTCCGAAACGAACAGACGAACTGAGAATTGGCCATCTTAACATATACCATCTAGTTAACAAGGTGCCCGATTTATCTGTGTTCCTAAACACGCCCTTACATTTTCATATTTTTGGTGTGTCCTGTCGAGGCTTAAAAGTTCAATAAGGGATAACTCCATTTCTGTCCCAAATTTCTCAGTACTCCGCAGAGATGCCTCAAGCCCACAACCAAAGGTCTGAATTGACTTTGAAAAAAAAAGAGGAAATTAAAAAGTGTAAACAGGGGTTTGCGGAAGACAAAGCTTACCGCAATCAGGAGAAACGTGTAAATGTCAGATATAATTTACTGTCTTTTCCTCAAAGTTTTAGTAGCAAAGGACACCAAATTGTAATTATTTCCCATGCAATTTACTTTTATTTCTGTTTTAAAAAAACAACAAAAACAAAATAAACATGGGCCTAAAATTATTGTCTTTTTAATGAACAGTACATAGTAACAAAATTAATATTTTTATATTTCCACCAGCTGAAAAAATTGATCATAATAATTTTTTTTAATGCAACCAGAAGCCAAAGACTGGATGTGAACATCTATCTACTGCACTCTTCCTTTGCTGTTTCTCTTTTTAAATTATATAATTTGTCAGAAAAAATTACCAAGTTAAAAGGGAAGAAAAGTACATCTAGGCATAATCCCAGGTTGAAGTATTTAAAGCACAATATATCTTCAGGCAGAATCTTTTAACAGTATTAGTGCTGTTGAAAAAATAGGAGTAACTCATTAAGTTATTAACTTCCCACAATTGCTGAAAGCATGACAAAATAAAAAAGGTCTTTCAAGCTTTTAACATTTCATGAATGATGTCTTGGCTTTCTCACAATTGCAAAAAAGTTCTTTAACCTTTTGCCACCGTAGTCTGCCAGCTAGATTTTTCCCTGCTACCGTAGTAATTTTTACAAATTTCATTGGCCTTGTCTGTTGTAAAAATCTTATCATACCCCAACATATTTGGTATCAGTGGAAAAAGCAATTCAAGGTGAACTCGTAGACAATATGCTGAAGAAAATATTTTGTAATGGTAAGATTTTACAGGTGTATAAAGAAGATGGGGTAAGAAGCCAAAAATCAAAAACAGTTTCACACTGGGTTCTTAAACTGAACATTAGTTATTTGGGTTTAACGCCGAGCAGGCGACTAAGATTGATTGAATGATTGTACATTGCTTAACGTCCCGACAGCAACAAGGCTTTCTCAGGACGTGCCTGCACTGCTTGTGAAAAAAAAAATAAACAGAACATTGAATGTATGTCGCCAGCCGGTCAAATACATTAAATAAACCTAACACATGGGGCCTAAATAAAGCTAAGACCATTTAGCAACACACATCCAACATCAAGAGCTACAGGCAGTGCAGACAGTAGGGAGAGTTTTAAAAAGGCAAATACAGGTGAATGGACAAAGGGTAGACAGAAACACATGCCCCAGAATAGAGAGAAAAACCCACCCTGTAAGGCCATCTCACGGCGGGATGGGTAAAAATCTGGTCAGCCAGACTAAAAGCAAGGTCTTAAGACAAGATGTAAATATAGATTAAAAATCTCAGGCTAAAATGTCGCACATGTCTGGAAAAGAAACGTCTACAGACTCTCAAAAAGGGCAAATAAAAAAATTCACATAGTCTATGAATGCTCAGATCTTGTTAAAAATATTGCATTCTCTCAAAAAATTGAAGATTTTGTCCAGGGGAAACATCCCGGAACAAAACCTTCAAGGAGTCTGCTGTGAAGTGTTTATATCTGGTGTCAATTAGGTCAGCACAATACAGCAAAAAGTGTCGAACAGAAAACTGCTCATCACAGGCAAAACACCATGGACGCTCATCCTGTTTAAGTAAGTAAGAGTGCGTAACATATGTGTGCCCGATGTGGAGCCGATCAAGGACAGTCTCCTCACGGCGGCTGCCGCAGCGGAAAGGTAGACTGTCAGACAACTTAGGAAGAGCTTCATGAAGCTTGTTCCCTTCCTCTTTGTCCCACTCGGACTGCCACTCGCGGGCTATGTACGCACTAATAACAGGTTTAAAATCACTATAGACAGTCTGTGTGTCAGGGACAGGGTCACTGCGGGCACTGTTGGCAGCAGAATCTGCGATTCTGTTGCCTTCGATGCCCACATGGCCTGGGACCCAAATAAAAATGATGTCATAATATTCCTTCATCAAGTCCGCGTAGAGCTCTCTAATCTGCACCAGCAGTGGATGGTCTGTTCCCGCGCCCTGAAGGGCCTGCAGGGCAGAAAGAGAGTCAGACAGAATCAGGAAGTTCCTTTCCCGAGACTGATAGGCATGCTTGAGTGCTAGCAGAATGGTTTGATTGATTGTACATTGCTTAACGTCCCGACAGCAACAAGGCTTTCTCAGGACTTGCCTGCACTGCTTGTGAAAAAAAAACAACAGAACATTGAATGTATGTCGCCAGCCGGTCAAATACATTAAATAAACCTAACACATGGGGCCTAAATAAAGCTAAGACCATTTAGCAACACACATCCAATATCAAGAGCTACAGGCAGTGCAGACAGTAGGGAGAGTTTTAAAAAGACAAAAACAGGTGAATGGACCTCGGGTAGACAGAAACACATGCCCCAGAATAGAGAGAAAAACTCACTCTGTGGGGCTGACCAGGGTGACCCTGGGAACTAAAAAGTACCTAACCCCACCCAAGTCCCCCAGGGCAGACCCGGGTGGGGAACTAGCAGAATGGCCTGCAGTTCTGCACTAAATACAGAGGAATGGTCAGGGAGACGGAGCTTAAATGGGCGTCTAGGATGGCGAGAGGACACTGCAGCCGCAGCCACTCTTCCATCCTCAGACTTGGACCCATTCGTATAAAGACGACAATAGCCAGGAAAAATTGAAAGGAGTTAATTGAGGCTCTGTTGGTATATGGCTGGTGGAGTACAATCCTTCTTGTGGGCAGTCAAGTCCAGCAAAATGTCAGGAACTGGTAGTAGCCAGGGTGGAGTGACGTGTTGCAGAGATTCCAAAACTTTGTCCAGGTCCACTCCGGCCGCCTGCAGATGAGGTCGGACACGGAAGGAAAGTGGACGGACAGCTCCCGGATGGGCATCGTAAATCTCTGCAAACGACGGGTTAAAAACACAATCATAGGCAGGATTTTCTGGATGGGACTTCAGCTTCAGAACGTAGCTGAGCATGAGGCGGATGCGGCGGAGCCTGAGAGAAGGCTCCCCTGCCTCTGCATACAGACTAGGAACTGGAGATGTCCTGAAGGCTCCCAGACATATGCGCAGACCTTGATGGTGAATTGTGTTCAGACGCTGCAGAACAGACTTGGAAGCCGAGCCATATACCACAGAGCCGTAATCCAGTTTGGACCGAACAAGGGCCCGGTACAGTCGAAGTAAGACGATGCGGTCTGCACCCCAGTCAGTACGACCAACGACACGAAGAATGTCGAGGGCCTTCCGACAAGAGGTTCTAAGGTAGTTAACATGGTTGCAGAAGGTCAATCTTTTGTCAAAGATGACCCCCAAAAACTTATCCTCTTCAGCCACCTTAATTGGCACTCCAGCAATGCTCAGGCTAGGTTCTGGAAAAAATTTTGTCTGGTTAGTAAAATGTACACAGACTATCTTGGAGGGCGAGAATCTGAATCCATTGAGAGACACCCACCCCTGGATGCGATCAACGCACAGCTGCAAGCGCCTCTCAAGGGACGCAAGTCCTCGACCTCGTGCACACAAAGCAAAGTCGTCCACAAACAAAGAGCATTCAGAATCATCCTTGACGGCCTTTACAATGTTATTTATTTTAATGCTAAATAAAACAGGAGATAGAATACTGCCCTGCGGGACACCCATCTCCTGTTCAAAGGAGTCGGAGAGGGTGGAGCCCACACGGACATGGAATGACCTGTTGGACAAAAAATTGTGAATAAAAACGGGCAGATGCCCTTTAAAACCCATGTCCGACAAATCAGACATTATACCATGCTTCCAGGTAGTGTCATATGCCTTTTCAAGATCAAAGAAAATTGCATAGACATGCTGCTTGTTGACAAAAGCATCTCGGATAAAAGACTCAAAGCGGACTAGATGGTCAGTTGTACTACGGAAGCGCCGGAAACCGCACTGGAGGTCTGTGATGAGACCCTGTGACTCAAGATGCCACACCAGTCGGGCGTTGACCAAGCGTTCCATAGTTTTACATAAACATGATGTCAAAGCTATTGGCCGGTAGTTGCCCGGGTCGGAAGGATCCTTACCCGGCTTGGGAATTGGCACAACCACAGCCTGGCGCCAAGATGGCGGAAAATGACCGGTTATCCAGATATGGTTAAAGGCCTTGAGAAGTACAAGGAGTGAATCCTCAGGCAGATGTGTTATGAGCTGATAATGGATGGTATCTAATCCAGCAGCAGAGTCAGTACATTTCTGCATGGCTTGCTGCAATTCTGAAAACGTAAAAGGGGCATTATATTCTTCCAAGTTATCCGATATAAAATCACAAGCACAAGATTCTCGCTTCTCCTTCTCTCTCTGGAAGAAAGGTGAATAATGCTCTGTTGAAGAATTATGGGCAATGGTGGAGGCAAGCAAATTGGCCACAGCCTTTTTATCTGTGACCAAACTGGCACCATCTCTAAGATGGCCGACAGAAGCCGAGCCACCCCTGCCCCTAATTCTTCGAACAGCCTTCCAGACTTTTTGGGACGGAGTCCTAGAAGATAAAGATGAGACGAAGCGTCTCCAGGAAGCACGGCGTTCACGTTTAAAAATATAACGGGCTTTCGCCCGCTGTCTTTTAAAGGTTAAAATATTTGCTTGCGACGGATTACGAAATGCACGTCGCTGAGCAGATTTGCGCATTGTTTGGGCCTTGCGGCACTCTTCATTGAACCATGGTACTCTCGGCTTCCGAGGGAGTGATGTGGAAGTTCTAGGGATGGTTTCACCTGCAACCTCCAACAAAATAGAAGTAAAACAAGAAACAGGTTCTTCAGCTGACATGACCACCTCCTCTGTAAGACGAGACTGACAGAGAGAGGCAAACAGAGACCAGTTAGCTTTTTTGAGATTCCAGCGCCCCACCGGCGAATCCTCCTCACAGCTGACCGATGACAGGACTACTGGGAAGTGGTCACTACCACACAGGTCGTCGTGAACCTTCCAGTCAAAGTCCAGCATGAGAGAAGGATCACACACAGTGAGGTCTAGAACAGAACTAGATCCGGAACCTGAGTTAGAGTATGTAGGTGAGCCATCGTTAAAGACACATAGGTTAAGTTGAGAAAAAACATCTTAACATCTGACCTCTGCCATCATAGTGGTCACTACCCCAAAGGTGAGCATGACCGTTAAAATCCCCCATGAGAATAAAGGGAGGGGGCAGTTGATCTACTAAGTGAAAAATATCATTGCTACAGACCCGCAGTGATCATCATCATCATCATCAGTCCCTTGCCCGAACTGGGCGTTGGGGGGACTGAAAGGCAGCAGCAACAGACAGTGCTCTCCACTGAGTTCTATTTTGGGCGGTGGCAAGCAAGTCTGGCATCTCGAGTTCGGTCCATTCTTTTATGTTTGCGACCCAACTCTTTCTCTGACGACCTCGCCGACGACTTCCTTCGAGAGTGCCTTGGAGGATAGTCTTGGACAAGGTGTTGTGTCGGGTCACGTGGCCAAACCAAGCAAGCTTGCGCCGTTTCACGGTTGCCAGAAGGGGTTCATGTGGGCCCACCAGGGAAGTGACGATGCTCCGTACATATTCGTTGGTCTTGTGCTCGCGGTACGAGATGTGGAGCAACTTCCTCAGGCACTTGTTCTCAAAGGCCTGGATTTTTTTTTCTGAGTCTGCAAGCAGTGTCCAAGTCTCACAGCCGTAGAGTAGAATAGACACTACGAGGGACTTGTAAAGCCTGTACTTGATGGTGAAGCTGATGGAGTTACTTCGCCATATCCTGTCCAGCCTGGCCATTGCGGATGTTGCTGTACCTATCCTGATACGGATCTCTGCTATGCAACTACCGTCTTTGGACAGGGTGGCTCCCAAGTACTTGAAGCTATTGACCTCTTCTAGCTTCTGGCCGTTCATGTGAATGTTGCTGCTGCTGTTGCTTGTGGTGTTGATCATCACTTTGCTTTTATCCGTACTGATCTCCATGCCATAAGACCCTGCGCTACTTGAAAGTTTGTCTGTCAGGTTTTGCAGCTCACTATTGCTGCCTGCCATGAGGTCAATGTCGTCTGCGAATCGAAGATTGCACAGGGATCTGCCACCAATAGAGATTGAAGTATGGTAGTCGTGGTAGTCGTGGAGGGTTTCCTGCATGATCTTCTCCAGGAATATGTTGAAAAGGACAGGAGAGAGCAGGCATCCTTGACGGACACCGATTGTCGTCCTGAAGAACTCGCCTGACTGATTGTTAAGTAGAACCGCGCTGCAGGCGTTCTTGTAAAGCGCTTCTATCATTTGGATCAGCCCCTCCTCTATGTTGAACGATCTCATGACTTGCCAGAGTCCGTCGTGCCAGACGCGATCAAATGCTTTCCTGAAATCAATGAAGTTGTGGTAGAGTTCGCGCTGATGCTGCAGATGTTTCTCGATCAGGACGCGGCAGTTGAAAATCTGCTCTACAGTGCTTCTTCCAACTCTGAAGCCAGCCTGTTCTTCTGCCAGCAGTTCCTCGGCGAAAGTTTTGAGGCGGTTGAGAATGATTCTAAGCATTACTTTGCTATGGTGACTTATCAGACTGATAGTTCTGTAGTTCTGGCAGTGATGGTGGCAGGTAAATACTGCATATGGTTATGGTCTTTTTTAAGGTAACCCGAGCAGCGACAGCCTGAAGACAGGTGTCGATGCTAACGGGGCTACATAAAATTTGGCTACTAATGAGAAGATTGATTGTACATTGCTTAACGTCCCGACAGCAACAAGGCTTTCTCAGGACGTGCCTGCACTGCTTGTAAAAAAAAACTAAACAGAACATTGAATGTATGTCGCCACTAATGAGAAGAGCCGCTCCACCCGAGCGCCTCTCCGAATCAGAGCCTTTATGTATA
Source organism: Semisulcospira habei (assembly GCA_036245525.1). NCBI lineage: Eukaryota > Metazoa > Mollusca > Gastropoda > Semisulcospiridae > Semisulcospira > Semisulcospira habei. The sequence goes on along the minus strand of BTPG01000004.1, from coordinate 223,347,940 downwards.
ACATTAAAACCATTAAAAGACACAGGGTCAGAAGTCTTCAGGTAAGTCTCCTGAAGAGATATGACTGAGGGGTTATAGAACTTGACTAAAAGACGTAAATCCTCAAAGTTAGCTCAAAAACCACGACAATTCCACTGAAGCAAAGAGTCCATGATTAAGTCTGATCTGGGGGTAAGGAGTTTTTCCCCCCTTTTTCCTTTACCTTGGAAGGAGTTGAAGAAACAGAGGGGGGCCGGCTCCCGGGCCTCCTCTGGTTCTTCGGAGAGGAAGGGGGTGGAGCTGCCGCAGCATCAGCAACAACAACTTCCACTCCCTCCATCCGCTCCTCCAGTACAGCATATTTGTTTTGAAGGGGCACATCTGTGTTCCCCTTCTGGGCCCGTGCGCACAGCGGTCCCATAGATTTCTTAGACTTCTGGTCCTGGGCAGCGTTCCTGCCGCTAGAGTTAGCGGCCTTAGAAGGCTGACCAGAGCCAGAAGCCTTTGGAGTTGACTGACTAACAGGTTTGGGTGGGGGCTGAGGCTTAGGGGCAACAGAAGGCGGCACAACCGGACCGGCAGTGTCCGCCTTCTGCGTTCCCTGGCTCCTTGTCACCACCGGAGGAGGGTTACTCTCCAGGGGCGAGATGAGCCGAGGCTCCGCCCCCAACCAAGAAGTTGGGGTCTGACATGAAAAGTCTTTGGTGGGGCGCTTGCCTGCCACCGCTGCACTAAAAGTATACACTGAGGTGTTAGAGGTTGGGGCAGCCGCAGCTGCACCAGGGCCTTCAACCAGTTTTTTGGCATCCAGAAAGGACAGCCCCTTCTCCACACGCACCTGCTGAATCTTGCACTCGGATATCCAACGAGGGCATTTCTTATCCGAAGCCATATGCGCCCCCTGGCAATTCACACACAGGGGGGTGGCTGTGCAGGACTCAGCAGAGTGTCCGGGCCTAGTGCAACGGGCGCACGAAGCCTCTGCCTGACGGCATGTCTTCTGCCCATGGCCATACTTTTGGCACTTAAAGCACCGGATGGGAAGATTGATTGATTGATTGATTGTACATTGCTTAACGTCCCGACAGCAACAAGGCTTTCTCAGGACGTACCTGCACTGCTTGTGAAAAAATAAAAAAGAAACAGAACATTGAATGTATGTCGCCAGCCGGTCAAATACGTTAAATAAACCTAACACATGGGGCCTAAATAAAGCTAAGACCATTTAGCAACACACATCCAATATCAAGAGCTACAGGCAGTGCAGACAGTAGGGAGAGTTTTAAAAAGGCAAATACAGGTGAATGGACAAAGGGTAGACAGAAACACATGCCCCAGAATAGAGAGAAAAACCCACCCTGTGGGGCTGACCAGGGTGACCCTGGGAACTAAAAAATACCTAACCCCACCCAAGTCCCCCAGGGCAGACCCGGGTGGGGTACCGGAGGGGAAGAGGGACGTACTTTTTCACTCTCAGGGAGTAGTAACCTCCCCAGATGGTAGTAGGAGGGGTGGGGGTGCCAAACGTCAGGATGATGGTAGGGAGACGGATCTCCCCACCACCTCGCTTGGAAGCGAAGCGCCTGACGCAAATCACCCCCTGAGACTTAAGGTTCCTTACAAGTTCATCTTCTGACAGTTCTGCCAAAGCTTGATCTTTGATTACGCCTCTTGACGAATTCATAGTTTTGTGGGGTGTGACTTCCACAGGAGTGTCTCCGATGGAAGAGAGCCCCAGTAGCCCGCTGGAGTGTGCCCGAGTACGGCACTCCACCAGCAAGTCACCAGACCTGAGGCGCTGGGCGTCAGGCCTGCCAACACGGCTCCTGAGGGTCTCCCCCACCAGAAAAGGATGCAGCTTGGTAACTGGTTTCTCCTTCACCTTGCTATGGACAATGAGGAAGCGAGGCCATACGGCCGACGCCTGAGGCGTCGCTTCCTCACAGTCTGAATCACTGTCATGTGCAATGTTGGTGTCTATGCGCCGTTTCTGTGCTAGTTTTGGTTTTTTGGTTTTATCCATATTATATTAGTAGAGATATTCATCCCCCGGGGGTCCCCGCCCGCCACCGAGCCCAACAAGGGAAAGTGCAACTGTCGTCGGGTCTCCAGCCGACGCACAATGGAGACTGCCCGAAAGATATACTCAAGGGGGTAAGCCCGATTGAACCGTTTGAGCCACCGCCTTCTATCACACCGTTGAATGCAGGGGAATACTGGCGTAAAGCACCTAATCAGCAGCAGAAGCTATAGCATGGTGCTCCGTATAGCAACCCGCATGTCAACAGTGGGATAGGGCTCAACGTGACAAGAGCCGATTGACTAGGCCGGTACGACTAGCCTCCCGTTTAGGTAGAAGTCAAGGCCGAAGTGGAGTGTTGGCACCAGTGAGCCGCAGCCCAAAGGGAACCTCAGCCACCAGGATCCTCTTCTCCCCCGACACGGGTCTCCAAGCACGGCAAACACTTGGGATCCAAAGGACCAAAAAGTCACGAGTATTTTTAAGGACCAATCCAACATGGTACGACCTAGGTTAGCACAGCTCCTTAAAAACCGGACCAGTGAAAAGGCTGAACAACATATCTGCTGACATCAAGTCCTAATCCTGGACAAAGATGGCACCCTTCCTCTAGCCCACTCAGTCAGGGACTGAGCGGACTACCCACCTACGCCACGTGGAGGCCGGTGCCGGGTAGGCTCTTAAACTGAACATACTGTTAGTGTATTAGTTAGCCAGAGTGTGAAAATTACAACTCACCTAGCATTCCAGAGACATATTCTAGTGTGTCACCAGTAAATAATCCAGAAAGAAAGGCACAACAGAAAAGTTTCTTCACACATAAAAGTTTTTACACCAAAATTTGCCTCTTTTTTTTTTTTTTTTTTTTTTTGCACATGGGGACGTTTTGTATTAGAGCTTCTGATTCGTTGGTTTCAGCCCATACAAACAAGAAAAGTCACTCTACAAGTAAAGAAATGAGTGCTTGACATATTATAGTAGATTGCTTCCCTTAGACCATACTGCCGGTATTGGCAATGGGGAAACTAGGCCAGCGCACATATGTGTGCGTCCCGTCGGCAACGGAGCTTTGCTTGGGGCACACGTGTGTTCCGTCGTCAAAAGGTTAAAGCTTTGATGTATTCCTTCTATAGTTGCATTGCCTTGAAGAATGTTCCTTGTTTTCTTGTGTTTGCGCGTTTTGATGTGATCTTCGAGACCAGGACGACCACGTGAACCGTAGTTTATATCGCATTCGCAAATAGTGCAAAAAGCTTGACCAGCGCCAGCTATTTTTCTTATAAATAGCCCTAAACATTCATCATCGATGGAATGCTCCACCCATTCCCATCGCCAACCGTTTGTCACACCGCCATCATCGAATGACGAAAGTATCTTCCCGTTCGATAATCCGTCGTTTTGCAGCCATTTCGCATTTGCCAACCGGAAGTAGGTTTCTCTATCCCATAATCCTTTGCAGATAGAAATGCCAAGTAGCCACAGGCGCAAGAAATTATACACGGAAACAGCGAAACACGCGACTGTAATAGTAGATCTAATAAAAAACCCTCGTTTGAATTTTTATTTTTTCCGCGGATTGTTTTTTAGAGGGGCGGAAAATCGGCGAGATTACCGAGGAAATCCTCAAACGGCGGAACAATTCAGACCTTTGACAACACACTGGACTAGCTGTATATATACACATAATTCAATACTTGTTAACGTCAAACGGCGACAAGACTTAGAGTCAGCTCAAGTGGAAAGCTTGTGGGTAGAAGTGAAGACATCTAAATCACCCCCCGTCCACATTGGCTTTATTTATAGAAATCCCGCAGCCAGCTGGGACTGGTATGATGACTTCGTAGCAATGATAGATAGCGTAAATCAAAATAAAGCTGACGTTCTTTTGGGCGATTTTAATATTGATCTTTCTAAATCTAAAGGGTCCAATGCTGCACAATGCTGCATGGGCGTCAGCAACAGCACTATTCGATTTCTTTCTTCTCTTGGCTTTGACTTCGCGAACGAAGATTCTATAGGGCTTGCCCACATCGTCTGCAGGCATTTTGGTGGCTGCAGAGGCCAATCCGGGACAGGCAGGTTCGACCGCAGTGGCTGCAGGGGAAGGTCTGGTCAGGGTTCTGAGTTACGACAGCTCTGTTTTTTCTTCTGAGCCGCTTGTCCTTAAGGTTAGCTCTGCGAGAGTCCTTAAAGGAGACGGCTGCCTTGTGAATGGTGGAGCGCCAGGTGTCACGGTCTGCAGCAAGCGAAGACCACTGGCGGTGGTCGATTTGGCAGGCACTAAGTGACTTCTTGAGACCGTCTTTGTATCTCTTCTTTGGTGCCCCTCTGTCTCGGTGTCCAGTGGCGAGCTCGCCGAACAGAGTGATCTTGGGTAGGCGATGATCCTCCATCCTGGAGACGTGCCCCGCCCAGCGAAGCTGTGTCCGCAGCAGCAAAGCCTCGATGCTCACAGTTTCCGCCTGTTCAAGGACCTCGACGTTGGTGACATAGTCACTCCAGTGAATGCTGAGGATGGTACGCAGGCAGCGCTGGTGAAAGCGTTCGAGGAGTCGTAGTTGGCTGCGGTAGAGGGCCCAGGACTCGGAACCATACAGCAGGGTGGTGAGGACAACAGCTCTGTACACGCCGATATTGGTGCCTTTTTTCAGCTGTTGATTGTGCCACACCCACTTGAATAGTCGCCCGAAAGCACTGTTCGCTTTTGCCAGCCCGTTGTCCAGCTCCTTGTCCAGCTTGGCGTCCAACGTGATGATGCAGCCAAGGTAGGTAAACTGGTGTACAGACTTCAGTTCGGACTCGCCGATGGTGATGTGGGGAGGGCGATGCTCTTCCTTGGGTGCCGGCTGATGAAGGACCTGTCTTTTTCAGACTGACCTCAAGTCCAAACAGCTGGGCGGCATCTGCGAAGCAGGACGTAATGCGCTGCAAGGCTCTCTCTGTGTGTGCAACGAGGGCAGCGTCATCAGCAAACAAAGAGCAGCTCACGAATCAGTTGGGTCTAGGGTTTTCGTGTGGGCCTGCAGTCGTCTGAGGTTGAACAGGCTGCCATCGAGACGATACCTGATGTACACTGCGTCGTCAACGTCGAGGTCCACTGTGGCCTGCTTCAACATCATGCTGAAGAAGATGGTGAAGAGGGTCGGTGCCAGCACGCAGCCTTGCTTCATGCCGTTGCGAATGGGGAATGGTTCTGAGAGGTCACTGTTTAGTCTGACCTGGCCTTGCTGGTCCTCGTGGAGCTGGACGATCATGTTGAGGAACTTTGGGGGACAACCTAGTCGCTCCAGGATCTGCCACATACCTTGCATGCTCACAGTGTCAAACGCTTTTGACACTGTGATTCGGTTTAGAACAGTTAATTAAAACCCCCACTAGAACCACATGTACATCTTCAACCCTGATTGATCATATTTATGTGACAAATGATGAGAAAATATCAAATGTACATGTTTCCTCCTTAGCTGTCAGTGACCATAACCCAGTATGTTGCACAGTCTCCATGAAACTAAACAAAGAGAACAAAGAGAGACATAAAACAATTAAATATAGTTCTTTCAAAACATTTAATAACGGCGACTTTCTGCGGGATCTGCGCAATACTCCTTTCAGGGACATGTATAACCACACTTCTCCTGACAGTGCCCTGTTGTACTGGATGGATCTACTCCTTGGAGTCCTAAATAAGCATGCGCCCATACGAGAAAAACGAGTTAAGCACTCTACCCTGCCACCCTGGTTAACAGTAGATGTCAAACAGGCCATGTCATTTAGAGACAAACTAACTTACTTACTTACTTACGCCTGTCACCCCTACCCGGGTATAGGCCGTCGACGAGAGACCTCCAGCAACTCCTGTCCTGTGCTTCTCCTTCGATTCTACTCCAGGTGGTTCCCAGTCTCTTGATGTCTGCTTGGAGGTCTCGACGACAGGAGTTAAGTCTTCTGGTAGAAGAACCTTCCTCCTCCAGGAAAGGAATTACTGTTAGTCTTTTCGTTGGCGTTTTTGTAGCTATTTCCTTTTTTGCAGGGTGGGGAAGCTACCCCCACGCCCAACCCCCTTACTAGGAGGGCCAGGGGTTTTCTGTCAGGTTGATTGTACATTGCTTAACGTCCCGACAGCAACAAGGCTTTCTCAGGACGTGCCTGCACTGCTTGTGAAAAAATAAAAAAGAAACAGAACATTGAATGTATGTCGCCAGCCGGTCAAATACGTTAAATAAACCTAACACATGGGGCCTAAATAAAGCTAAGACCATTTAGCAACACACATCCAATATCAAGAGCTACAGGCAGTGCAGACAGTAGGGAGAGTTTTAAAAAGGCAAATACAGGTGAATGGACAAAGGGTAGACAGAAACACATGCCCCAGAATAGAGAGAAAAACCCACCCTGTGGGGCTGACCAGGGTGACCCTGGGAACTAAAAAATACCTAACCCCACCCAAGTCCCCCAGGGCAGACCCGGGTGGGGGTTTTCTGTCAGGGTCACCTTCCCTTAGACCATGTTGGTTCACGGCACCTTATTTCATTCGGTGCACCCCTCTCACGAGGGACCCCCTATCCACCACCCAGGGGACGCGCCTCAACGCCATATGGTCCCAGCGCGAGGTAGAGACAAACTTAAGAAAGAAAAACAGTTTGATGAATATAAGAAACAACAAAATCATGTTAAATACTTAGTGAGATCGTCAAAAAAACTGTTCTTTCAGGAAATGATTAGGGACAAAAAAGATACAGCATCGGTGTGGAAAGCCCTGAACGTTATAACAAAGGGTAAATCAGCCCCTGAAATACCATCCCATTTGTCAGCTGATATATTAAATAAGCACTTCCTATCGACAGCTGAAACACTTGCTCAGTCAGCTGCAAGTAGTATTCAGAGTACCAAGTTCCTAGTGTACTGGAAAAATACTGCGAGGCCAAAAATATACTGCAGACATTCATCATTCCTGATATTACCGTCGCTGAAGTCGGCAAATTCATCTCTAGCATGCCGAACAAAAAGTCCACCGGGATGGATGGTAAAGACAACAAAATTCTGAAAATGTCACTACCATATACGGTAGAGACACTCACTTGTATCTTTAACCTCTGTATAAAACACAGCACGTTTCCAACTATTTTCAAAGAGGCCAAGGTAATTCCAATCTCTAAATCAAAAGATCTTGAAGATGTCAATAACTACCGTCCTATCTCACTTTTGTCGACCCTGTCAAAGCCCCTTGAAAAACACATACAAAAACACCACCTCGATTTTCTAGAAAAGGGCAATTTCATAAATATTCATCAGTCCAGCTTTAGACCGAAACACTCATGTCAGTCAGCACTGGCACACAATGTAGACAGCTGGCTGGAATCAATAAATAAAAACCTGATGTCTGGCGCTGTTTTCTTAGACCTACAAAAAGCATTTGATCTTGTCAACCATGACATTCTCTTAAAGAAGCTAGCAGCATACCATATAAGTGAAACTGCCATAGCATTTTTTAGATCATACCTAAAAGACAGAGTCGATCTTGGGACCTCTTCTATTTATAATATTCATTAATGATTTCCCTTTGCATATTACTAACACTGATGTCAATTGCAACCTGTTTGCGGACGATACGAGCCTCCATGTTTCGGGTAAAAAAAACAGCTGACATTAACATTAGCATACAAAGTAGTCTCAGCGAGGTTTCCGAATGGTGTAGAGAGAATTATTTGGTTCTTCATCCAGGAAAAACAAAGAGTATTTTAATCTCTTGGCTTGACTTCGCGAACGAAGATTTTATAGGAGTTGCCCACGACGTCTGCAGGCTTGTTCGTGGCTGCGGAGGCCAATCCGGGACAGGCAGGTTCGACCGCAGTGGCTGCAGGGGGAGGTATGGCCAGGGTTCTGAGTTGCGGCATCTCTGTTTTTAAAAACACTTTCCTGCTGTCCCAGCTTAGAGAGGGGGGTTGTGGGTGTTTTTGGACAATTTATATCTATCCCAAATTTCCAGGATTTTTCGACCGCTTACGCCCACGCCTCGACGCCGCCCGTTTTTCTAGGTTTCTCCTTATTTTTTTCAGTAAAATAAAGGTTTCCAAATTCAATGTCATTAAAATTAATATTTTTTATTATAAAATGAATCAAGACGAATTACTTCTTCTGAACGATATTAATGCTGTAGAAAACAAAGACTTAGACTCAAAAAAACAGCGCCTTCTTTCTGTAGTTGTGTCAGGCAAGTCAAAGACTTATCTCGGTAAACAATACATGACAGAGGATATTGAATCTCTTACCTCTGATGAACTAATCAAGCTTCATTCAAAATATGAAAACCACATCGCTTCACTAATGACACGTGATTTAAGTCGATCTCTTGTATGCCTATACACAAAAGCAGTGAGTCACTTTCTACCTGTGGATAGTGACAGTCTTTCACACGACCTTGAAAGCAATCCTATTGTTTCAAGTTCAATTGGCAAATTAGCATGTGTCATGTTTTACAAGTTTGGAAATTACCTTGCACCTGTCGTAACATTGCTTGTTACCGGGAGTTATATTGATTTTTCGAAAATAAATTTTACTGCAGAAGAAAATGGACGAAACCCAGACGACTCCACAACTGAACCCCGACCCTGTTTTGACACAGGTTCAAACTGTGACGAAGACTAAAAGTCCAGGCAGAGTTGAGGCTGGAAAAAGATTAGCTGAATATAATAGGCAAGAAAAATTACAGCTTAAGGCACAAACAGAAAAGACTCATGTAACTGATCCACCGTCAGGATCGTCAGGACCTGTGTCAATACCGTCACTCCCTCATCAAAGTGAGAGACAAACAACCCAGTCTAACCCCGACCCTGACCCTGACCCCGAACCTCAAACAACAAAATATATAGTTGCCGGATTTGTTGTCGGATTTGTTTACGTAGGTTATCAATTATACAAAAAATACAAACCACAGACTCGTACAGTGTCCAAAAAATCAGACACTCCAAAAACAAAACCAGAAGTCGCCACATTACCAGTAACACCCAAAGCCGTTGACCCATTTTATATGCAGTAAATAAAAAATATTATTTTAATTTTTCTTGCCTAAGAAATGAATGACACAAAGAACATAATGAACCTTGTGTATCACTCTGCCGTAATCAGTGGATTAGCAGTAGCTTATTCTATGCTAGGAAAAAGTCTACTCAAAATGAAATCAGCAGACTTAAGTAGACTCGATTTCGAAGACAGCGCTAAGCTAATTGTAGTTGTTACAGCGTCGATTGCGACAAAAGATTTTCTTGTCAAGCAGGGAATTATTCCCGAAAATGTTTCTATGTAAATAAAAATAATATGGCGACGATAGCTATTATGATTGGTGGGGCAGTTGTTAACGCCCTCGCATTCAGTGGCTCTAATTATCTCTTTTCTAAAATGGGTAGAGAGGAATCTGCAGAAGAAATGAAACGTCACAATGAAGCATCTGAGAAATTAGCACAGGCAGAACAGGCGTATGAAAAACAAAGAATTGAGAAACTTGATTTCATCAATGAAAGATTGAGGCTTGAAGGCCACGCACAACATACATTTTCAAATACAGACGAAGCAATCAGGGAATATTTTCTTGTCACGGGTGAAGACATGTCTATCCCAAAACCGAAACTAAGTGACTATTACAAACCGAGTACAGAACAAAGAAACGGAGAGATAATCTTTGTTCTAGTGGGAATGACATTTGTTTATTTTACAGGAGTTTTCATTGCTAGAAAAAATGGCAGCCGAAAATAAACTATCGAAAATATATTACTCTCCATCAGGCTATTGGAAAGAGCAAACAGCTATTTAGAAATTACATGCCGCTGTGGGCGGAGATATATCACTCAATCAGGTCAAGCAATGGTTACAGAGACAGGCAATTTGGCAGATATATCTCCCTGCTCCAAGAAAAATAACAAGACCCCATTTTGAAAACACATCACCAAATGACACGCACCAAATGGACCTCCTGTTTCTTCCACACGATACAATAAGAAAGATTGATTGATTGTACATTGCTTAACGTCCCGACAGCAACAAGGCTTTCTCAGGACGTGCCTGCACTGCTTGTGAAAAAAAACAACCAACTAAACAGAACATTGAATGTATGTCGCCAGCCGGTCAAACACATTAAATAAACCTAACACATGGGGCCTAAATAAAGCTAAGACCATTTAGCAACACACATCCAATATCAAGAGCTACAGGCAGTGCAGACAGTAGGGAGAGTTTAAAAAAGGCAAATACAGGTGAATGGACCTCGGGTAGACAGAAACACATGCCCCAGAATAGAGAGAAAACCCCACCCTGTGGGGCTGACCAGGGTGACCCTGGGAACTAAAAAATACCTAACCCCACCCAAGTCCCCCAGGGCAGACCCGGGTGGGGCAATAAGAAAGAAACGATACAAGTATGCACTGACTGTTGTAGACATTGCTTCAAGGTACAAAGACGCTGAACCCATATCTGACAAAACTGCTAACACTGTTGCGACTGCTTTATCTAGTATCTATAAAAGAGGCCCCTTAAGATACCCCAGACTTGTACAAGTTGATGACGGATCAGATTGATTGATTGTACATTGCTTAACGTCCCGACAGCAACAAGGCTTTCTCAGGACGTGCCTGCACTGCTTGTGAAAAAAAAATATAAACAGAACATTGAATGTATGTCGCCAGCCGGTCAAATACGTTAAATAAACCTACAACATGGGGCCTAAATAAAGCTAAGACCATTTAGCAACACACATCCAATATCAAGAGCTACAGGCAGTGCAGACAGTAGGGAGAGTTTTAAAAAGTCAAATACAGGTGAATGGACAAAGGGTAGACAGAAACACATGCCCCAGAATAGAGAGAAAAACCCACCCTGTGGGGCTGACCAGGGTGACCCTGGGAACTAAAAAATACCTAACCCCACCCAAGTCCCCCAGGGCAGACCCGGGTGGGGGGATGACGGATCAGAATTCAAAGGTGCAGTTAATCAGTTATTTGCGAAGCATGGCGTACTGGTCAGACGTGGTATTCCAGGCGTGCACAGATCGCAGGCAATTGTTGAAAACTTTAACAAACAGTTATCAGAAAGACTTTTCAGTTACCAGTATTCTAAGGAACTCATGCATGACACCCGTAACACTGAATGGGTAAAGAGATTACCACATGTGATAAAAGCAATGAACGATGAAGGACACCCAAAACCTGCTGATGCTATTAAATTGAAAACAATTACAGAGCCAAAAACAGGACCAACCCTGCCACCAGACACAAGTTTATTTACTAAACAGGTAAGATATTTATATCAGCCAGGGGAGGCTGAGAACGACGACAGACGCAGGGCAACAGACCCCATCTGGTCAACGTCTGTACACAATATAAAAAAAATAATTCCTGGTCCAGACGCAACAATATATTACCTGTACGACCCTGCACCCCAGAGGGCATTTGTCAGAGAAGAATTACAGATTATTCCCCCAGACACCGTTACTCATTTCAGTAACTAAGTCGTCAATTAATTCATCAACCAGTTCATCACAAATATCTTCAGATAACTTGAGCCTGTAATGTCCAGGTGCATAAGCTTTTTCCTTACTGTGAAACACTCGTTTCGTGTCCCCAACTGCAAGGTGACTTTTTGTGTGTTTGAATTATTTCAAGATTGTGTTTGTTTGATCTCAGCGACTTGTTTGGATAATCAGGCATTAATGCACCATCTAACACTTGCTTGTAATGTTCATGACGTATGTCTTTATTTTTTATTGCTGTTTTTTTTTATTCCTTTGGCTTTCGACTGACTTCCCTTCTGGTGCAGTATAGAATACATTTTGGATCTCAGTCCAACATACTCAACTATTGGCACACCATTTAGTTCATCTTTAAACTTACCAGGCACTTTTTTGTTTTGTGTGCTGTACAGTGGATGGTCTTTAGGGTAATCAGATGTGTCATACATGTGTAGTTCTGTTTTCATGTCTTCATAAAAGTCTTCAGTACACACATCAATGATCATAGAGTCAGTGTATAGCAGACGGCAGTCAGGATACTTCGGTTTGAAGTAATCATAATAAAACTCAAGCATCACCAGTTTTGACAACTCCAGAATTGCCATACCAATGAATACTGGCTTGTCCAGTTTAACAATCTTTTTTTTGAGTGACACAGCATACAATGATGAATGAAATTCTTTATACCCTGTGTACTGTGGCTTACCTGTAAGTTTAATTGCACCTGATTCAGTTGTGACTAGTCTCACATCTTTTCTGTGATGAGGATTTTCCATTGTCTTGCCAAAACAGGCATTGTTCATAAGCTTAAAGAAGTCTTTGTCAAATGCAGTGTTGCCGTCTCTGGCACGAAGGGTTGTGTTCTTCATTATGTAATCTTTCATGAAAGCACTCTGATCAAATTGAATTCCTCTGTGAACTTTTTTTAGTACTAACCCGTGTCTGATGTAAAACTGTAACAAGCGGTAGTGACAAACGTAATTGAATTTGTCATTTAGATTTGGCACAAGCTTAGTGTCTTCTTTTTTCCCTGTCATACTCATTTTCTCAACAGCCAACGGATAATCATTGTGGTAATCATGTAGGTGATGTGGGTACTCCAGGTCGACTTCAAAGATCCAACCCTTCGCGTCGTTTCGGTCAAGATTCATAATATTGTTTGTTAACCCTGTTACATCATACTGTGACAAATCATGCAGACAAAAGTTTTTCAAGGGCAATAATTCACACATCGCGAACCCATAAAGGTTATTAGCGTCTACGTACATAATGAATGACCTTGACCCCGGGCTTGAGGGGTCAAAACCCTGGTCAAGGTCACCATGACTGTCCAGATATTTGTTGTTGGCTTTGGCAATAAATTCTACGAAAATGAAGGGCTAGCTCTACTCTACCTAACTGACTAGCTATTTTTAGCCTGTGTTGCTTCGACGCAACACGCGAGGCGATTGAAAAGCCGATGTGTGCTGTGAACAAGGTGTGCACGCTGTGCCTACCGCGGAAAGTCATGAACAATAGATACACCAATAAAACACATAAAGTACTAAACATGTAAAAAAAAGCACAGAAACACACATGAACAGAAAGAGTTGACACCATACTACAACCCAGCATACATTTTATTGATAATGATATATGCGGTCCGTGGCGCAGCGGTAAAAGCACCTGCCACCAATGCAAGAGTTGCGAGGTTCGTTACCCGGTCCCGGCGGACTTTTCTCCTCTATTAAGTGTCACCATTAATTCGGGCGGACCGTCGGGGGTTCTTTCTCCGGGTACTCCGGCTCTTTCCTCCTGTTACACTAGTATACGACCAATATCACGGTCGGGTAATTTTATAATTTCCCTTGATATGAAAATAACGAGGGTATAATTAGTACCACGGGCTCACGTGGAGTTGACAAGTGGCCGGCCCTACTACGCTGGGACTAATGAATGATAATGTCGAGTGGAAATACATCAATCTCACTTTAGCGGTCCCGATGCGGGCAGTAGCGAACTGGGAGCTGGGACTAATGAATAAATAATGGGTTACTGGTCAGCGAGGATCAGAGGACGCCGACCACCATAATAGATGTGGAATAATTAGGAGAGACAGTAATGAGTTCCTGGTCAGCTAAGATCAGAGGACGCTGACCACCATAATAGATGTGGAATAATTATGAGAAACAGTAATGGGTTCCTTTGATAGCTAGGATCAGAGGACGCTGACCAGCCTAATAGATGTGGAATAATTATGAGAGACAGTAATGGGTCCCTGGTCAGCTAGGATCAGAGGGCGCTATCCACCAGAGCAGATGGGGGATAGATTATGGGCGACAGTAATAGCTCCTTTGACAGATAGGGTCAGGGGACGCTGGCCACCATGATAGATGTGGAATAATATGGGTGACAGTAATAGCCCCTTTGACTGGTTGAGACAAAGGGGCGATGCCCTCGGCCAAAACGGGTATATATAGTGGGGGGGAAACACCAGAACGGGAAGCTCACAACGAAGGGAACGAGATAGAGAAGAGAGCTCACAACGAAGGGAACGAGATAGAGAGGGGAGCTCACAACGAAGGGAACGAGATAGATGGAGAGAGCTCACAACGAAGGGAACGAGATAGAGAGGGAGCTCGCACAATGAAGAGAACGAGATAGAGAGCACACAACGAAGAGAGAGAGAGAGATAGATAGAGGGAGCTGAGAAGCGAGAGACCGAGCTCCGGTATTTTCGCCATTTTAGTATGCCATGCTAGTAGGTTGGTTGTGCCCAACCTATTAGACCCACGATGACCAAGAAATAAAAGACTCTTCTGGAAACACTCTTGTCTGGCTGCGTCTTCCATCTACAACACCTTGCGTGTGGCTGCGGTAGTGCAACACTCCCCCACAAATTCGGTATTAATTTCAGTCCACTTAATCAAATTTCAAAAATATAAAAACGATTTAAATTTCCAAAATTTCAGTAGCTCGCTTGAGCTTGCCCTTAGCACCACGTGAATGTTGTGTGTTTATGTGTTCTGTGTTTATGTACAGTGTGTGAGGGAATGCGCGTGATTCACGTGAGCGTGCTTGTTGGGTTCAATTTGCGGCTATGTCCTGCGCATTGAGTTATATCATAAATATGAGAAATGCACCATATAAATACTATGCATTATTATTATTATTATTATATGCAGCATATTATTTGGTTAACATCAGCGATGGAAAATGGGTGAAAATAATTATTTAGGTTACGCTTAGTCAAGCAAAGAAGGCTTGTACCTACTTGAAATTATGCCCCCACCCGGGTCTGCCCTGGGGGGCTTGGTGGGGTTAACTACTTTTTAGTTCCCACTCCCAGGGTCATCCTGGTCAGTCCCACAGGGTGGGTTTTCCCCTCTATTCTGGGGCATGTGTCCGTGCTGCCTGTAGCTCTTGATATTGGATGTGCGTTGCTAAATGGTATTAGTTTTATTTAGGCCCCATGTTAACCGATCACTGAATGCAGACCAGAGCTTGGCAGACTCCAAATGAATTATTATATATAATAATAATAATAACGTTTATTATATAGGCGCGTTTTTCCCAATTCGGCGAATCGGCTCAAAGCGCCGTGAACTGCACCCAACACGCACGCTCACGTGACACACGCATTCACTCTGAAGACAAACATAGTACAAGACAAACACAGGACATTCACGTGGTGCGAAGGGTCAGCTCAGCTACTGAGTTTTCGGAAATTTTGATCGCTTGTACTTGAAATTTATAAAGTGGCCTGAAACCGGTACCAAAGTGGAGGGGGAGGAAGAACCGGAGTACCCAGAGAAAGAACCCCCGATATGCACAGAAAGGGCCATATAATTATATTGAAAGTGAAACTATTTGTTTATTAGATTTCCTCTTTTTTGTTTTGTTTCATAGATCACTCTGCCGTCTGGGCAAAGGTGGACGCCTGACATTACTTTGAAATACGGGCCTAGGTCAGTTCAAATTTTCCACAGCCATATTTTTCCAGAGCTTTTTCGCTAGGAACAAAATAAAATGAGAGTTGGCCGTCAGGATAATATCTGCTGTCATTCGTACACTGAGGAACACAGCAGTGCCTGTTGCTTGATGCACTTTGCCGACCGATTTATGAGACGTTCGCTCAGTTCTACAGTTGCGTCGGCCATTATTAAAGCTGAGGTGCAATGAGAAAAACCCGCCCAGCGCGTGTTTTAAAAAGACTCTACAGGACCCAGCTTGGGCCCTGCCCCTAAGTGGGTCAAATCGGTTCGTAACACAGTTGACGGAGTTGGCAACTGCGTATCCCGAGCTTGCAAAACTCTCGGAAAACGACAGACCACTTCCTGTTGCACGGAAAACATCGCGATTAGCAGATCGGACAACAGCAGACGATTCTGTGACACTTTGAAACTGACCAACAGCCACGGATTTTACGCGTTGGGGACTATGATGGCAGAATGTACGGCTGTACATGCTGTAAGTATGACTCTTGACACTTTGTAGTTGTGAACGAATTTTTTCAACACGTACCTCCAGTCCAATATAGGCTAATATAAATAAATAAAGAAGCATTGTGATGTACAACCAACACAGTAAATTGGATGAGAGAGAGAGAGAGAGAGAGAGAGAGAGAGAGAGAGAGAGAGAGAGAGAGAGAGAGAGAGAGAGAGAGAGAGAGAGAGAAATTAAATGTTTAGGGCTTAACGTCTTTTGTCCACCACGAGGGTGATTTCAAAGACGGTGACAACGAAAAAGGGTCTGAGCAAATTTTGACCCAAGCTGGATTCGAACCCGGGACCTTTTGGTCTGGAAAGAGAGAGAGAGAGAGAGTCGACTGTTTACATAGATGCCAAAAGATACAAGGTCGCCATGGGTCGAGCTGAATTTTAGTAGCTGCCCTTCGTATGGAGAATTTTTTTCGCTGTAGGCCACTCCAGATGAAAAGATATAACAACAAACACAAAACGACAAATAACCCCTCCTTCATCACCCTTCCGATATCGAATAAAGCTTCAGGCTGTGCTGTGTAACTTAGGATAGCTCGGCCTGGTCCATATCCAGTGTGCGTCCAGGCAAGACACAAATAGCCTGCTCTGTCCGTCGGGTGGTCGAGTGTCGTCTGCTACTGTTGCTGTCAGTAGAAATATCGCTGGTTTAGATCAGTGATCGCGGTTCCCACCCCGCGCTGCATACAGGAAGTGGCCTGTCTTTTTCACGGGAGTTTTGCCAGCACGACAAACGCAGTTGAAAACTGAGTCAACTGCATGAGTTCCAAACCGGTTTGCCGAAGTTAGCCGAACGTTCACGACAGGGCCCTCGCTGGGTCCTGCAAAGTTTTTTTAAAACACGTGCGGGGCGGAGTTTTTTGACTGTTTCTCAGCTTTAATATATAATTATTGTCTGCGTCACCTTACGTGGAGCTCGTCACCAAGTTCTCACATAATTACCTGACAAAATCATTATACTGACAAACAAAGTGAGTTAGATAGCAATTCTAAAGTGAGTATTCGACACTATCTAAGCGACACAACACATTTTCACTTTAAATACGTAAAAAAAAATTTACCTGATGATTCGGTCAAAAACTTCCACGAGTGACCTTGACAATACAGAAACGGTTCAAAAATGTGCAGTTTCGAAAAAAAACAAATGAGTAAATACCCGTTCTTCAGGAAATAAGATACATTAACAGATAAATAATAATTGTTTGACAGCAAAACGTTCACACATAGTTTATGATACACAAGTGTGTTCCAGTAATACGAAACTAAACATGATGTCTTTTGTTATGGCCTCCCTTGGCTCGGGTAAAATATGCCCCTGAAGACGTACCTGGCTGACCTTGTGTGAATAATTGGGCACTGCAGCTAGTGCCGCGTACCCTTGTGTTGATCACAATGGCATCTACTGGACTGTTTCGGGCAGCATGTTGTCGCTATGTGCCACAAGCAAGGTGCGTGTTTTCAAACAGACGGCAGAAAACAGCCGTACTGAGAAGTCTGCTCACAGGCCAGCAGTTCGATCTCAGCACTCTCATACTGTACGAACTGCTAGCCTGTGGTCTGTCCTGTGTTTATTAATATAAAATAGCTGATCTTGGGCATTACCGTTGATTATATTCCAATCCAAACGTTGTTTTGAGTACAAGTCAGCCTAAGAGTATGTTGATACATAGGCCTAGTGTGGTAAAAATGCCTTGTACACGTTTTTTTTTTATCGTATTATTTTTTTCTTTTCTTTTTGTGTAGTCAGTGTGCTCACTGAGGCTTACTGCATAGTTCAGCTATTTTTGTTTCCTGCAAGCCTGGCCGGAATTTAGTGTGTATTTACCGCCAGTAGTAAGAGGCGAGGCTGTGTAACACGGAAGAACGTTAGACAAAGGCCAGATGTTGTACTCAGTGACCGCACCTCGCCTAGGGCCGGTTTCTCCCTTCTTTTTAGAGCTCTGCTACGATGCCAGACAGCTGGTTACTGCGGAGTATTTTCCCTTGACAGGAGATTTGATTTGGGTTGTTAATTACGTAGTCTTGTAAAAGTACGATTTTTCATCTGCAAGGGGATTTTACAACAATATAGTGTTCGAAGTGCTCTAAGTGTTGGTAATAGTTTCAGAATTTATAAAAGCGTATTCAGCTAGGAAAGTAATGTTCTATCGCATGGAAAAGTGCTTCACCATCTTGTAACACGTATTTCGGCTAGTGAAAAGCTCCCGCTGCGGTCGACCAAGAATCGACCTTCTTCAACCTACCCCTGTCGGCAGCCGAAAGATCAAACGCTCTCCGGCCAGCCTTTCAAAATCTATGGGAAAAGGAATTCCATCACTCAAAAAGAGGTAGACGTAAAGGCCTCACAAGGGTTCTAAACAACGTACCCATCCTACTTTCAGGCAAAAGGAAAGACCAAACCCGACTAACAAGAATCAGACTAGGGGGCGAGAGATACCTGGTCCACCCCAGCCCAGTCATATGTACATGCGGCCACACACTCACAACAGAACATGTACTCCTAGACTGCCCAACCATAAACCACGCCAGAGCTAGAATAGAAGACATATTAAACTCACCCCTTTCACTGGAAGGTCTCATAAACCCCACCCCAGACAACTGGCACACCACCACAAACCACACAATACAACTACTTAACAAACACCCCCTGATCCAATACATCTAAACAAACGACCCGTCACTGACAAGAACGAAGGAGACTCAACTCTCCACACCCCACACCCCCACGACTCGACCCCCCCCCCCCCTCCTAGGGCGCGGGCGGCCATGATACTAGATTTTAAAAAAATATAAATAAATAAATAAATAAATAAAATTAAAAAAAAAAAAATAGTGATGCGCGGGCATCAGCGACTGACAGCCAGAGTGACAACCCCCCCCCCCCCCCAATCCCATGGCCCACCCCCCTCGGACGAAATCAGCGCCAGCTGGAAGTCCTTGTCCCTTTAATAATAGCATAGCATAGCATAGCCTTTGGCTTAGATGGTCTGCGGAGATAGGTGGATTTGAGCGGTTGTTATCCCCGATCGCTTCTACACAGTTAGTCTCCAAACTCGAGTTTGCACTGCCGTGAACCTAAAGGGAGCATGAGCATCGCGCTATTCTACGGCTATTCTACGTCGCAGTGCCGGGACGGTCGTCCAATCGCACGTGTTGACAGCCATGGGTGTTTTGTTTTGGGCTCGGTGGTCGCGATTTCATCCCGGCTGCGTAAACATAACAGCATAGAGGCAACACTAGCCACCAAGATACATACAGTACATTTAGCTTCTCACAAGCCCCCGCACTCTGCGCGGAACTCATGAAGATCTATGCCTCTTGGGGAGTTTTGTCTTTGGTTATGGGCGAACATTGCTAGGCAGTGAATGCCATCCGTCTGATGTAAAAACAAGAATATATTTATCCTCCTGAAAGTATGCGGTAACGGTGGAATGAATGTTTCTTGATAGGTTCATTTGTCTCTGTGCACATCAGACGAAACAGAGAACCTTCTGCGAAACCATTGGCTGACGGCAGTTCCGATGAAAGCGGCCTTCAAGGCTGGCTAAAGCCTTGTACTGTTGTCCCCAGCTCTCAACCAAATACTGAATAGCCCTATCCAAGCCCATTTTAGTATATATTTTTAATTTGTAACCTGGCTTTTAAATTTCTGCCCGTATATGTGCCTCAGCAGATCCAAGTATATTCCGTAGTGAACCCGAATCTGTCTTTAACAGAACGATAGAGGGCGGGAAAGTGTGTTCATTTATAATATGGTCATTGATGTACGCCGGTTACTGAAAAAGAAAAGAAACTGCTGAAACTCACTGCAAACCACAATAAGCGCATCTCCCTCCCCTTCCCCCACTCGGCCTGGAAATTAATATTGTGTGAACTGAAAAAGCAAAACTTAGGCACAGATTCTCATGAGTCACGGTCCTGTAACTTGCATGACGGACTCCTGAGGATCTATGCCTTTTCTCATCAGTAAAAAGGACCACTATCACACTGAATTAGATATACTCACTGATACGCACCTTCTGTCAGCCTGGAATAAACATAGATCCTCATGGCGCCCGCAGATGCGAAAACTAATGAGAATCATGCCTCTTGCCTGGCTCTATCATTATGCTGGTCCTTACATACAAGAAGCTACGCGAGATGATTCACTGACTGCCTTCCATAGTGTAATAGACGCGTTGACAGCAATTATAAACAAACCGCTCTGCTGAAAAAAAGGGGACAGAAACACAATAGCTCGAGCTCACATTACATCGAATGAAAATGATTAGGCTTTTTGGAGTCTGAGTTAGAACTGTGTCAGTATAATAAATTATGTTTTAAATTTGCAACCTGGCTTTTAAATTTCTGAGTTTTCAGAATTATAATAAGTGCCTCAGCAGATTCAAGTATATACCGTAGTGAACCCGACTCTGTCTTTACCAGAACAAAAGAGGGGGGGGGGGGGGGGAGTGTGTTCATTTATAATATGGTCATTGATGTACGGTTACTGAAAAACAAAAAGAAACGGTTAAAACTCACTGCAAACTACAATAGCCCATCTCGCTCCCTTTCCCCCACTCAGCCTGGAAATTAAAATTGTGTGAACAGAATAAGCACAACTTCCCACAGATTCTCATGGGTCACAGTCCTATCACTTGCGTGGCGGACTCTTGAGGATCTATGCCTTTTCTCATCTGTAGAAAGGACCACTATCACACTGTGCGAGATACACTCAATGATAAACAATCTCCTGTCTGGAATAAACATAGATCCTCATTGCGCCCGCAGATGCAAAAGCAAATGAGAATCCTGCCTCTTTCCTGCCTCTATCATTATGCTGGTCCTTACATAGAAGAAGCTGCGCGAGCTGATTCAGAGACTGCCTTCCATAGCGTATTAGACGCGATGACAGCAATTATAAACAAACCGCTCGGCTGGAAAAATGGGACCGAAACCGAGAAGAGCGCGGGCGCACATTCCATCGAATCAAAATGATTAGGCTTGTCGGAGTCTGAGTTAGAACTGTACAGTTCAGTTCTACCTCAATCGCGGCACGTGTCGTTTGTGGGCGTGGTCTAGAAGTCGGCTCATAATATTATTATGTGAAACCTGTCAACACATCTTGATAACTCGGCCCGCTAACTCGCACTGTTAATGTTTCCGCTGTGGCCACACAGGGCAATTGCTTCCGGTGCATGTAGTAACTTTTCCGCCAGAAATAGTTCAAAAAATTTCCTCCCTTTTTGCCATTTTTTTAAGGGTGTAAAACTTCAATTGTGTGCCTTTTTTGGCGTTTTGAGCAACAAAAGGCATGACAGGTGGTGTGAAAAAGAGCAAAATCTGGGTAATTTTAGTCGACCTAGTGTGTTCATGGGAGCCTAATTGGGGCATGTGCACGGTTGTATGCAGGCTTGCAGACGACAGTTTTGTCATGGGGTACTTAGTGCATTTGAGTGTTGTGAAAAACGCTAACTCTTAATTTTTTTAAGAATTGCTGAAATAGCTTCTCCTGTGATGTGCTCCGCGTGGATTTTTTGTTTTGGCAGAAAAGTTCTTCGTTCATAGTTTTATGCTGCAAGAGGCTAACAGATAACAGTGTGTGAAAAGGGGGCGTAACCTAATTGCCCTGTGTGGCCTGTAAAGGCAGAGTGAATTTTTCTACTATTGGCGTTTGGAAGGAGATTGTGCCCAAAAAATCGACATTTTTTGCTTTTTATGCTGATATCAGGTGTTTTTAGGCCATGTTGGCACTTTTGATGCCATACAGATAGCTTTATTTAGCTGTATAAGGATTATAGAGGCAAAATGGTGCATATTTGTGCGAAGGGGAAAGAAAAGACTAGAAAACACACAGGAACAATCCCAGGTCACATTTTCTGTCATAGTAGTCATTCAAAAACCCTTCTGACAAGGTAACAGTCATTACGGTGTCATCTAGATGAAATTTAGTTAAATTTGATTTTTGTCGGTTGGCCGATTTCTTTGCGTTTGTTTTGACTGCATTGAAAATACCCGTTTATCCTGCACAGTGTATTTTGGGCTTTGTGAGGGTCATCTTAGTGAAAACATGCTGTAAACTGCAAACCTCAGTGTGGTGACACCAAAACATGTTGTTTTGACTGGTTTGTGAAGTCGGTTTAGATGGGGTGGTGCGGTGAAAAGGCACGGTTGTCATAAATATTATCGAGAAGTTAGTGTGTGACAAATCTCTTCACCTTTTTCAAACACAAATCATCCTGCTGTATCCTGAGCATATCTATTATGCCTAAAAATCCATGCCACACATTTTCACCCACCCACCACCCACCCCAAACACCACCTTGCCCCCGTGCCCCCCCCCCCCCCCCCCCCCAATAACCCTCACCCCCAACCCTCAGTCATGGTAAGCCTAACGTTACTATGCTAACTCAGATCCCAAAACTATGTTAACCCTAATCCTAACTCTACTATGCTTACCCTAATAATACTAACCCAAAGCATTAACACGCACACCTCCCCCCCCCCCCTTCCCACCCCCTCCCTCCCCCCCCTCCCCGAATGAACACACGCGTTCACGTGAAATTTTTGCTACTTTTTCAAGCATTTTACACTATTTAAAGCATTCTGCTGCTTTGCCATGCAAAGTAGTCAAAGTCAGAGAAGCACCTTGGTCCCTTGAGTTGGCTGGTACAAGGATTTGTAGCTGTTTGCAAGAAAAAGCATGTTGGCTGGTGATTCATTTTCAGAAAAAGTGCGGAACATAGCTTCAGTTGCCTTCAGTATCTTAAGCCTTGTTTAAAGCTGGAAGGAGGGAATAAAAGAAATGACACCTCATGCAGACTAGTTGTGGTTAGGCAGTTTGCTGAATTTTTTTAACAGTGCAAGGGCTTTTCTATGTTGTCCAGTTGGGTTCAAAGTTGAAAAAACTGTCAAAATGGTTCCTGCTTAGGGGGGTAGTATAGCAAATAAATTGCCAAAAAATAACCAACTGTTGAAAATTGTACTTGCTGGTTGTTTTGAATGCGTAACATGTGTGTCTGCTTGTCTGCAAAATATAGGGTTGCTAGCTTGAACATAAGTCTTTCTTTTTGGATCTTTGCATGTGTGGTGCTGACAGTCAGCCGCAGGAGCGAATGGTACTCCGGGCACCAAGGGGTGCAGGTAGTAATTTTGGTGCAGCTTTAAAACCATCAGCCATTCATGTCTGAAACTTGGCAGTGTATCTTCTTATAGGGTACGGTTATCAGTGATAAAGTTTTGATTGCAGCTGACAACTTTTTTTGTTTCATTACAGGCCACACACGGCAATTGCTTCCGGTGCATGTAGTAACTTTTCCGCCAGAAATAGTTCAAAAAATTTCCTCCCTTTTTGCCATTTTTTTAGGGTGTAAAACTTCAATTGTGTGCCTTTTTTGGCGTTTTGAGCAACAAAAGGCATGACAGGTGGTGTGAAAAAGAGCAAAATCTGGGTAATTTTAGTCGACCTAGTGTGTTCATGGGAGCCTAATTGGGGCATGTGCACGGTTGTATGCAGGCTTGCAGACGACAGTTTTGTCATGGGGTACTTAGTGCATTTGAGTGTTGTGAAAAACGCTAACTCTTAATTTTTTTAAGAATTGCTGAAATAGCTTCTCCTGTGATGTGCTCCGCGTGGATTTTTTGTTTTGGCAGAAAAGTTCTTCGTTCATAGTTTTATGCTGCAAGAGGCTAACAGATAACAGTGTGTGAGAAGGGGGCGTAACCTAATTGCCCTGTGTGGCCTGTGCTTGCCTGGCATATACAGGTCACAGTCAAGCCGGCCCTGTTTCAATTAAACTCAGTTTGAGTAACATCAGCATGAATGACACCAGTAAGAGGTATAGATTCTCATGAGCCCTGAAGCAGAGGGGATAATGAGTATCTATGCCCCTTGCAGATGTGGATTGGTTTCTTGCACAGACTACAATCATTACTTAGTCCACGTCCACTTCCTCAGTTTGAGGAACGATGTCAGTTACAAACGCACAAAAATCAAGCTAAAGGCATACATTTTTTGTTATAAATAGCCTTTTGTGGCGAGGACATATGAAGATCTGTACCTCTTGCAGATTTCATAGACTCACTCTTGCAACTTGACAATCCTTACTTCAGCCGAGGGTCATTTTTTTACCAGATGCATGTGATTTTCTAGAGAGTAACAAAGGTTTGGGTATACATGCAACCCACAAAAACAAACGCTATCTTCGAAAGCTATGTCCGAAGTGAAACATACTGCATGCTGTAAAAGAGAAAGAGTGCCACACCACTTGGTTTTAACTGTCATGGCTGAACAAAGTTTCGAAACTTGATTAATGATTTATTACTGTAACATTTAATTCAATTAGTTGCACTGACAAGATGTGTTGTGACGTGCGATCACTGCCAGTGCCAATTATGCAGTCTCAGTGATCACTGATAACTTACAGAGCTGAAATACAGAAGTTGGGCTTTTCCCTCTGATAAAAAAATAAAATAAAAAAATAATGAAAGAAACCACTAATGATCCGTAGCTATATATACCAACGTGCCTAGAGAATAAATGTGTGATTTCATTTGTCGCTGAGTACCTACAGAGTCATAAATTGTGAAAATATCTGTAAAAGAAAGTTCAGTAACTGAAGATCCATGACTTTAATTTTTTAAAAGACAGCAATAAATAACCGTCGGACTTCCTCTTTGGGAAACAATATCACAAAGTTAAAGGACAAGTCCTTGCACAAGAAACCAATCTGTCGTAGTCCGCAATGGTATTTTACCGTGAATTTACGAGGAAAGGCATATAATATGTCGGTAAATATTCACCCCCTTTAATATCACCGTTGTACAAGTTTACGCTCCAACAACAAGCTATGATGATGAGGAAATAGAAGACTTATATGACCAACTGCAGGAAGTCCTGGACCAGACCCCCTAGACAGACATTCTTGTGGCGCATAGAGACTGGAATGCCAAAATAGGAGAGGATGCTACTGCAATGCAGAGAGATAGAACAATAGAGTCCCGATAGACAATGAATTCAATAGAGCCGCATCAGTCATTAATTTACGTCATTTTTATCATTAAAATTTTTGACCCCCATTAAACCCCCCGTTATTTTCGTATCAACCCTTTGATTTTTAAAACTGACAAGCATGACTGATGCGGCCTTATTGATCTGATTATCTTACGGGACTCTATTGTTCTATCTCTATAACTATTGTCTCTGTCAACACCTAATCATTTACATGACTAAGTAATTTTAAGTGGAACTTTATACATTACTAATAAGTTACAACTAACTTTTAAGAACCTGCAGAGGTAACCTTTAAGTGAGTTGCTATAAGAACTTATAAATTACTTATCATAAGAACTTATTAATTACTTACTGTAAGTTCTTATAAGTTCTTACAACAACTTGACTTAAGTCACAACTTACTCGGTCAGATTTGCCAAGATACAAGGACAATAAAAAAACACTTTTTTTTCTCAGTAATACTCAGGTGGTGGTGCTGATGGGACTAAATAATCAGGCACAAGTGGTGTAAATGACGTGTCATCTCTCTGCGAAGCATATGACAAAAATATTGATTCATTACCAAATCTGATTTTTATTTGTTTAAAAGATTGTGTAGTTTTTCTGTGGTTTCCTGAACACCGATCCTTTTTCCCTCTGCTAAAAAACTGGCCTTCAGTTCTTCAACATTCACGGGAGACTGACTACGCATTTTATTCTGTATTTCAGACTTCTGTTTTTTGTAGTTATTCAAATCATCCTGGACACGCTTAAATTCTTCGTCATCAATACAATTATCATTCATTGCCTTACTGATAATAAGTTTTATACTGCTCAGCTTTGCACCAGCAAGCATACTCAATGCTTCATGTTTCTGTAATTTTGTGTGAAACCTTTTGTTTAAGGCTTCCAAACCAAAACAAGTCAGGCATGTAGCAACGCTAACACCCTCAATTGCTATTCCAGCCAAACTTCCAATTCCTGTGGCAAACAGAACAATACCCCCTACAGAACATCCAGCTGAAACTGCACCAATAACCATAGAAGTGTTTTGAACAGAATTAAATACTGACTTATACCTCCTTTTACATCTGGTGATTTGATTGTACATTGCTTAGCGTCCCGACAGCAACAAGGCTTTCTCAGGACGTGCCTGCACTGCTTGTGAAAAAAAATAAACAGAACATTGAATGTATGTCGCCAGCCGGTCAAATACATTAAATAAACCTAACACATGGGGCCTAAATAAAGCTAAGACCATTGAGCAACACACATCCAACATCAAGAGCTACAGGCAGTGCAGACAGTAGGGAGAGTTTTAAAAAGGCAAATACAGGTGAATGGACAAAGGGTAGACAGAAACACATGCCCCAGAATAGAGAGAAAAACCCACCCTGTGGGGCTGACCAGGGTGACCCTGGGAACTAAAAAATACCTAACCCCACCCAAGTCCCCCAGGGCAGACCCGGGTGGGGTCTTTTACATCTGGAGTACCTAGCCTCTTCACTTTCCAAATATTTAATTGCTTCTGTAATATTATTTAATCTGAATGCGTCTGCTGGTAATGTTTTATCTGAAGCAATTGGCACAGCTGACACCTGTGGATCAGGTGCAAGCGTTGTTTTTGTCATCACATTTGTTTCAGTCGGCTCAAGCGTCGGTAGTTGCGGATAGAAGTTTACCATTTTTTATTCACAAATATTTTTTTTTATTTAATCAGCAATTACATTTTGCAACTCTTCAAAAGTATATAATTTGCTAGCATAATAAAATGCAACAAGATCAATGTGTTCAAGGTTTATGTAACTTAGACGAACAAAAGTTGTTTTGTCAACCACCACCTTGACAGAGGGTTCACTGCTCGAAACATTAATCAGGGGTCAAAATCTTCCGCTTTTTCGAGGATATCAGCGTTAATTTAAAAAAATCCGCTGTTTAAAAAAAGGCAATTCCGCGTGGAAAAAAATAAAACGTAAAAAAATCTAAAATGTTCGTGGTTCTTAAACGGCGCAGGTCCACAAGTTGTCAGATTTGTTTATCGTTAACTTTAGGCAAGCTTCGTTTTTCCAAGATGGCGTCTAGCGATGCAGGACACAATGTTGCTCGCGGCTAAACTTCTAATGAAACGGGAGTGAGAAAGAAATGGAGATGGGAGTGGTGTGAAAAATCGGTGAAAGTCGAACCCTGACATATTTGAACGGATATAAGAGCACATTCTAAAGTTGGAATCGGTGGAAGTGAGCATAGGCCCGCCAACATTGCGTACCGTTATTCTTCGCGCCTACCCCCCCCCCCCCCCTCCCCCCTGCTGTTTGAGTTTTCGGCCCCCGGAATCAATGTCTCGCTTGCCCCCTGGCCCCCCCCCCCCCCCCCTGTTGTTTCCGACTTTTTCCCCAGCAAGTGTTTTGACCCCTGATTAATAACATCAACATTTTTTGTAATAGCAATAAAGACCTTTGATGATTCTTGCACAGAGTCATTCCATGTAAGTTTAATTCCTTGTGCAATTTGAGCCTCTTTAGCAGTAGTTACTGATCTCATGATAATTTCAAATACTATTGTCGCTTCTCTTGTGATGGGAAAGTTTATTGGTGCAAACACGACCTTCGCATCAGACCTACCCTTTCTATGTGTAAGAAGATACCGTCGTTTCTCATAATTTTCAACTTTCAGTTTATCTCTGCTATTGTCATCTGAAGCAAAACTTGGAACAAGGCTTACAATAAGCGGCCCAGAATTAACAACCTTCCTAAACACTAAGGCACCTTCGTCATCAGTGTATACATAAGGACTAATAAATTCAATCTTTATGTCCCAGTCAATTGTTGGCGGTGGTGCAGGCGCAGGCGGCACAGGTGAAACAACCCACTTATTACCCACATGTATTAAGTTGTAGGGCACATTATTTACAAGATTAGGCGCAACTGGTACAGTAACATCACGAAGCTGACCAAGTCTAGGAATCTGTTTTTCACCATCTTTCATGTCAACAATTACTCTCCGCTTGTACATGCCAGTCGAATCAAGTTCAAAACCATATATTTCTCCAATTTCCCTTCCTTCTCAAAATCCTGGACGTCTGCCAAATCTTTCAACTCTGTAACCGGACATGCAAATGGTATGATTGTTCGCTTTGGACCAAGACCACTCATTTTTATAAACAAAAATAAAATTATTTAACTTCTAACACTACACTAAAATCATGCATAAGAACTGGTTTGTCATCCTGATTAGTTACAGATACTCAGTGACTCAAAGAAACTAGAACCTAATTTCTTAAACTGTAAATTAGGAAATCTAGCAACCACACTTTCACAATACGGAGCAGTGCCAGTTGGTAAGCATCTCAACAAAGTTGAAGGCTTTCCATTGTGAACATTTTCAGTCGTGTTCAGTTCTTTTAAATAAACATTTAGTACAGTATGTACTGCCAAATGAACAGGATATCTTCCAGTTATTTTTTCTTTTTTTGGTTTTAGTAGTTGATGCCAGTCTGGACTTAACCATTCCGCCCAATCTTCATCTGGCCCCCACCCGGGTCTGCCCTGGGGGACTTGGGTGGGGTTAGGTACTTTTCAGTTCCCAGGGTCACCCTGGTCAGCCCCACAGGGTGAGTTTTCCTCTCTATTCTGGGGCATGTGTTTCTGTCTACCCTTGGTCCATTCACCTGTATTTGCCTTTTTAAAACTCTCCCTACTGTCTGCACTGCCTGTAGCTCTTGATATTGGATGTGTGTTGTTAAATGGTCTTAGCTTTATTTAGGCCCCATGTTTTAGGTTTATTTAACGTATTTGACCGGCTGGCGACATACATTCAATGTTCTGTTTAGTTGGGTTTTTTTTTCACAAGCAGTGCAGGCACGTCCTGAGAAAGCCTTGTTGCTGTCGGGACGTTAAGCAATGTACAATCAATCAATCAACCAATCTTCATCTGGAAAATAAATTACATTACCCATAAACCCAAGTAATTTTATAAGACTTAATGTTAATGAATCCTCAGTATCTTTTGGAAAATCTAATGTAACAAGTAAGTTAGCCGGATTTAAAGTTGCTTTAATTTTAAATCCATTTTGTAGCCATTCAGCTAAAGTACAAAAGTCATAATACCCAGCTCGTAAAACATGAACTCTCTTTAAATTAGCAATAATAGATCCATCTATATAATAATCTGTATCATTTGTAACATTAAACCACTTTACTGTGTAGAACATTTCATGGATAGCTACAGCCTTGTTACCATCATGATTATCAATCCCATTAGTTAACCACTCTGGTTTGCTAGTGTCAAGATTTGTTTAAGGTAATAAACATTTTTATTATCTCATATAAAAAAGGATGGAATTTAAATCACCAACCATCACCACTACAAAATTTTTTGGCATCCTGTCTCGGAAGACAATGGAGTATATGCGCTTGCTGGGTCAGTCACTGGAGTGACCTCTCCAGGGCGCAAGCCTGGGCGAAGTGTATGGAGATCCTGGGGTGCCCAGTCGTCAAGATCCCCCTCTCGGCCTCGCTGATGTATCCAAAGGAATGCAAAGCAGTACGTTTGGCACCAGTTTGGCTGCAGGAGCTGCCAGAACAGTGCGTGAATACAGGCAGCTGTCTGCCTTCGGGGCTCCACTCCTGATTTGAAGGGTTTACTCCCCCACATTTGGCCGTTGGATCCAACCTGATCTCCTCCGTCCTCTAGCCGTTGGCTGTCAGAAACAGCTCATCCGCCTAGTGGTGCAATGTGAACACCACCCCCTCACGTGGTTTAGCCCACCAGCTGAGGTGGTTTGCCAGGGTGTGGCGCTTGGAGCCAGCACGTGAGAGATTAAAGCTGAGGTGCAATGAGAAAAACCCGCCCAGCGCGTGTTTTAAAAAGACTCTACAGGACCCAGCTTGGGCCCTGCCCCTAAGTGGGTCAAATCGGTTCGTAACACAGTTGACGGAGTTGGCAACTGCGTATCCCGAGCTTGCAAAACTCTCGGAAAACGACAGACCACTTCCTGTTGCACGGAAAACATCGCGATTAGCAGATCGGACAACAGCAGACGATACTGTGACACTTTGAAACTGACCAACACCCACGGATTTTACGCGTTGGGGACTATGATGGCAGAATGTACGGCTGTACATGCTGTAAGTATGACTCCTGACACTTTGTAGTTGTGAACGAATTTTTTCAACACGTACCTCCAGTCCAATATAGGCTAATATAAATAAATAAAGAAGCATTGTGATGTACAACCAACACAGTAAATTGGATGAGAGAGAGAGAGAGAGAGAGAGAGAGAGAGAGAGAGAGAGAGAGAGAGAGAGAGAGAGAGAATCGACTGTTTACATAGATGCCAAAAGATACAAGGTCGCCATGGGTCGAGCTGAATTTTAGTAGCTGCCCTTCGTATGGAGAATTTTTTTCGCTGTAGGCCACTCCAGATGAAAAGATATAACAACAAACACAAAACGACAAATAACCCCTCCTTCCTCACCCTTCCGATATCTAATAAAGCTTCAGGCTGTGCTGTGTAACTTACGGATAGCTCGGCCTGGTCCATATCCAGTGTGCGTCCAGGCAAGACACAAATGGCCTGCTCTGTCCGTCGGGTGGTCGAGTGTCGTCTGCTACTGTTGCTGTCAGTAGAAATATCGCTGGTTTAGATCAGTGATCGCGGTTCCCACTCCGCGCTGCATACAGGAAGTGGCCTGTCTTTTTCACGGGAGTTTTGCCAGCACGACAAACGCAGTTGAAAACTGAGTCAACTGAGTTCCAAACCGGTTTGCCGAAGTTAGCCGAACGTTCACGACAGGGCCCTCGCTGGGTCCTGCAAAGTTTTTTTTAAAACACGTGCGGGGCGGAGTTTTTTGACTGTTTCTCAGCTTTAAGGAGATGGATGAGGACCAGTGATGCCCGTCCGTCCTATGTAGGACGCAGCTGCCGAACAGCAAAGGTGCTACCTCTATCCAAAGCCCCTTACACCCCACCACTACAAATGCATTTCAATTTAATATAGATGCCAAATATAATGTTGCACCAACTTATGAACAGAAAATAATTCAACTAAATCAGCTTGATATTGCTGTGTCTGAACAAGATCTATTCCAAGTCAAAGTACCAAACCCATTTGATCATTACCTAAACCCTCCAATAACAGATGACTCAACTGCAAGAAAGTGGTCTTCAAGTCCACTACAGATGTTTCAAAACCAACTTAACTTTGCTATACTATGTTCTACTACAGGCTGTGGTGTTTCATTCACAGACCACTTGAATCACTCAAACAAACTGATTAGGTCTGTGTATCGTTTTCACACTTACTACCAGCTTAGACGTATACTGTCAGAACTGCATACACCATTACGAACTGAATCCAGTTTCAACAGGTTTAACAACCCCATGGATATGAAAGCGTTTGAACGCATCTGTAATGAATTTAACATCAGCCCTAAGTATGACTTTACACAAAAACTTGATGATCACAATGGCATGGGTACATTGTATTACGCTATGAGTCACAGACAATACCCTCAAGATTATTACCCTGGTTACACTTCATTCTCATCAAAATCTGAAGTCTGGTTAGGCTCAATAGAACAGAAGCAGACTAATGCCTGGACCACATTTATCTTAGACAAGAGTGACGGGTTTACTCAAGCAGGAGTCGAGCGCGTAAATGAGTCAATCAGAACATATGTCTGGTGTATACTAGGTGCACAATCGTTAACAAAATCAAACATTTTGAATGGAAGTGGTAAATTTGAAGCACAAAAACAGTTTCTCGCTAATCTAGAAGATTCAATTAATTCAACAGTTGATCTCCCGTCAAGCATACAGCGCTACCAAGACGTACTCAGATATGCCAGATCAAAAGTTGACTTTGTAGTTGGCATCGGGTTATACATGTTACCATCTGACCTTCAACTCCAAATGGGGACAATAACAAATTATAATAATGAAATCATTGTTGCAGGTCGTGACCAAAATTTAGGTCTCAATCAATCTGTAAACTTGGGGGCCACAACCAAACATGTACAGTCATTAAAACCATTACAGATGGTAACACCCCCGGCCCTGGCACCGACCCCAACACCAGCCCTGGCACCCGTACAACCAGTAACACCAACCCCTGACACTCATGAGTCAGAGAGAACTGCATTGGTAATAGGCCTAACGGGATTAGGGGTTTTACTTCTTTATCTGTTTCATTAAATACCCTGTGATTAACCCTCCTACTGTTACCAGAAAGACCCATACATGTTCTGCCATAAACCCTACTACCTTTGCTGCAGTAGTGATCAACCAACTGACAACTGTGCCAATTATGCCAGCTAATGCGTCCATTGCTTTCAGAGCCAATTTCTTAAGCAAGTCTGATATGTGAGACAACTGTTTCTTTACCCATGACTGTAAATCTTTTGGATCAGTTGGTGGTGCCATAGGTGCTGGAGGGACCGGACCCCCACCAACCCTGGGTCCCCCGGAGACAGCTAACACAACAGTACTGATAATAAATCCCAGAGCAGTAATTAAACTAGCAATAGTGATACCCTGTTCTCTGAAAAGTGTTTTAAGTCTCTCAGCCAGAGTTGTGTCTTCGTGAAGTATTTTCTGAATAGTTTCTCTAATCCTGTTGACCTGTGTTTTCAGTTTTTGTCTCCCAATACTAATCACTTCTAACCGCCCTGATCTTTCTATCTGCAAATTATTTAATCTGTGTTGTATTCTTTCTTTCATTTCTGTGTCAAGAACCCCACCCGGGTCTGCCCTGGGGGACTTGGGTGGGGTTAGGTACTTTTTAGTTCCCAGGGTCACCCTGGTCAGCCCCACAGGGTGGGTTTTTCTCTCTATTCTGGGGCATGTGTTTCTGTCTACCCTTTGTCCATTCACCTGTATTTGCCTTTTTAACACTCTCCCTACTGTCTGCACTGCCTGTACCTCTTGCTATTGGATGTGTGTTGCTAAATGGTCTTAGCTTTATTTAGGCCCCATGTGTTAGGTTTATTTAATGTATTTGACCAGCTGGCGACATACATTCAATGTTCTGTTTAGTTTTGTTTTTTTTCACAAGCAGTGCAGGCACGTCCTGAGAAAGCCTTGTTGCTGTCGGGACGTTAAGCAGTGTACAATCAATCAATCTGTGTCAAGATTCCCATTGTCTGCTGTAGCCAGTTTCTCTTTTTCTCGTTCTATGTGTTTATCAAGCTCACCTAGTTTGGCAACATTATTAACCATCTCACCTCTTATTGTCTGCAGTGATTTATCCAACCCTATAATCTCTCTCATTGACAAAGGCGGGTCATCTATTGTTTTCATAGCATCATTTAATTGTCCTTCAGTAAATGAGGTTTCTTGTATCACTGTGTTTGCTATTTCTGGTAGGCTTGTTACTGGTGCCATTTCAATCTCTTGCCCTGTTGGCAACTTTGTTTGCGTGTCGTGAAGCGCACTAACAAGTCTTGGGGGAACAGGAGACCCTCCAATACCAAGGTATCTTGCCAACCCAGAGTTACCACCGACTTCACCTTTAATTGTACTTAAAGCTCTAAACTTAGAAGGATTATTTTTATGTGTTAGATTTATTTTCCCTC
Organism: Semisulcospira habei; assembly: GCA_036245525.1. NCBI lineage: Eukaryota > Metazoa > Mollusca > Gastropoda > Semisulcospiridae > Semisulcospira > Semisulcospira habei. Next base: position 223,314,423 of record BTPG01000004.1, on the reverse strand, counting down.
TGTCTGTATTTACAAATAAGTGTCCTTTATAATATTCCAACTGATTAGGATCCAAAACTTCTGGGTGTGCACCAACACTGTCATAAAATGAGTTTACTTTGTCTTTTAACAGTTCGTGATACATACTAGAACTAGTTACCATTCCAGTCATATCTGTGATACTGGTATCTGAGGCATCCATGACATCCATTTCAAAATCTTCATGATTAAATCCTCCCGCTGCCATTGTTTTATTAATTTATTATTTTTTATTGTGCATAAGAGAAATGACACAGTCTTATGGATCAAAGTTAGACCCATACAGAAAACTACGTGAGCCCCTGGGTGTTAAGGGCATTCGTCAAACAATAGTCATCACAAACAATCCAAGTATAATAGACCAGAACCAAACACTTACAGTCAAGTTTCCAAACCTAGGTCCCAGTGACGTTATTGTTCCTGGCACTGCACGCCTAGCATTTAATATTGAACTTTCATCAGACGCAGATGTAAACAGAACACTGGTTGACAATCTTGGCAGAGCAATTGTTAAAACTATTAAAGTAAAACTTGAAGGGCAGGAAGTGTTTAGTCTTGACGACTCTGATGTGTTTTACTGTTACAAAGATCTTTGGCTCACAAGAGAAGAACGAGAAGACCGTATTTACCAAGGCATACAGCCAGATAATGTTTGTAAAATTTGAATCAATGCCGGAGACAAAACAACTACTGGGGTACCAAAGGAAGTTATTATAGCTGAAACATATGGAACTAGGTTTTACATTCCACTTGAGTTTGAAATCCTAACAGCACATCTGCCTTATTATCAAGGAGCACTGAATGACCGTCTGAGTTTTGAACTAACCTTCAATGACTACTCCAAAGTTATTAAATCATCTGCCACAGATGCAACATACAAGATCTCTAACATTTCCTTGGAATATGAAATTGTCACACACACTGATCTAGCCAGACTCATTCAAAATCAGTATCAGTCAAGACTGCCAATTTATTATGACAGAGTGATTAGACATAGTTTAATGCAAAAAGACAAGAGTGACCCAATGTGGAATATAAAGTTGAACACACCAGCCAGGTCACTGAAAGGTATTCTTATGTTGTTTGTTGAACCAGCAGAACCATATAAACGGGATTCAGAAAAATTCTACAATCCTAAGATTACACATTTGTCCTGCACAATCGAAGGCCGCCCTAATCAAGTGTACGCTTCAGGAATGTTACCATACCAGCACTATGATGAGATCACAAAGTATTTTGCGGGTGGAAGGATTAGAGGTAAACCAGCAAACATTGCGTGCAAAGATTTACATCTGTATGACGTTAGGATCGGACAATATCTTACAAACAAGTATGCACTGTGGCTAGACCTTCGCAGTACAGATGACGATTTGTTACACTACCGCAGCCACACGCAAGGTGTTGTTGATGGAAGACTCAGCCAGACAAGAGTGTTTCCAGAAGAGTCTTTTATTTCTTGGTCATCGTGGGTCTAATAGGTTGGGCACAACCAACCTACTAGCATGGCACCCCCACCCGGGTCTACCCTGGGGGACTTGGGTGGGGTTAGGTACTTTTTAGTTCCCAGGGTCACCCTGGTCAGCCCCACAGGGTGAGTTTTTCTCTCTATTCTGGGGCATGTGTTTCTGTCTACCCTTTGTCCATTCACCTGTATTTGCCTTTTTAAAACTCTCCCTACTGTCTGCACTGCCTGTAGCTCTTGATATTGGATGTGTGTTGCCAACTGGTTTTAGCTTTATTTAGGCCCCCATGTTGTAGGTTTATTTAACGTAGTGGGCCGGCTGGCGACATACATTCAATATTCTATTTTTTTGTTTTTGTTTTTCACAAGCAGTGCAGGCACGTCCTGAGAAAGCCTTGTTGCTGTCGGGACGTTAAGCAATGTACAATCAATCAATTACTAGCATGGCATACTAAAATGGTGAAAATACCGGCGCTCGGTCTCTCGCTTCTTAGCTCCCTCTATCTATCTATCTCTCTCTCTTCGTTGTGAGCTCTCTATCTATCTCGTTCTCTTCATTGTGCGAGCTCCCTCTCTATCTCGTTCCCGTCGTTGTGAGCTCTCTCGTTCTGGTGTTTACTTACTTACTTACGCCTGTCACCCCTACCCGGGTATAGGCCGTCGACGAGAGACCTCCAGCAACTCCTGTCCTGTGCTTCTCCTTCAATTCTACTCCAGGTGGTTCCCAGTCTCTTGATGTCTGCTTGGAGGTCTCGACGCCAGGAGTTTCTCGGCCTACCTCTTTTCCTCTTTCCCTGGGGGTTCCATGACAATGCCTGCCTAGTGATACTGGAAGCTGGCTTTCTCAGACTGACCGATCCATCCCCATCTTCTTCGCCCAATTTCATTCTCTGCTGTTATCTGCTCTGTTCTCTCCCAGAGTCTGACGTTGCTGATCTTCTCTGGCCAGTGGATTTTCAAAATTCTTCTAAGGCAACTGTTCATGAAGGTCTGTACTCTGTTGACTGTGGTTTTTGTCAATCTCCATGTCTCTGCTCCATATAGGAGAACTGCTTTTACATTGGAGTTGAAAATCCGGACTTTGGTGTGTTGTGACAGCTCTCTGGAACTCCACACTTTTTTCAACTGGAGAAAGGCTGCTCTGGCTTTACCGATTCGTGCTCTGACATCTGCATCAGTGCCGCCTTTTTTGTCTATGATGCTCCCGAGATAGGTGAAGGACTCCACCTCCTCCAACGGGGTGCCAGCAAGCAAGACTGGTTCTTCCCTGGTTGCGTTCAGCCTAATTGTCTTTGTTTTCTGTTTGTGAATGGTGAGGCCCACTTGGGACGAGATGTCAGCAAGCCTCGTGGTCTTGTTCTGCATTTGTTGATGAGTGTGGGACAGTAATGCCAAGTCGTCTGCAAAATCGAGGTCGTCAAGCTGTGTCCACAGTGTCCACTGTATTCCACTTCGTCTGTGCTCTGTGGTCATCTTCATGACCCAGTCTATGGCCAGTAGGAAGAGGAATGGAGACAGCAGACACCCCTGCCTGACACCAGTTCTGACCTGGAGCTCTGTGGTGAACTGCCCTTTGTGGATCACGCGACATGTCATGCCAGTTCTGGTGTTTCCCCCCACTATATATACCCGTTCTGGCCGAGGGCATCACCCCTTTGTCTCAACCAGTCAAAAGGGGCTATTATTGTCACCCATATTATTCCACATCTATCAGGGTGGTCAGCGTCCCCTGACCCTATCTGTCAAAGGAGCTATTACTGTCGCCCATAATCTATCCCCCATCTGCTCTGGTGGATAGCGCCCTCTGATCCTAGCTGACCAGGGACCCATTACTGTCTCTCATAATTATTCCACATCTATTATGCTGGTCAGCGTCCTCTGATCCTAGCTATCAAAGGAACCCATTACTGTTTCTCATAATTATTCCACATCTATTATGGTGGTCAGCGTCCTCTGATCTTAGCTGACCAGGAACTCATTACTGTCTCTCCTAATTATTCCACATCTATTATGGTGGTCGGCGTCCTCTGATCCTCGCTGACCAGTAACCCATTATTTATTCATTAGTCCCAGCTCCCAGTTCGCTACTGCCCGCCTCGGGACCGCTAAAGTGAGATTGATGTATTTCCACTCGAAATTATCATTCATTAGTCCCAGCTTAGTAGGGCCGGCCACTTGTCAACTCCACGTGAGCCCGTGGTACTAATTATACCCTCGTTATTTTCATATCAAGGGAAATTATAAAATTACCCGACCGTGATATTGGTCGTATACACTTATAGTGTAACATTTCCTCCCAAACCTACCCGAAAAAAAAGGAATCTCAATTCACAAGATTCGTTTTTTTTCCATTGCACAATATTCAGACCACAAAATCATTTCAAACAATTAAACATGTTATCCACAAATACATCATTTTTCGGAATGACCGCTTATTTAAATCGATCACTCCTTATTAAAAATTATTATTGTCCGGCGTAATCACGCCAATAAATGTTCACATTAAAATCGTCAACTCAGTTATGTCTTTGCACATGTGTTCGTTATTCTTCACGATTCTTCCTGGATCGCAACAGCTTTGATCCTTGGTTACCCCAACGACGGGTAAAACTTGACAACGTTCGAGGCGGGGAGTAACTGCACTCCTCCCTCCATCATCGGCGTAGAGTCCTTCGCTCTTGCGACGTCATTCACGTCTGCTGACTGCACAGCCGCCGAAATCAACGTAGGCACAGTGACCTCACGTTCACCCTTCCTGAGTCGTGATAGTATGGAGCCAAACCATGCGCTAGTTTTCTTCTTATATCGTATACACCCTACCCCAATTATGATCACTACAACTGTCCCTACAATAGAACCAATGATGATCTGTTTCCATATCGCCCATTCTTGTTTTGGCTTAACGAATCGCTCTGAAGTCGAGCAATTAGATGATCCATTGGCATTTCCTTAATTTCATCTAACTCTTTGGGCAAAGAGATGGGATCGTAGTCTGGTAAAGTGCTATGAAATGGTTTCCATAACGTTATATTGGAAAATGCATAGTTTTCCATCCATCCTATCAATTTGTCTTCCACCTGATACTGGCTCTCTTGTTGGTAGTAAAGGGTTAACATCAATCTATCACTAATAGCCGTACATGATTCATTGAGGCGGATTAGCGATAATGGTGGGTTGATTTGTTGGTACGTGACCCCTTTACCGTGACAACTAATACTCATCTTTAGTGGACTATGATTACTAATGACCCATAGCCCATCCATTATATACCGTGCCATAGGTAACACTGTACCCAACTTGACCTTTGTTTGGCAGTGTGTTGCAATTACGTCTGAATTGTTTAAAAACAGCGCCGTAACACAAAACTGATTAATGTTCATAGGATATATTGCACTTCGAATCGCACAGAATCCTATCAAGGGTTCGGAACAAGCTTCAAGTTCAGCTTCCGTAAGGAACGCGAACCGCGTACGTTGCGTGTCTCCTGCTATTGTTGTGGATTCTAAGTCATACTGAGCCATCATTGATTCTGGCGCAGGCCGACCTGAATGTCCAGTTACTAGTGGTAACTTCATCAAGTTTTTGAAATACGACATTGTGATTAATATTTAAACCCTGCGCTAGCCCCAATACTATCAGACTCAAGAAAAACTTCATCTTGTTGTTGTCTGCAGTACGAGATATCACCAGAGACTTACACCACTGTCTCGGACAAAACTCAAATCATGCTTCATGATTTGCACATTACAATAGTCCTCTCCCAGATACCGTCTGAGAGTCGCATTTCTAATTTGAAGCCTTCTTTGGCAGAAGAGTCAGTATCGCTTCAAGAATTTCCCTAACCCCATTAGTCTGTAAACTAGGCTGAATCGAACGATTGTCGTTGATCTCCCCATCACTAATATCAGAACTGTCTGATGTGCCCTTGTTACAACTAATGTTTACTGCTGAGAGAGATCTTTTCTCTCTTGTCTTTAGGCGCTTTCTTAACTCCATTAACGGAACGTCCTCCTCGGATGAAGAATTGTCACGCTCTTTTCGCACCCCCCTAGTCAGTCTGTCTCGTGCGTTCTCTTTCCCTACTGCATCGTCACTGTCGCTATCGGATGATTCTGGAGCTACAACCTGTGTGGCTTTACGTAATGTTCTCCCCCTGGCTTTTGGAATAGGCCACTCGCTAATTTTGGCTATCCGCAAGTGTTCAGCATGTGAACTGACCTCAGTGCCATCTAGTTGATGTCGTACCCTGAATGTGACAGGCGACAATTGTTCCACCACTCTATAGTGCGACCTCCACTTACTGTCTAACTTATTGTGTCTACGGTGATTACGAAGGTACACTGGGTCACCGACCTTAATCTCGACAGGCTGTACACCTCTATTAGCATACTTAGCCCCCTTCTTCTGTGCTTTCTTAATTCACCGATACACCTGGGTGAAGGCCTTGTGTTGCTGCTCAAGCGCTACCTTGTGAAAATCTTCACCCGCGTATTTTCATCGGGGTCTAAGGATGTTATCTAACGGTAGCATTGGATCGCGACCGTACAGTAAAAAGAAAGGAGATTCCTGCGTAGTTTCCGAAACACAAACCCTATAAGCTGCTAGTACCTGGTTAATATGCACGTCCCATGTCGAAAAATCTTCTTGTATCTTTTTGGACAGAATGTCGTTAAAAGTTCTATGGACACGTTCGACCTTAGCATTGGACTGTGGATGATAAAGACTGGTCGTGACATGATCTATGTTCAGTTCTGCCAGCGTTTCTGCCATAACCCTATTCACATTCTCAGATCCATTGTCTGATACTATCTGCAATGGACAGCCATGTCTGGGTAGAATTTCTTCTACGAGCAGCTGTACCACTGACTGCGGCGTTTTATCTGGTACAGGGAACGCCTCTACCCAACCTGTCAGATGACAGATAAATGCTATGACATAGCGATTCCCGCTAAGGGAGCGGTCAAACGGACCTGCCAAGTCCAATGACAACTTAGCGAATGGGTATGGAGGAATGTCCATTTCCTGTACGGGGGCCCTTTTCTTTTGTAACACTCTAGACTGACAGATGACACACCCACTAACATATTCATACAGTTGTTTGTACATGTTAGGCCAGTAATACTTTCTGCTGACTGTGTCATGCGTCTTGTCTATCCCTAAATGACCATTTTCGTCATGGTACTGTCTGACTACGTACTCTAACAAGTGAGACGGAACATACAATCTGGCTACTGGTTCATCATCAGGATGAGACAAGAAATATAGAACATCCTCTATCAGCATGTATCTCCTATTGACTGTCATAGTTCCTTGTTCACTAATCAATAAGTCCTTTAAGCGCACTATTTCAGAATCCTTCTCCTGTTCCTCAATAATATCAAACCCTGGAAGATCAACTTTTTCCAGCTTCTCGTCACACCCTGCCCTTACTGTACAACTAGCGAACTGCTTGGGGGTGAATTGGTTGGAGTTTATGACTCCTATGACAAAAGCATTGTCATTGACCTCTCTGGTTACCTCTACTTCTTCCTCATGCTCTGGCATGTGAGTACCACTCGGTATTCTGGATAGTAAGTCTGCCAAAACATTTTGAGGACCTGGGATATATTCAATCGTACAGTTATATCCTGAAATGCCAAGGGCCCACATCTGCACCTTCTTATTCTGCATTGGTGAATTAAGCAAATACTTAAGAGGCATGTGATCCGTGCGGATTACAAACTCCGCATTATGCAAGTAGTGATTTAGCTTTTGAAGCGCATAATGGATCGCAAAAGCCTCTTTCTCTATTGTCGACCATTTCCTCTGACTGGTACTAAGTTTATGGGATAGAAAGTAAATAGGTCTTTCTATCTTTGAGCCTGGGGAAATGTCTGAATCCTCATCACATTTTTGCGCGAGACATGCCCCCACGCATGTGTCGCTGGCATCCGTGTAAAGGATGTACGGACGCCGTGTATCTGGATAGGCTAACACTGGTGCTACAGCTAACGTTTCCTTCATCAAATCAAACGCTTTCTGGCATTCCTCTGTCCAACTGAATCTCGCATACTTTCGTGTCAGTGCTATGATTGGTTCAGCCATCTGGGAGAAATTAGGAATCATTTTCCTGTAAAACCCAATCATACCAATGAACGAACGGCACTCTCTGACACAGGTCGGAGCCGCCATAGCCCTAATGACTTTTACCTTTTCCTCATCCGGTTTTATCCCCTGGTTACTAATGACAAACCCTAAGTATTTGGTTTCTTCCTCAAAGAACTGACACTTCTTGAGTTTCAGCTTCAGGTCATGCTGTCTCAATCGATCAAAGACTGTCTGAAGGTGACACAGATGGTCTTCTATTGTTTCTGAGAAGATCAAAATGTCATCGAGATAGGCACAGGCAAAACTTTCTAAACCGGCTAGCACGATATTCATAAGCATCATGAACAATCCCGGTGCCCCCACCAAACCAAAAGGCATTTTCGTGAATTCGAATAATCCCTTGTGGCATGCAAATGCTACTCTATCCCTACTCTCCTGATCCGCCATCTTGACCTGCCAGTATCCCGACTTAAGGTCCCCCCCACCCGGGTCTGCCCTGGGGGACTTGGGTGGGGTTAGGTATTTTTTAGTTCCCAGGGTCACCCTGGTCAGCCCCACAGGGTGGGTTTTTCTCTCTATTCTGGGGCATGCGTTTCTGTCTACCCTTAGTCCATTCACCTGTATTTGCCTTTTTAAAACTCTCCCTACTGTCTGCACTGCCTGTAGCTCTTGATATTGGATGTGTGTTGCTAGATGGTCTTAGCTTTATTTAGGCCCCATGTTGTTGGTTTATTTAACGTATTTGACCGGCTGGCGACATACATTCAATTTTCTGTTTAGTTTTTTTTCACAAGCAGTGCAGGCACGTCCTGAGAAAGCCTTGTTGCTGTCGGGACGTTAAGCAATGTACAATCAATCAATCAAAACCGACTTAAGGTCCAGACTGGTAAAATACTTGGCCTTTCCAAGCAGTGACAAAATGTCATCTATCAGAGGTAGTGGGTACGATGTTTTCTTTGTAACCTCATTCAGTTTTCTAAAGTCAACACATAAACGTTTCGACCCATCCTTCTTGGATACAATCACTAAACTAAAAGACCATGGGGACTGAGAACGTCTTATCACACCTGCCTGTAACATCTCTTCTAGAGCCTTGTCAACAATCTCTCTATCTTGAAGCGGGATTCTATACGGTTTTATCCTAATGGGAGGATGATCGCCGGTATCTAGTTTCATCGTGACAGTGTCAGTAGCCCCTAAATCAAGGTCGCTATTCGCGAACAAGTCTTGATTGTTCGTAATGAGCTCTGACACTACATCTTTCATCTTCTCCGGCGCAGTGACTTCCGTCAAGTCGACTGCCGATACCTGCCGATCAACCGACCCTATTTGTACTTCATGTACTTCCTGAACTGCTGTTACCTTTCCTACAACACAACCCCTTCTAACTCTATACGTCTTGTTTGTGTTGTTTACTATCAGTATGGGGTACGTCTGGTGATTATTTTGCCTGACTACCGTGCTTGTCACTAACAGTCCCGGTTCTTGTGCTATAAATCCCTTGTCAGTTTCCGAAATCTCTAAGAGTGTCTCTCTTGCAAAATACGGAGCATTCTTCATCCGTACCTGGAATACTTCTGCCGTCTGAGGTTTTATCACTTTTGTCTTAGTCACTCTGACCAAAGACGAAATGTGGATGTCCTGTTCATAGGGCACATAAACACTTCCGACTCTGAGTTTCTTCAAGTCAAAATAAATCCTCACCCCGTTTTTGTCTAACCAGTCATTTCCCAAAATAAAGTTCCTGTTGAGCCCTGATACTACGTAGAACTTATGTTTAAACTTTTGCCCCGCTACCGTAAATTCTAATTCTGAACTCCCCAATACGTGTAAAGCTTCTCCACTAACTGACTGTAACGACACATCTCCCTTTCCTAACTTTGGCTTATGACCGAGTTTATCGTAAGCCCCCTTGCTAATCAAAGACACCTCTGCTCCCGTATCGATCAAGCTACGAAATCGTTGCTTCCCAATTTTGAACACTATGCACTTAGGACTACCCGCTACATTAATGCTAAACAACTGACTCTTTCTACTTTTCCGGTCCTGCGTAACGGCTTCGTGTGCCGCAGAACCTTCCAGTTTTCCTGCCTCGGCGGAAACCTTCTTTGACCTTGTGGCCGTCTGTTTCCGGCCTTTCTACATTCCCGCTGAATGTGACCTCGTTCCCCACACTTCCAGCATTGAATCGGGGGACGCATTGTTTGCTGACCAACCGCCCCTATCACTCGGCAATTTCTTGCCTGGTGCCCTACTCTCCCGCATTTAAAACAATTACGGTGACGAGCATGGTCTACTTCCATAGCCTCTTCTCCACCCCTAGCTGTCCCTCTCGGCTGACTAACTGGCCGATTGTTTATCGTGCGTAGCTCAAACCTCTGGCGGAGGTTTTCTTCTTGCATGGCCACCTGCACGGCCCTATCTAACGTATTTGAGTTATCCCTCAGGACTTTCATTTTAAGAAAGTCATGCGCCAGTCCGTCAACAAAGAAATTGGTTAGTTGCCGTTGTACCACAGCCGCGCCCATCTGACTCGGGAAGGCTTCGCCGGCCAGAGTCATTAGTCGCTCTGCGTACAGAGGCACACTTTCCCTCGGGTTTTGTTTCACCCGTTGTAGCAACGCAAAAGCATGATTTTCATCGGCGATTTCGCCGAACCTTACGGTTAGCTGCCTTTTCAGTTCATCCCAATCCCCTGCCGCTTCCGTTTGTAAGAATCGATGGATAAAATCACTCACCACCCCCGAGCTTGCTTGATAAGCAATGACGGGGCGCCTGTTGAGGGCTTTTATTAGCACTGCATATTTGTCAATTTCTTTTATCCACTCCCTAAATTTGGTAGGCTTTCCGTCAAACGTTCCTACCATCTGCCCTATACTCTGGGCGTTAATCGCCTGACTCATTTCCTCTACTTTTTCGCCTAAAATCCTAAACACTTCCTCTGCCATTTTTGTTTCTTTTTAAATGTAACAACCAACACAACCCTAGCTAACTGGTCTGGCTCCTATATAAGACTCAACAAGGGTTAAACGAAAAAAGTCACTTACCCCGTGATCCTTTCGGCTGTTGGTCTTGAATGAGTCGCAGACGTCTCGTGGGCTCGAACTCTGTTTTTTCCTTGACGTGGGCTCGAACTCTGCTTTTCTTGAAGTGGGCTCGAACTCTGCTTTTCTTGAAGTGGGCTCGAACTCTGCTTTTCCTTGACGTGGGCTCGAACTCTGCTTTTCCTTGACGTGGGCTCGAACTCTGCTTTTCTTGAAGTGGGCTCGAACTCACGGCTGTGCAGAACCACACTTTTAGTTTAGGAGGACCGGGGTTCACTGAGTGCAAGATAAGCCATCTGTTGCAAGGCCGGGCGTAGGGGCATTTGATCATTAGCGCGCGCCACTTCAGGCAAAGTGGAAGAGCCGTTCATGGTCCTAGAAAGGAGTACTCTTCCATTACCCTACACTATGTGTACGTGCCGACAGCTGCATAGCGGCGCACTGCAGCGGAAACGCTGAAAAGTGTTAGTAACTGAACATTAATCACAAAATGCGTTTTTGTCTCAAGAATGTCATTATAACATAAGTGTAAATTTGTAGCTGATAAAATTTGCTTTCTTTTCATACTAAACATGCCCATGCTGCTTACTACCAGCACACCTGCAAGAGCAGTTACATTTCATATTTGCAATACAATGAACATGCACTGACAAAATAAAGCGTTAACTTTGAAGCTCAATCTGTTGTGCATGTCCCTTTTCTGTGGGATGAAAAGTTGATGTATCTACGCAGCATTCTAGCCTCTACTGTTATCACTTACTAGAATTCCGGGACCATTCCTGCTAGAGCAATACTAGCGTCAGAAAGCACTCCACTGCTGAGAAGCTGGTAATCCGTTAGGTCCATCAAGACGATCAACACAAGCATGCTGATACCAGCAACTGTGCACTGTGTTTATGCCGTACACTTGGGTTTACACAATACTGAATCATAACCACTAACTTTTTTTCAGTTTCATTAGTCTATGGTAACATTTCACACAAAACGAATTTGAGTACAAAAGTCCACTAGTTTCATCTATAGTGATTCCATGTATTTCCTGAAGTTCAGCTGCATACATTTCGCACAGTTTGATTGGTTTTTCATCAAGTTTTCGTTTTGACCTTCCTCCACATACTCTACATAGAGAATTTAACCTTTTAAAGTGAAAGGATTCTGTGTGTGCAAATGTTTCTTGTGTATGTTTTATTCCCGCCATAACTGTACTGTCTTTCCGTTGGAACAAAGGAACCAGGATAATATGAATGAGCAGACAACAGTTAGTACCTGAAACTACTAAACAGTATCACAGAGAATACTGGACGCTATATGCAGAGTATAAAGCACAGGGATTACACTACACACAACAGTATTCCATAGAGAATGAATGTACAGACCTACATGTTCGGTACTGTGCGAGGCATGTCTTATTATTCAGTCACACACAAAAACGGTACCTGCCTTTATCCTCGGATTGCACCCTTAAAAAAACCGTCCCCTGAATAATACCACCAACACAGGAACCAGCAGGCAATGGTGCACAAGTGTGTTAAACGGTTTTATGTAGAAAACTGGTGAAGAGGAGATAGAGAACATTAAACACAGGCATAACACATCACACGTTAGTAGTCCGTTACAGAGAATAGAGAAGGAATTTTTGGCTGCTAGCCAGTGACCTAGATAACCTGCTCGCAGGAGGGAGGGGCTACCGCACACCACAGCAGCAGGCTGCGGGCCAAACTAAAGAGTGAGAAATCAGCCTTTCTGTACAGCCGTGAACTCTTCTCTTCTCTTCGGGTTGTTGGCTTGCACTCTTCTCTTCTCTTTCTGGTCTGCTCTTCCACCCTTGCGTCGTTGGCTGTCGATTTGGTGCTGATAGTCTAGTTTTTCTGTTTCTTCGTTCCTCTGTTTCTTCCCGTTCCGAGATCCTGGTCCACGGCACCAAATAAGAAGATAAGGTAGTGTTACTCTACCGCAGCCACACGCAAGGTGTTGTTGATGGAAGACGCAGCCAGACAAGAGTGTTTCCAGAAGAGTCTTTTATTTCTTGGTCATCGTAGGTCTAATAGGTTGGGCACAACCAACCTACTAGCATGGCATACTAAAATGGCGAAAATACCGGCGCTCGGTCTCTCGCTTCTTAGCTCCCTCTATCTATCTATCTCTCTCTCTTCGTTGTGAGCTCTCTATCTATCTCGTTCTCTTCATTGTGCGAGCTCCCTCTCTATCTCGTTCCCGTCGTTGTGAGCTCTCTCTTTCTGGTGTTTCCCCCCACTATATATACCCGTTCTGGCCGAGGGCATCGCCCCTTTGTCTCAACCAGTCAAAAGGGGCTATTACTGTCACCCATATTATTCCACATCTATCAGGGTGGTCAGCATCCCCTGACCCTATCTGTCAAAGGAGCTATTACTGTCGCCCATAATCTATCCCCCATCTGCTCTGGTGGATAGCGCCCTCTGATCCTAGCTGACCAGGGACCCATTGCTGCCTCTCATAATTATTCCACATCTATAATAATAATAATAATAATAAGCGCATTAAATAGGCGCTTTATCCCAATTGAAAATCGGCTCAAAGCGCCGCCGCGAACTGAACCCAACAAGCACGCTCACGTGAATCACGCGCATTCACTCACACACTGTACATAAACACAGAACATTCACGTGGTGCTAAGGGCAAGCTCAAGCGAGCTACTGTAGTTTTTGGAAATTCAAAATCGTTTGTATTTGAAATTTGATTAAGTGGGCTGAAACTGATACCAAAGTGGAGGGGGAGGAAGAGCCGGAGTACCCGGAGAAAGAACCCCCGACGGTCCGCCCGAATTAACGGTGACACTTACTAGAGGAGAAAAATCCGACGCCGGAACCCCGTAGTCGAACCACGCACCTTTAGCATTGGTGGCAGGCGCCTTAACCACTGCGCCACGGACCGCCCCTATTATGCTGGTCAGCGTCCTCTGATCCTAGCTATCAAAGGAACCCATTACTGTTTCTCATAATTATTCCACATCTATTATGGTGGTCAGCGTCCTCTGATCTTAGCTGACCAGGAACTCATTACTGTCTCTCCTAATTATTCCACATCTATTATGGTGGTCGGCGTCCTCTGATCCTCGCTGACCAATAACCCATTATTTATTCATTAGTCCCAGCTCCCAGTTCGCTACTGCCCGCCTCGGGACCGCTAAAGTGAGATTGATGTATTTCCACTCGAAATTATCATTCATTAGTCCCAGCTTAGTAGGGCCGGCCACTTGTCAACTCCACGTGAGCCCGTGGTACTAATTATACCCTCGTTATTTTCATATCAAGGGAAATTATAAAATTACCCGACCGTGATATTGGTCGTATACACTTATAGTGTAACAGATTACCTTCATGGGTCAGGACGTACTGTCGAGAATGGTAGTGATGGAATAACAATTCAGATACAAAAGAAGGTTGAAAAAGCCGAAGCCATTAACATATATTTGTACCTGATATATGACGCACAACTCAATATTGCAGAAAGCAGACTGAGTGGACACATATATTAAAATTATATTGTGTATTAAAATGAACCGGGGCTTAATGACACTCGATCCACACTGTGGCTTATTTGTTGGTGCCACAGGGTGTGGGAAAACTCAATTCGTACTTGACTTATTACAAACAAGATACATCCACCATTTTGAAAACATTGTAATATTTTGTCCTACAATCAAACACAACAAAGCTTATCACAACCGTTTATTCATTTGGACTGACGGCAACATTTATTTAGTCGACCCTGAGAAAAAACTGAATGACTACCTACAAAATATTTTTACAAGCAATTTGAAGGACAGCCAACGTTGTTCATAGTCGATGACTGTTCTGCAGAGAAAGACATTGTCAAGAAGAGAAACACTTTAGCAGAACTTGCCTTCAGTGGCAGACACGCAAATGTTAGTGTATGGATTCTCACTCAGAAATATAATGCTGTACTGAAAGATTTTCGTGAACAGTTAAAGTTTATCTGTTTGTTTTACTGTAAGGATCGTGACAGCTTTGAAGACTGTCTCAGAGAAAATGACGCCATACAAAATAAGCATGAACGGGATGATGTAAAAAATAAACTGAAATCAACTAAGCATCTAAAGCTCATTTTAAAGACAGATCAGCCCACAGGGTATGGGTTAGTAAATTAATTTTTTTTTTTTTTTTTTTTTTTTTTTAAAAATAACAATATAAATGAACCCTGATGAAATCTTTGTATTGAATGATATCAATGCTGTAGAGAACAAAGACTTAGACTCCAAAAAACAGCATCTTTTGTCTGTAATTGTCTCAGGCAAATCAAAGGCTTATCTGGGTAGACAATACACAACAGAGGATATTGAATCTCTAAACTCTGACGAACTAATCAAGCTTCATTCGAAATATGAAAACCACATCGCTTCACTAATGACTCGTGATTTGAGTCGATCTCTTGTATGCCTATACACAAAAGCAGTGAGTCACTTTCTACCTGTGGTGCCTACCCGGCACCGGCCTCCACGTGGCGTAGGTGGGTAGTCCGCTCAGTCCCTGACTGAGTGGGCTAGCGGACGGGTGCCATCTTTGTCCAGGATTAGGACTTGATGTCAGCAGATATGTTGTTCAGCCTTTTCACTGGTCCGGTTTTTAAGGAGCTGTGCTAACCTAGGTCGTACCATGTTGGATTGGTCCTTAAAAATACTCGTGACTTTTTGGTCCTTTGGATCCCAAGTGTTTGCCGTGCTTGGAGACCCGTGTCGGGGGAGAAGAGGATCCTGGTGGCTGAGGTTCCCTTTGGGCTGCGGCTCACTGGTGCCAACACTCCACTTCGGCCTTGACTTCTACCTAAACGGGAGGCTAGTCGTACCGGCCTAGTCAATCCGCTCTTGTCACGTTGAGCCCTATCCCACTGTTGACATGCGGGTTGCTATACGGAGCACCATGCTATAGCTTCTGCTGCTGATTAGGTGCTTTACGCCAGTATTCCCCTGCATTCAACGGTGTGATAGAAGGCGGTGGCTCAAACGGTTCAATCGGGCTTACCCCCTTGAGTATATTTTCGGGCAGTCTCCATTGTGCGTCGGCTGGAGACCCGCCGACAGTTGCACTTTCCCTTGTTGGGCTCGGTGGCGGGCGGGGACCCCCGGGGGATGAATATCTCTACTAATATAATATGGATAAAACCAAAAAACCAAAACTAGCACAGAAACGGCACATAGACACCGACATTGAACATGACAGTGATTCAGACTGTGAGGAAGCGACACCTCAGGCGTCGGCCGTATGGCCTCGCTTCCTCATTGTCCATAGCAAGGTGAAGGAGAAACCAGTTACCAAGCTGCATCCTTTTCTGGTGGGGGAGACCCTCAGGAGCCGTGTTGGCAGGCCTGACGCCCAGCGCCTCAGGTCTGGTGACTTGCTGGTGGAGTGCCGTACTCGGGCACACTCCAGCGGGCTACTGGGGCTCTCTTCCATCGGAGACACTCCTGTGGAAGTCACACCCCACAAAACTATGAATTCGTCAAGAGGCGTAATCAAAGATCAAGCTTTGGCAGAACTGTCAGAAGATGAACTTGCAAGGAACCTTAAGTCTCAGGGGGTGACTTACGTCAGGCGCTTCGCTTCCAAGCGAGGTGGTGGGGAGATCCGTCTCCCTACCATCATCCTGACGTTTGGCACCCCCACCCCTCCTACTACCATCTGGGGAGGTTACTACTCCCTGAGAGTGAAAAAGTACGTCCCTCTCCCCCTCCGGTGCTTTAAGTGCCAAAAGTATGGCCATGGGCAGAAGACATGCCGTCAGGCAGAGGCTTCATGCGCCCGTTGCACTAGGCCCGGACACTCTGCTGAGTCCTGCACAGCCACCCCCCTGTGTGTGAATTGCCAGGGGGCGCATATGGCTTCGGATAAGAAATGCCCTCGTTGGATATCCGAGTGCAAGATTCAGCAGGTGCGTGTGGAGAAGGGGCTGTCCTTTCTGGATGCCAAAAAACTGGTTGAAGGCCCTGGTGCAGCTGCGGCTGCCCCAACCTCTAACACCTCAGTGTATACTTTTAGTGCAGCGGTGGCAGGCAAGCGCCCCACCAAAGACTTTTCATGTCAGACCCCAACTTCTTGGTTGGGGGCGGAGCCTCGGCTCATCTCGCCCCTGGAGAGTAACCCTCCTCCGGTGGTGACAAGGAGCCAGGGAACGCAGAAGGCGGACACTGCCGGTCCGGTTGTGCCGCCTTCTGTTGCCCCTAAGCCTCAGCCCCCACCCAAACCTGTTAGTCAGTCAACTCCAAAGGCTTCTGGCTCTGGTCAGCCTTCTAAGGCCGCTAACTCTAGCGGCAGGAACGCTGCCCAGGACCAGACGTCTAAGAAATCTATGGGACCGCTGTGCGCACGGGCCCAGAAGGGGAACACAGATGTCCCCCTTCAAAACAAATATGCTGCACTGGAGGAGCGGATGGAGGGAGTGGAAGTTGTTGTTGCTGATGCTGCGGCAGCTCCACCCCCTTCCTCTCCGAAGAACCAAAGGAGGCCCGGGAGCCGGCCCCCCTCTGTTTCTTAAACTCCTTCCAAGGTAAAGGAAAAAGGGGGGAAAAACTCCTTACCCCCAGATCAGACTTAATCATGGACTCTTTGCTTCAGTGGAATTGTCGTGGTTTTCGAGCTAACTTTGAGGAATTACGTCTTTTAGTCAAGTTCTATAACCCCTCAGTCATATCTCTTCAGGAGACTTACCTGAAGACTTCTGACCCTGTGTCTTTTAATGGTTTTAATGTTATACATAAAGGCTCTGATTCGGAGAGGCGCTCGGGTGGAGCGGCTCTTCTCATTAGTAGCCAAATTTTATGTAGCCCCGTTAGCATCGACACCTGTCTTCAGGCTGTCGCTGCTCGGGTTACCTTAAAAAAGACCATAACCATATGCAGTATTTACCTGCCACCATCACTGCGGGTCTGTAGCAATGATATTTTTAACTTAGTAGATCAACTGCCCCCTCCCTTTATTCTCATGGGGGATTTTAACGGTCATGCTCACCTTTGGGGTAGTGACCACTATGATGGCAGAGGTCAGATGTTAGAAGATGTTTTTTCTCAACTTAACTTATGTGTCTTTAACGATGGCTCACCTACATACTCTAACTCAGGTTCCGGATCTAGTTCTGTTCTAGACCTCACTGTGTGTGATCCTTCTCTCATGCTGGACTTTGACTGGAAGGTTCACGACGACCTGTGTGGTAGTGACCACTTCCCAGTAGTCCTGTCATCGGTCAGCTGTGAGGAGGATTCGCCGGTGGGGCGCTGGAATCTCAAGAAAGCTAACTGGTCTCTGTTTGCCTCTCTCTGTCAGTCTCGTCTTACAGAGGAGGTGGTCATGTCAGCTGAAGAACCTGTTTCTTGTTTTACTTCTATTTTCCCCCACCCGGGTCTGCCTTGGGGGACTTGGGTGGGGTTAGGTATTTTTTAGTTCCCAGGGTCACCCTGGTCAGCCCCACAGGGTGGGTTTTTCTCTCTATTCTGGGGCATGTGTTTCTGTCTACCCTTTGTCCATTCACCTGTATTTGCCTTTTTAAAACTCTCCCTACTGTCTGCACTGCCTGTAGCTCTTGATATTGGATGTGTGTTGCTAAATGGTCTTAGCTTTATTTAGGCCCCATGTTGTAGGTTTATTTAACGTATTTGACCGGCTGGCGACATACATTCAATTTTCTGTTTAGTTTTTTTTTTTTCACAAGCAGTGCAGGCACGTCCTGAGAAAGCCTTGTTGCTGTCGGGACGTTAAGCAATGTACAATCATTTTACTTCTATTTTGTTGGAGGTTGCAGGTGAAACCATCCCTAGAACTTCCACATCACTCCCTCGGAAGCCGAGAGTACCATGGTTCAATGAAGAGTGCCTCAAGGCCCAAACAATGCGCAAATCTGCTCAGCGACATGCTTTTCGTAATCCGTCGTAAGCAAATATTTTAACCTTTAAAAGACAGCGGGCGAAAGCCCGTTACATTTTTAAACGTGAACGCCGTGCTTCCTGGAGACGCTTCGTCTCATCTTTATCTTCTAGGACTCCGTCCCAAAAAGTCTGGAAGGCTGTTCGAAGAATTAGGGGCAGGGGTGGCTCGGCTTCTGTCGGCCATCTTAGAGATGGTGCCAGTTTGGTCACAGATAAAAAGGCTGTGGCCAATTTGCTTGCCTCCACCATTGCCCATAATTCTTCAACAGAGCATTATTCACCTTTCTTCCAGAGAGAGAAGGAGAAGCGAGAATCTTGTGCTTGTGATTTTATATCGGATAACTTGGAAGACTATAATGCCCCTTTTACGTTTTCAGAATTGCAGCAAGCCTTGCAGAAATGTACTGACTCTGCTGCTAGAACTGTTGAAAGAGGTGAGTTTTGAGGGCGGACTGGAAGGAGGAGAGAGAGTGTTTCTGGCGGAGAGAGAGTGGGAGAGTTTCCAGGTGGATGGACTGTATACTGAGAAGGAGCGGGGGCCGAAAGTGCTGTTTGGTGCAGGGGATGAGGAGGCGGAGAGAGTCGGAGGCGGAGTGGAGGGAGTGGGAAGGAGTGTAGGGGTGAAGTAAGTTGGAGAGATAGGTAGGAGCGTAGTTATTCAGGGATTTGTAGCAGAGAGACAGAATCTTGTATTGGATGCGTTGGGGGATGGGGAGCCAGTGAAGGAGCTTGAGCAGGGGAGTGATGTGGTCGAATTTTTTCTTTCTGAGGACGAGGCGGGCAGCATTGTTCCGGATGCGCTGGAGAGTGAGAGTGGTGGAGTGAGGAAGGCCGGAAAGGAGAGAGTTGCAGTAGTCGATGCGAGATAAGATGAGAGAGACAGCAAGTTTGGTGGCAGCTTCGGTAGTGAGGTATTTTCTGATCTGACTGATGCAGCGGAGGTGGAAATAACATGCCTGGGCCATGGCGGAGACGAAGCTGGTCATGGAAAGAGAGGAATCGAGGATAACGCCAAGGTTCTTGACCGAGTCAGAGAGGGAGATGGGGGTGCTGTCGAGTTGAAGGTGGAGAGAGGGAGGGAGCTGGGAAAGTTTCTGGCGAGTGCCTACCAGCCCTCAGAAATTTTGTATACAACTGATAGGTCCTTTTTAGGTTTTACTGATTAGGATAGAGTACCACAGTTACTCCAAACCTGATTTTATGATGCTGTGATGCATTTAGGGGCCACAGTGGCTGAATCTGCTGCCCTAACCCCATTTTACCAGTACGCAAAGGAACGCAAAATGATCATAAAAATTGCTTACGTTTTCTGTTTAAATATTTTTGTTGCCAGTTTTCTTAACAAAATATGCATATTGAGCATAAAAAATTGTGATCATTTCATTAATTTCAATGTGACTCATCAATTTAATTGTAACTATTTTTAACTGGCTGGTCTTTCAGGTGATATTTTACCTAGCGTAAGGCGGGTCTAGTAAGGTCTCCCCTTTTCTTTTCATTTATTTTAGCCTAGAAAGGTCTAAATATGAATATGCGTAATAAAGTTTCATGGTTCCTAACAGTCAAAACAATGTTATCAAAATACTTAGTTTCCACATGCAAAGAAGTACCCAACGGAGAAAGAAACACGCTTAGAAAAAACGGTACAACACAATTTATTAATATTTCGGGTAAATACCCTTTGTCAAAATAGACAAACAAACAGAGACATTATTTGCTACTTATCTTCAGATGCAGAAGGAATGTGGCAACTGAAGGTGACGTAAAAAGAAAAAGAAAAGAAAAGGAAAGGAAGAACAAAAGTAAAAATGACGTCAAAGAAAAAAATCGTAAGAGAAAGACTCCGAGAGAAACTAAACACGAGAGACAAGAGTGTGTGTAAGCGCGCGCAGGAGCGAGCAAAAGTAAATGCGCGTGTGTGAGGCCGGGGAGAGAGAGAGAGAAGAGAGACAGCGAGAGAGAGAGAGAGAGGGGGAGAGAGAAAGAGAGATTGATTGATTGATTGTGCATTGCTTAACGTCCCGACAGCAACAAGGCTTTCTCAGGACGTGCCTGCACTGCTTGTGAAAAAAAAAAAACTGAACAGAAATTGAATGTATGTCGCCAGCCGGTCAAATACATTAAATAAACCTACAACATGGGGCCTAAATAAAGCTAAGACCATTTAGCAACACACATCCAATATCAAGAGCTACAGGCAGTGCAGACAGTTGGGAGAGTTTTAAAAAGACAAATACAGGTGAATGGACCAAGGGTAGACAGAAACACATGCCCCAGAATAGAAAGGAAACCCACCCTGTGGGGCTGACCAGGGTGACCCTGGGAACTAAAAAGAACCTAACCCCACCCAAGTCCCCCAGGGCAGACCCGGGTGGGGTAAGAGAGAGAGAGAGAGAGAGAGAAAGAGAGAGAGAGAGAGAGAGAGAGAGAGAGAGAGAGAGAGAGAGAGAGAGAGAGAGAGAGAGAGAGAGAGAGAGAGAGAGAGAACGAACGGGGAGTACCCTTGGGCACGAAGTAGGCTGAGTGTCTAATACACAAAGCCAGCTAAACACCAACCCGAAGGCAAACCTTATATCACCATCGAGTTGAGGACTACCTCGGGGAAAAACGGGAGGACCCCGGGAAAAAAACCCCAGCATTTAGCATGGTACACAACAAGGAATATCGATGAAACAAAGCAAATAATCAAATTCAGTAAGAGAATAATGGTATAAGAGGAGAGTAGGTAGTTGTGAAACCATCTTCAAGGGTAACTCCAAACAAAAAACAAAAAACAAAAAAAAAAAAAAAAAAAAAAAAAAAACCCTGGTGTGGGGGGAGAGAAAGACAAAAGGGGCGGGTGAAGGGGAGGGGTTAGTTAGTTAGTTATTTGGGTTTAACGCCGAGCAGGCGACTAAGGCCATCTCATGGCGGGATGGGTAAGAATCTGGTCAGCCAGAATAAAAGCAAGGTCTTAAGACAAGATGTAAATATAGATTAAAAATCTCAGGCTAAAATGTCGCACATGTCTGGAAAAGAAACGTCTACAGACTCTCAAAAAGGGCAAATAAAAAAATTCACATAGTCTATGAATGCTCAGATCTTGTTAAAAATATTGCATTCTCTCAAAAAATTGAAGATTTTGTCCGGGGGAACATCCCGGAACAAAACCTTCAAGGAGTCTGCTGTGAAGTGTTTATATCTGGTGTCAATTAGGTCAGCACAATACAGCAAAAAGTGTCGAACAGAAAACTGCTCATCACAGGCAAAACACCATGGACGCTCATCCTGTTTAAGTAAGTAAGAGTGCGTAACATATGTGTGCCCGATGTGGAGCCGAGCAAGGACAGTCTCCTCACGGCGGCTGCCGCAGCGGAAAGGTAGACTGTCAGACAACTTAGGAAGAGCTTCATGAAGCTTGTTCCCTTCCTCTTTGTCCCACTCGGACTGCCACTCGCGGGCTATGTACGCACTAATAACAGGTTTAAAATCACTATAGACAGTCTGTGTGTCAGGGACAGGGTCACTGCGGGCACTGTTGGCAGCAGAATCTGCGATTATGTTGCCTTCGATGCCCACATGGCCTGGGACCCAAATAAAAATGATGTCATAATATTCCTTCATCAAGTCCGCGTAGAGCTCTCTAATCTGCACCAGCAGTGGATGGTCTGTTCCCGCGCCCTGAAGGGCCTGCAGGGCAGAAAGAGAGTCAGACAGAATCAGGAAGTTCCTTTCCCGAGACTGATAGGCATGCTTGAGTGCTAGCAGAATGGCCTGCAGTTCTGCACTAAATACAGAGGAATGGTCAGGGAGACGGAGCTTAAATGGGCGTCTAGGATGGCGAGAGGACACTGCAGCCGCAGCCACTCTTCCATCCTCATACTTGGACCCATCCGTATAAAGACGACAATAGCCAGGAAAAATTGAAAGGAGTTCATTGAGGCTCTGTTGGTATATGGCTGGTGGAGTACAATCCTTCTTGTGGGCAGTCAAGTCCAGCAAGATGTCAGGAACTGGTAGTAGCCAGGGTGGAGTGACGTGTTGCAGAGATTCCGAAACTTTGTCCAGGTCCACTCCGGCCGCCTGCAGATGAGGTCGGACACGGAAGGAAAGTGGACGGACAGCTCCCGGATGGGCATCGTAAATCTCTGCAAACGACGGGTTAAAAACACAATCATAGGCAGGATTTTCTGGATGGGCCTTCAGCTTCAGAACGTAGCTGAGCATGAGGCGGATGCGGCGGAGCCTGAGAGAAGGCTCCCCTGCCTCTGCATACAGACTAGGAACTGGAGATGTCCTGAAGGCTCCCAGACATATGCGCAGACCTTGATGGTGAATTGTGTTCAGACGCTGCAGAACAGACTTGGAAGCCGAGCCATATACCACAGAGCCGTAATCCAGTTTGGACCGAACAAGGGCCCGGTACAGTCGAAGTAAGACGATGCGGTCTGCACCCCAGTCAGTACGACCAACGACACGAAGAATGTCGAGGGCCTTCCGACAAGAGGTTCTAAGGTAGTTAACATGGTTGCAGAAGGTCAATCTTTTGTCAAAGATGACCCCCAAAAACTTAGCTTCTTCAGCCACCTTAATTGGCACTCCAGCAATGCTCAGGCTAGGTTCTGGAAAAAATTTCGTCTGGTTAGTAAAATGCACACAGACTGTCTTGGAGGGCGAGAATCTGAATCCATTGAGAGACACCCACCCCTGGATGCGATCAACGCACAGCTGCAAGCGCCTCTCAAGGGACGCAAGTCCTCGACCTCGTGCACACAAAGCAAAGTCGTCCACAAACAAAGAGCATTCAGAATCATCCTTGACGGCCTTTACAATGTTATTTATTTTAATGCTAAATAAAACAGGAGATAGAATACTGCCCTGCGGGACACCCATCTCCTGTTCAAAGGAGTCGGAGAGGGTGGAGCCCACACGGACATGGAACGACCTGTTGGACAAAAAATTGTGAATAAAAACGGGCAGATGCCCTTTAAAACCCATGTCCGACAAATCAGACATTATACCATGCTTCCAGGTCGTGTCATATGCCTTTTCAAGATCAAAGAAAATTGCATAGACATGCTGCTTGTTGACAAAAGCATCTCGGATAAAAGACTCAAAGCGGACTAGATGGTCAGTTGTACTACGGAAGCGCCGGAAACCGCACTGGAGGTCTGTGATGAGACCCTGTGACTCAAGATGCCACACCAGTCGGGCGTTGACCAAGCGTTCCATAGTTTTACATAAACATGATGTCAAAGCTATTGGCCGGTAGTTGCCCGGGTCGGAAGGATCCTTACCCGGCTTGGGAATTGGCACAACCACAGCCTGGCGCCAAGATGGCGGAAAATGACCGGTTATCCAGATATGGTTAAAGGCCTTGAGAAGTACAAGGAGTGAATCCTCAGGCAGATGTGTTATGAGCTGATAATGGATGGTATCTAATCCAGCAGCAGAGTCAGTACATTTCTGCATGGCTTGCTGCAATTCTGAAAACGTAAAAGGGGCATTATAGTCTTCCAAGTTATCCGATATAAAATCACAAGCACAAGATTCTCGCTTCTCCTTCTCTCTCTGGAAGAAAGGTGAATAATGCTCTGTTGAAGAATTATGGGCAATGGTGGAGGCAAGCAAATTGGCCACAGCCTTTTTATCTGTGACCAAACTGGCACCATCTCTAAGATGGCCGACAGAAGCCGAGCCACCCCTGCCCCTAATTCTTCGAACAGCCTTCCAGACTTTTTGGGACGGAGTCCTAGAAGATAAAGATGAGACGAAGTGTCTCCAGGAAGCACGGCGTTCACGTTTAAAAATATAACGGGCTTTCGCCCGCTGTCTTTTAAAGGTTAAAATATTTGCTTGCGACGGATTACGAAATGCACGTCGCTGAGCAGATTTGCGCATTGTTTGGGCCTTGCGGCACTCTTCATTGAACCATGGTACTCTTGGCTTCCGAGGGAGTGATGTGGAAGTTCTAGGGATGGTTTCACCTGCAACCTCCAACAAAATAGAAGTAAAACAAGAAACAGGTTCTTCAGCTGACATGACCACCTCCTCTGTAAGACGAGACTGACAGAGAGAGGCAAACAGAGACCAGTTAGCTTTCTTGAGATTCCAGCGCCCCACCGGCGAATCCTCCTCACAGCTGACCGATTTCAGGACTACTGGGAAGTGGTCACTACCACACAGGTCGTCGTGAACCTTCCAGTCAAAGTCCAGCATGAGAGAAGGATCACACACAGTGAGGTCTAGAACAGAACTAGATCCGGAACCTGAGTTAGTATGTAGGTGAGCCATCGTTAAAGACACATAGGTTAAGTTGAGAAAAAACATCTTCTAACATCTGACCACTGCCATCATAGTGGTCACTACCCCAAAGGTGAGCATGACCGTTAAAATCCCCCATGAGAATAAAGGGAGGGGGCAGTTGATCTACTAAGTGAAAAATATCATTGCTACAGACCCGCAGTGATGGTGGCAGGTAAATACTGCATATGGTTATGGTCTTTTTTAAGACAGGTGTCGATGCTAACGGGGCTAGATAAAATTTGGCTACTAATGAGAAGAGCCGCTCCACCCGAGCGCCTCTCCGAATCAGAGCCTTTATGTATAACATTAAAACCATTAAAAGACACAGGGTCAGAAGTCTTCAGGTAAGTCTCCTGAAGAGATATGACTGAGGGGTTATAGAACTTGACTAAAAGACGTAATTCCTCAAAGTTAGCTCGAAAACCACGACAATTCCACTGAAGCAAAGAGTCCATGATTAAGTCTGATCTGGGGGTAAGGAGTTTTTCCCCCCTTTTTCCTTTACCTTGGAAGGAGTTGAAGAAACAGAGGGGGGCCGGCTCCCGGGCCTCCTCTGGTTCTTCGGAGAGGAAGGGGGTGGAGCTGCCGCAGCATCAGCAACAACAACTTCCACTCCCTCCATCCGCTCCTCCAGTGCAGCATATTTGTTTTGAAGGGGGACATCTGTGTTCCCCTTCTGGGCCCGTGCGCACAGCGGTCCCATAGATTTCTTAGACTTCTGGTCCTGGGCAGCGTTCCTGCCGCTAGAGTTAGCGGCCTTAGAAGGCTGACCAGAGCCAGAAGCCTTTGGAGTTGACTGACTAACAGGTTTGGGTGGGGGCTGAGGCTTAGGGGCAACAGAAGGCGGCACAACCGGACCGGCAGTGTCCGCCTTCTGCGTTCCCTGGCTCCTTGTCACCACCGGAGGAGGGTTACTCTCTAGGGGCGAGATGAGCCGAGGCTCCGCCCCCAACCAAGAAGTTGGGGTCTGACATGAAAAGTCTTTGGTGGGGCGCTTGCCTACCACCGCTGCACTAAAAGTATACACTGAGGTGTTAGAGGTTGGGGCAGCCGCAGCTGCACCAGGGCCTTCAACCAGTTTTTTGGCATCCAGAAAGGACAGCCCCTTCTCCACACGCACCTGCTGAATCTTGCACTCGGATATCCAACGAGGGCATTTCTTATCCGAAGCCATATGCGCCCCCTGGCAATTCACACACAGGGGGGTGGCTGTGCAGGACTCAGCAGAGTGTCCGGGCCTAGTGCAACGGGCGCATGAAGCCTCTGCCTGACGGCATGTCTTCTGCCCATGGCCATACTTTTGGCACTTAAAGCACCGGAGGGGAAGAGGGACGTACTTTTTCACTCTCAGGGAGTAGTAACCTCCCCAGATGGTAGTAGGAGGGGTGGGGGTGCCAAACGTCAGGATGATGGTAGGGAGACGGATCTCCCCACCACCTCGCTTGGAAGCGAAGCGCCTGACGCAAGTCACCCCCTGAGACTTAATCTTGATCTTTGATTACGCCTCTTGACGAATTCATAGTTTTGTGGGGTGTGACTTCCACAGGAGTGTCTCCGATGGAAGAGAGCCCCAGTAGCCCGCTGGAGTGTGCCCGAGTACGGCACTCCACCAGCAAGTCACCAGACCGGAGGCGCTGGGCGTCAGGCCTGCCAACACGGCTCCTGAGGGTCTCCCCCACCAGAAAAGGATGCAGCTTGGTAACTGGTTTCTCCTTCACCTTGCTATGGACAATGAGGAAGCGAGGCCATACGGCCGACGCCTGAGGTGTCGATTCCTCACAGTCTGAATCACTGTCGTGTTCAATGTCGGCGTCTATGTGCCGTTTCTGTGCTAGTTTTGGTTTTTTGGTTTTATCCATATTATATTAGTAGAGATATTCATCCCCCGGGGGTCCCCGCCCGCCACCGAGCCCAACAAGGGAAAGTGCAACTGTCGGCGGGTCTCCAGCCGACGCACAATGGAGACTGCCCGAAAGATATACTCAAGGGGGTAAGCCCGATTGAACCGTTTGAGCCACCGCCTTCTATCACACCGTTGAATGCAGGGAATACTGGCGTAAAGCACCTAATCAGCAGCAGAAGCTATAGCATGGTGCTCCG
Source organism: Semisulcospira habei (assembly GCA_036245525.1). Classification (NCBI taxonomy): domain Eukaryota; kingdom Metazoa; phylum Mollusca; class Gastropoda; family Semisulcospiridae; genus Semisulcospira; species Semisulcospira habei. Next base: position 223,287,512 of record BTPG01000004.1, on the reverse strand, counting down.
TATAGCAACCCGCATGTCAACAGTGGGATAGGGCTCAACGTGACAAGAGCCGATTGACTAGGCCGGTACGACTAGCCTCCCGTTTAGGTAGAAGTCAAGGCCGAAGTGGAGTGTTGGCACCAGTGAGCCGCAGCCCAAAGGGAACCTCAGCCACCAGGATCCTCTTCTCCCCCGACACGGGTCTCCAAGCACGGCAAACACTTGGGATCCAAAGGACCAAAAAGTCACGAGTATTTTTAAGGACCAATCCAACATGGTACGACCTAGGTTAGCACAGCTCCTTAAAAACCGGACCAGTGAAAAGGCTGAACAACATATCTGCTGACATCAAGTCCTAATCCTGGACAAAGATGGCACCCGTCCGCTAGCCCACTCAGTCAGGGACTGAGCGGACTACCCACCTACGCCACGTGGAGGCCGGTGCCGGGTAGGCGTGAAGGGGAGGGGGAAAGGGAAGAGAGAGAGAAAGGGGGAAGAGAGAGAGAGAGAGAGAGAGAGAGAGAGAGAGAGAGAGAGAGAGAGAGAGAGAGAGAGAGAGAGAGAGAGAGAGAGAGAGAGAGAGAACAAAAAGGGAGGGGGAGGGGAAGGCAAACAAACAGAGCCACCAGCCCCACCCAACAGGCACCCTCCAGCCCACGGACGAACGCTCAGGCATGCGAACAAGACGACCACATACATCCCCAAGGGAATGCACATGATCGCCCCCCACACCCGCGCATAAATCCAAGGACCGGCGACCAGGCGCCCGACAGGGAAGGGCAAGGGATCCAATTTAACGTATGGCCAGCGCTGAAAAAGTCCCCATGGGAGGCACAAAGTACATATCAATCAGCGCCAGCCGCAACTATCTGGTTAGTGAGTAGTCAGACAGAAGCGACTCGGTAAGGTAAATGACAGTTAGCAGAAGACACAGGTAAGGTCCAAAAAGTTAATCTTTCATATTCATCCCGAGTGGCGCCACAGTGCCCAGTTTATTAATCAAAAATTTTTCTCGGTCTTTCCTGGCCCAGACATTACTGGCTTGCATAAGCCAGAGGCCTTTAAAGGCAATCGTACACGTGGATAGTTTTGACCTGAGGATAGAAAACTATCGGCGGACTATTCTATCTGGTTGATAGTTTTTCACCGTACACGGCGATAGCTCTCAGCAAGAGGCGTGTGCGCTATTTCCTTATTTGGAAAATCTCGCGAGACGTTCATGTACACGAGACACAACAAACAAAATGGCTGCGTACATGAGAGACGATTCATCCGACGTAAAACTGAGCACAATTGCCGCAGCAACCGCAATTATTGTGGCTAGAAAGAAGGAGAAAAGAGTGTGGGCGAGGGAGTGGATACTTCAGCGTCCGCATTTCGGTCATGGTAGGCTGGATCTCGTGTATCCCAGATACACGGATTTTCTCTGACTAGCTCAATAAAATGGGCAGTCTGGCAGTCGCTCATCGTCTTTGCCGCCATATTTGCACAGTAGAAAACCACAATCACACGTGACGCGTATTGCTCTGCTGATTGGTTGTTGGCGGATAGGCGAGCCGGCTAGGATAGGAAAAATAGAAGCAGTCTCTATTCGGACTATCAGGCGGATAGAAAAGTATCGGCGAGCTAGCGAGACCTATCGACAAACTATCGAGTGGGTGGATAGGCGCGGATAGGACAGGATAGGCCCATTTCTATCCTCGTGTACGGATGCCTTAACACGAATGTCCGAGACGGAGTGATCGGCCTGGTTGAAATGTCGCCCGACCGGTCTATTGTAATGGTACTTGACCGACTGAAGATGTTCTTTAAAACGGTCGTTGATGGTTCTTTCCGTCTCTCCAACATAGAGTTGGCCGCATTTCACACAGGAGATGACATAAATCACGTTGGTAGTTTGACATGTGAAGTATCTGTCTATGTTGAATTTGTAGCGTGGACCATTCACCACTGTAGAAGGGCAAATAAAAGGACATGTCTTGCAATTTGGAACATTGCACGGTGTGGAGCCGGAGGGTCTGGTGGTAGAACGAGGCTTAAGAGTAGAGCGAACAAGCATGTCTCGTAAATTAATATCCCTCTTGAAAGCCACCAACGGAGGTTCAGAAAAGATAGCAGCGGACTCTTTACTGGATGACAAAAGACCCCAGTTAGAAAGAAGTATTTTACGAACCGGATTGGTGTGCGGATGGTAAACCATGGTTACGATGGGCCTGTCACTCTCAGCGGTAGGCTTAGTCTGCAGTATACTCGCGCGACTAAGTTTTTGTACTGTTTGGAGAGAACCTTGAACAACAGTATGTGGGTAATGTCTGTCGATGAAAAATCCAGCCATTTCTTTGGATTGAACATCAAAATCTGATTTTTCGGAACAGATTCTTTTAAGCCGAAGAAACTGAGAAAATGGGATGCTATTCTTACATTTGGGGTTGTGCGAAGAGCGGTAGTCGAGGTATGAATGTGAATCGGTAGGCTTGTAATGTATTGAAGTTTTCAACATTCCGCAGTCAAGACTGATGCTCATGTCCAGAAAGTCGACTGAAGTAGCTGATATATTGTATGTGAACTTGATGGATGGGTGGAAATCCTGCACGAAGTGAATGAAGTCTAAAAGTGCAGCGTGGGTCATGTGTGTAGCTCCGATACCATCATCGATGTAGCGTTTATACATCTCAGGGACAGGCCCGGTGTATGTCTGAAGTATTTGGTTCTCAAGGAAACCCATGAAGAGGCAGGCATAGCTGGGTCCCATTTTAGTGCCCATCGCTACGCCACTGCACTGAGCGAAGGTGACGCCATCAAAGGAGAAACTGTTAAGAGAGAGAACCAATTCAGCCAGACGTATAAGAGTATGAGTAGGAGGTTGTTTATGACTTCTTTGGTTGAGGAAGTACGAAAGTGCATTGAGGCCGTCATTGTGCGGTATGACAGTATATAGTGAAGTGACATCAAGTGTAAACAACAGTTCAGGTTTGAAAAGTTGTTTCTGGTTGACTTGGTCTATGATCTCTAGAGCATGGTTGGTGTCTTTAATGTAGGTAGGTAGAGACTGGACAAAGGGTTGGAAGATGATGTCCAGGTATTCGGAGATGTGTTCTGTGGGACAGCTGCAAGCTGACACTATGGGGCGGCCGGGATTGTTGAGTTTGTGAATTTTGGGGAGAAGGTAAAAGTTAGGTTGCTTAGGCCGCTTTTTGATGAGGAGATTAGCTGTTGAAGGAAGCTCTCCTTGAAGAATCATCTCAAAATGAGCCGGAGATTCAATATTTGTTCATTCTGTTTTTTTGCAGAAGATGCAGAAGGTGTGCCTTAACATAACATTGCCTGATTTGGGATTCTGGTATGAATATTCTGGTTTATATAGAGGAAGATGTTTCTTAACCTCATTTTAGCATCCGCGAAGAGCGTGAATGGGGGTACCCTTTCATCAACGACCTTGTGCCAGAGCTACCAAAAGGAGTACACGCAGCCCTGTACGCGGACGACCTGGTACTCTGGTGCACAGAAGAGTATGCAACAACTGCTACATACAGGATGCAGCTAGCCCTGGACAGGCTGACAGACTGGACCAACAACTGGTGTGTGACCATTAACACAGAAAAATCATCAGCCACACTCTTCTCTCTCTCCAACAAGGCAAAGGCTGGCAACCTAACACTGGGCAACACCCCGCTGCGGTATGAAGACCAACAGACATGCCTGGGAGTCACCCTTGACAAGAGGCTGACGTGGAAGCCGCACATTTGGAATGCAGAAGCGAAAGCTAGAAGAAAGCTGAACATCATGAGAAAACTGGCTGGAAGTGGAACACAATGGGGAGCCAATGAAAAGATCCTCAAAAATGTATATCAAGGCACAGTGAGACCACACCTTGAGTACGGATCTAATGCATGGTTGACGGCAGCCCAGTCACACCAGCAGACCATTGACAGAGTTCAGAACCAGGCACTGCGTATCATCACCGGCGCAATGAGATCCACACCAATTGAAAAGATGGAAGAGACAACAGGCATCCCACCCTTGTGCATGAAAAGAGATTGCAAAGCCTTGATACAGTCCACAAAGGTCAAGTCTTCCAAAGACCATCCTATGAACGCTAGGATGAAACAACCAACCTCAGGGAGACTGAAAAGATCAAGCTTTGTGAAGGAGACGAGAGCACTGCAGAGAAAACACCAGGCAAAGCTGCCTGCGCAGGTAGAGGCTCTGAATCCTGCTAGCGACCTTCCACCTTGGGAAAGGAAGCCAGAAAACATCACCATCTCTTCCACGGTACCCTACATCACCACCAGAGATGAGCACAGCACTGTGAGCAAGAAAGCCCTGACACTGGCCATGCTCGAAGAAAAGTATCCCCAGGAAGCATGGATACGGGCATACACCGATGGATCAGCCACAGATGCAGTTCAGGATGGAGGGGCTGGGGTGTACATTCAGTACCCAAACGGAAAATGGCAGGCAGAGGCAGTACCAACAGGCTTTCACTGCACAAATTACAGAGCTGAGGTGGAAGCCCTGGTCCGCGCAGCTAACACCCTTAGTGGCACTGCAGACCCTGATGCCCAGATTGTCTTCCTTACTGATGCCATGTCTGTCCTTGAGGCGCCTACCCGGCACCGGCCTCCACGTGGCGTGGGTGGGTAGTCCACTCGGTCCCTGACTGAGTGGGCTAGCAGACGGGTGCCATCTTTGTCCAGGATTAGGACTTGATGTCAGCAGATATGTTGTTCAGTCTTTTTCACTGGTCCGGTTTTTAAGGAGCTGTGCTTACCCAGGTCTTACCATGTTGGATTGGTCCTTAAAAATACGCGTGAGCTTTTGGTCCTTTGGATCCCAAGTGTTTGCCGTGCTTGGAGACCCGTGTCGGGGGAGAAGAGGATCCTGGTGGCTGAAACACTCCACTTTGGCCTTGACTTCTGCCTAAACGGGAGGCTAGTCGTACCGGCCTAGTCAATCGGCTCTTGTCACGTCGAGCCCTATCCCCCTGTTGACATGCGGGTTGTTATACGGAGCACCATGCTATAGCCTCTGATGCTGATTGGGTGCTTTACGCCAGTATTCCCCTGTATTCAACAGTGTGATAGAAGGCGGTGGCTCAAACGGTTCAATCGGGCTTACCCCCTTGAGTATATCTTTCGGGCAGTCTCCATTGTGCGTCGGCTGGAGACCCGCCGACAATTGCACTTTCCCTTGTTGGGCTCGGTGGCGGGCGGGGACCCCCGGGGGATGAATATCTATCATACTATAATATGGAAAATATCAAAAAACCAAAACTGGCACCAAAGCGGCACATAGCCACTGACATTGACCTTGAAAATGATAGCGACTCTGATTGTGGGGAAGCGACGCCTCAGGTTTCGGCCGTCTGGCCTCGCTTTCTCATTATCCACAGCAAAGTTAAAGAGAAGCCTGTTTCCAAGCTGCACCCTTTCCTGGTGGGGGAGACCCTCAGGAGCCGTGTTGGCAGGCCTGAGGCCCAGCGCCTCAGGTCTGGTGACTTGTTGGTAGAGTGCCGTACCCGGGCACACTCCAATGGGCTACTGAGGCTCTCCTCCATCGGAGACACTCCAGTGGAGGTCACTCCCCACAAAACAATGAATTCTTCTAGAGGAGTGATTAAAGATCAAGCATTGGCCGAACTGTCTGAAGATGAACTTGTACGGAACCTTAAGTCACAGGGGGTGACCTACGTCAGGCGCTTCATTTCCAAACGAGGTGGTAGGGAGATCCGTCTCCCTACCATCATCCTGACGTTTGGCACCCCCACAGCTCCTACTACCATCTGGGGAGGTTACTACTCCCTAAAAGTGAAAAAGTACGTCCCTCTCCCCCTTCGGTGCTTTAAGTGCCAAAAGTATGGCCATGGGCAGAAGACATGCCGCCAGGCAGAGGCCCTATGCGCCCGTTGCACTAAGCCCGGACACTCTGCTGAGTCCTGCACAGCCATCCCCCTGTGTGTGAATTGCCAGGGGGCGCATATGGCTTCGGACAAGAAGTGCCCTCGTTGGATCTCCGAGTGCAGGATTCAGCAGGTGCGTGTGGAGAAGGGGCTGTCCTTTGCGGACGCAAAAAAACTGGTTGACGGTCCTGGTGCGGCTGAGGCGGCGCCAAACTCAAATAACAACTTTGTGTATACTTTCAGTGCTGCGGTGGCAGGCAAGCGCCCCACCAAAGACTTCTCTTGTCAAACCCCAACTTCTTGGTTGGGGGCGGAGCCTCGGATCCTCTCACCCCTGGAGAGTAATCCTCCTCCGGTGGTGACGAGGAGCCAGGGAACGCAGAGGGCGGACGCTACCGGTCCGGTGGCACCGCCTTCTGCTGCCCCTAAGCCTCAGCCCCCACCCAAACCTGCTAGTTTGTCACCACCAAAGGTTTCTGGCTCTGGTCAGCCTTCTAAGGCCGCTAACTCTAGCGGCAGGAACGCTGCCCAGGACCAGAAGTCAAAGAAATCTATGGGACCGCCGTGCGCACGGGCCCAGAAGGGGAACATTGATGTCCCCCTTCAAAACAAATATGCTGCGTTGGAGGAGCAGATGGAGGGAGTGGAAGTTGTCGATGCTGCGGCAGCTCCACCCCCTTCATCTCCTAGGAACCAGAGGAGGCCCGGGAGCCGGCCCCCCTCTGTTTCTCCGACTCCTTCCAAGGCAAAGGACAAAGGGGGGAAAAACTCCGCACCCCCAGATAAGACATAATCATGGACTCTCTGCTTCAGTGGAATTGTCGTGGTTTTCAAGCTAACTTTGAGGAATTACGTCTTTTAGTCAAGTGCTATAACCCCTCAGTAATATCTCTTCAGGAGACTTACCTGAAGACTTCTGACCCTGTGTCCTTTAATGGTTTTAACACTATACATAAAGGCTCTGATTCGGAGAGGCGCTCGGGTGGAGTGGCTCTTCTCATTAGTAGCCAAATTTTATGTAGCCCCGTTAGCATCGACACCTGTCTTCAGGCTGTCGCAGCTCGGGTTACCTTGAAGAAGACCATAACTATATGCAGTATTTACCTGCCACCATCCCTGCGGGTCTGTAGTAATGATTTTTTTTAATTTAGTTGATCAACTGCCCCCTCCCTTTATTCTCATGGGGGATTTTAACGGTCACGCTCACCTTTGGGGTAGTGACCACTATGATGGCAGAGGTCAGATGTTAGAAGATGTTTTTTCTCAACTTAATCTATGTGTCTTTAACGATGGTTCACCTACATACTCTAACCCAGGTTCAGGATCTAGTTCTGTTCTAGACCTCACTGTGTGTGATCCTTCTCTCATGCTGGACTTTGACTGGAAGGTTCACGATGACCTGTGTGGTAGTGACCACTTCCCAGTTGTCCTGTCATCGGTCAGCTGTGGGGAGGATCCGCCGGTGGGGCGCTGGAATCTTAAGAAAGCTAACTGGCCTCTGTTCGCCTCCCTCTGTCAGTCTCGTATTACAGAGGAGGTGGTCATGTCATCTGAAGAACCTATTTCTTCTTTTACTACTATTTTGTTGGACGTAGCGGGTGAAACCATCCCTAAAACTTCCGCATCAGTCCCTCGAAAGCCGAGAGTACCATGGTTCAACGAAGAGTGCCGCAAGGCCCAAATAGCGCGCAAATCTGCTCAACGACGTGCTTTCCGTAATCCGTCGCAAGTAAATATTTTAACCTTTAAAAGACAGAGGGCGAAAGCCCGTTACATTTTTAAACGTGAACGCCGTGCTTCCTGGAGACGCTTCGTCTCATCTTTAACTTCTCGGACTCCGTCCCAGAAAGTATGGAAGGCTGTTCGGAGAATTAGGGGCAGAGGTGGCTCGGCTTCTGTCGGCCATCTTAGAGATGGTGCCAGTTTGGTTACAGATAAAAAAGCTGTGGCCAATTTGCTTGCCTCCACCATTGCCCATAATTCTTCAACGGAGCATTATTCACCTTTCTTCCAGAGAGATAAGGAGAAACGAGAGTCTCGTATTTGTGATTTTGAGTCCGATAACTCAGAAGACTATAATGTCCCGTTTACATTATCAGAATTGCAGCAAGCTTTGCAGAAATGTAATGACTCTGCTGCTGGCCTAGATACCGTCCACTATCAATTCCTAACGCATCTGCCTGAGAGGTCACTCCTTGTACTTCTCAAGGCCTTTAACCATATCTGGAGAACTGGTCATTTTCCGTCGTCTTGGCGCCAGGCTGTGGTTGTACCGATCCCCAAGCCGGGTAAGGATCCTTCCGACCCGGGCAACTACCGGCCTATCGCTTTGACATCATGTTTATGTAAAACTACCCCACCCGGGTCTGCCCTGGGGGACTTGGGTGGGGTTAGGTATTTTTTAGTTCCCAGGGTCACCCTGGTCAGCCCCACAGGGTGGGTTTTTCTCTCTATTCTGGGGCATTTGTTTCTGTCTACCCTTTGTCCATTCACCTGTATTTGCCTTTTTAAAACTCTCCCTACTGTCTGCACTGCCTGTAGCTCTTGATATTGGATGTGTGTTGCTAAATGGTCTTAGCTTTATTTAGGCCCTATGTGTTAGGTTTATTTAATGTATTTGACCGGCTGGCGACATACATTCAATGTTTTGTTTATTTTTTTTTCACAAGCAGTGCAGGCACGTCCTGAGAAAGCCTTGTTGCTGTCGGGACGTTAAGCAATCAATCAATCAATTATGTAAAACTATGGAGCGCCTGGTCAACGCCCGCCTGGTGTGGCATCTTGAGTCACAGGGTCTCCTCACAGACCTCCAGTGCGGTTTCCGGCGCTTCCGTAGTACAACTGACCATTTAGTCCGCTTTGAATCATTTATTCGAGATTCTTTTGTCAACAAGCAGCATGTCTATGCCATTTTCTTCGATCTTGAGAAGGCGTATGACACTACCTGGAAGTATGGCATAATGTCTGACTTGTTGGACATGGGTTTTAAAGGGCACCTGCCCGTTTTTATTCACAATTTTTTGACTAACCGGTCGTTCCATGTCCGTGTGGGCTCCACCCTCTCCGACTCCTTTGAACAGGAGATGGGTGTCCCACAGGGCAGCATTCTATCTCCTGTTTTATTTAGTATTAAAATTAATAACATTGTAAAGGCCGTCAAGGATGATTCTGAATGCTCTTTGTTTGTTGACGACTTTGCTTTGTGTGCACGTGGTCGAGGACTTGCGTCCCTTGAGAGGCGCTTGCAGCTGTGCGTTGATCGCACCCAGCGGTGGGTGTCTCTCAATGGATTCAAGTTCTCGCCCTCCAAGACTGTTTGTGTGCATTTTACTAACCAGACGAAATTTTTTCCAGAACCTAGCCTGAGCATTGCTGGAGTGCCAATTAAGGTGGCCGAGGAGGCAAAGTTTCTGGGGGTCATTTTTGACAAAAGACTTACCTTCCGCAACCATATTAATTACCTTAGAACCTCTTGTCAGAAGGCTCTCGACATTCTTCGTGTCGTCGGTCGTACTGACTGGGGTGCGGACCGTACTGTCTTACTTCGTCTGTACCGGGCCCTTGTTCGGTCCAAACTGGATTACGGCTCTGTGGTGTATGGCTCAGCTTCCAAGTCTGTGCTACAGCGTCTGAACACAATTCACCATCAGGGTCTGCGGATATGTCTTGGGGCCTTCAGGACGTCTCCAGTTCCTAGTCTGTATGCCGAGGCAGGGGAGCCTTCTCTCAAGCTCCGCCGCATCCGCCTCATGCTCAGCTACGTTCTGAAACTGAAGGCCCATCCAGACAATCCTGCCTATGATTGTGTTTTTAAACCATCGTTTGCAGAGATTTACGATACCCATCCGGGAGCTGTCCGTCCACTTTCTTTTCGTGTCCGACCTCATCTGCAGGCGGCCGGATTGGACCTGGACAGAGTTTCGGAATCCCTGCAACACATCACTCCACCTTGGCTCTTACCAGTTCCTGACATCTTGCTGGACTTGACTGCCCACAAGAAAGACTCTACTCCACCAGCCATATACCAACAGAGCCTCAATGAACTGCTTTCAATTTTTCCTGGCTATTGTCGCATCTATACCGATGGGTCAAAGTCTGAGGATGGGAGAGTGGCTGCGGCCGCAGTGTCCTCTCGCCATCCTAGACGCCCATTTAAGCACCGCCTCCCAGACCACTCATCTGTATTTAGTGCGGAACTGCAGGCGGTTCTGCTGGCACTCAAGCATGCTTATCGATCTAGAGAAAGGAACTTCCTGATTCTGTCTGACTCTCTTTCTGCCCTGCAGGCCCTTCAGGGCACGGGAAATGACCACCCACTGCTGGTGCAGATCAGAGAGCTCCACGCGGACTTGATGAAGGAATATTATGATATCATTTTTATTTGGGTGCCAGGGCATGTGGGCATCGAAGGCAACAGGATCGCAGATTCTGCTGCCAACGATGCCCGCAATGACCCTGTCCCTGACACACAGACCGTTTATAGTGATTTTAGACATGTGGCTAGTGCGTACATAGCCCGTGAGTGGCAGTCCGAGTGGGACAAAGAGGAAGCTAACAAGCTGCATGAAGCCCTTCCTAAGTTGTCCGACGGTCTACCTTATCGCTGCGGCAGCCGCCGTGAGGAGACTGTCCTGGCTCGGCTCCACATCAGCCACACGTATGTTACGCACTCTTATTTACTTAAACAGGAGGAGCGTCCATGGTGTTATGCCTGCGACGAGCAGTACTCTGTTCAACACTTTTTGTTGTCTTGTGCTGATCTAATCGACACAAGGTATAAACATTTCACAGCAGACTCCTTGAAGGTTTTGTTCCGGGATGTGCCCCCGGACAAGATCTTCAGTTTTCTGAGAGAGTGCCATATTTTTAATAAGATTTGAGCGTTTATAGATTATGATGTTTCTATTATTTTGACCTTTTTGAGAGTCTTCCGACGTTTTCTTTAAAGACCAGGGCGACATTTTAGCCTGACATATTTTTAAGGTATATTTACATCATGTCTTAAGACCTTTCGTCTAGTCTGGCTGACCAGATTTTTACCCTTCCCGCCGTGAGATGGCCTTAGTTGCCTGCTCGGCGTTAAACCCAAATAACTAACTAACTAACTGTCCTTGAGGCAGCAACAGCAAGCAAACTGCCACGTCTACAAGAGGCACTGCAAAACATCAAGTGCACCAGACTGGTGCTGCAGTGGATCCCTTCACACTGTGGCATCTACGGCAATGAAGAAGCTGACAGAATGGCTAAAGTGGGCGCAGAGAAAGAACAAGATGAAAATGGAGTCAGCTTCACAGAGATGAAGACCATCATTAAGTCTGTGTACAGACCACCACAACGGCCCCTAGACAGTTACCATCAGCTGTCCAGACAAGAGCAGGTGACCATCTTTCGTCTGAGGACCGGGCATAACCGACTCAATTTCCACCTGCACAGACGCTTCCACCTCGTGCCATCTCCCCTGTGCCCTTGTGGAGAAGCAGAGCAGACCGCAGAGCACATCCTCCAGAACTGTGAGAACTACCAGCCGCTGAGGGAGGAGATATGGCCGAAGCCCGCCACTCTACAAGAGAAACTGTACGGGCCTGTGGAGGCGCTACAGAAGACCACAGATTTCATTTTGAGAGCCAAACTCCAAGTGTGACGGCGTTCGAGAAGAAGAATAATAATAAGAATAAGAATAAGAATAAGAGTACTTTATTATCTCGAAAAGAGAAATTCGGTTGTGGTACATTTATAACAAATAGTACAAACAAGACATAAAAACATTATAGCATAATTATGAACATTTTCTCCCTGCACTTGCACAGCTACAAATTCCCAATGGATATAAAGTAAACACTACAAAATCTTTGTACATAACTCTTACACATCTCACACAAACATCTTTTATGGACTGAACTGAGCGGCACTTATACATTCACACCCACCTCTACATATGCATACATAATACGCGTGTTTCAACCTAGTCCTAACCCTCACTACTTGTTATACAGACATCTCAGTACATTATTACACATTATTACACAAGCTGCATAATTAAAGTCTACCATAGTAAAATAATTAGTGGGTAAACACTCAGTAACAACAATCCCAGTAAAGAAGAAGGGGTACCCTTGCGCCATCAGCTATATCTCTGGTGTGTTCCTAAGGATTTTAGGGGAACGTGGCTTAAACATCTCAGGACATACTAAGTACACTTTGAAAATCATCTTATTGAGTACTGGTGGGGGAGGGGGTGCACGCTAGCTAGGACTGGCTTATGGACTATCGCGACATCGTAATTTGCTGGCCGGCATGTGCACTAATATAATCTTGCATAGCCAATAATGAAAAAGAAAGCTGTTGTCAAAGTTTACATAATTTTACATCAGAGTACCAGGATTGTACGAAGAAGAAATTATTATTTAAACACTTGAAGAGAAAATGCATGCGACACAAGAGAAAATAGACTTATTCGTTAACTAAACTGATGCAATGAGATGATCAATAATATCCACTATTTGACAGTAGTCGTTGAATTGTGACGGGAACTTTTTCAGAAAGAAAATGTTTGCGAAACGTAAGTTTGTACCAAGTATAATTATTATGTTCATGTTTGTGTCAAAGTCAAGTTATACCAGTCGGTGGATTTTGTCCCTGTGTAGAAAGGGCTCAGTCTCCCACTGTACCAGTTCGCTAAATAAACAACTATTTCCGTCTGGGGCAGGCATAGATCCTCATGCCGCGCCCGCTCATGCAAGAGCTAACGAGAATCATGCCTCTTGCCTGCCTCATGAATACAACATACTGGTCCTCACATTGATGATGCTGCACGAGATTATTCAGTAACTTAGAAACACTTGCCATTGTCTCAGTGTAAGACTGACATAAAATATGTCCAAATGGGGCTGCTAGGTTTCATGAGTATACATATATCTTACACACTTTATTTACGTCTATGACCCTCATTCGGCATGGGAATCGGGTCTACCCATTGTAATGCATGACACTTATCACTTGTTGACAGCAAGTTAATCAAGCCGCTCGGTCGGGCTGGTCGGGCGGGCCAGAATAGCGCGAGCGCACATTCAATCGAATCAAAATGATTAGGCTTTTCGGAGTCTGAGTTAGAACTGTTGAACGGGAATCCCAGACTCTGTCGGTTTTTTTGGAGTCTTTGGGACTTTGCCATTTTTCTGGCGGCTCTCTTTTATAACGGGCGCTCCGGACTCTGCCGTTTTTTTGTAGTCTTCCTTTGTAACGGGCGCTTCGGACTTTGCCATTTTCCCGAGGTTTCCCTTTACAAAGGGCGCTTCGGACTTAGCCATTTTTTTTTGAGTCTTCGGACTCTGCCATTTTTTGGTAGTCTTCGTTGATAACGGGCGTCTCGGACTTTGTCGTTTTTCCGAGGCTTCCCAATATCAAAGGACGTTTTAGACTTAGCCATTTTTTTGGAGTCTTCGGACTTTGCCATTTTGCCATTTTTCCTGGAGTCTTCCTTGATAACGGGCGTCTCGGACTTTGTCGTTTTTCCGAGGCTTCCCTTTACAAAGGACCTTTTGGACTCTGCCATTTTTCTTAGATAGTTATCCTCTATAACGGGCGTCTTGGACTTTGTCGTTTTTCCGAGGCTTCCCTTTATCGAAGGACCTTTTGGACTCTGCCATTTTTCTTAGATAGTTATCCTGTATAGCGGGCGGCTCGGACTGTCGTTTTTCCGAGGCTTCCCTTTTACAAAGGGGCGCTTTGGACTTAGTCATTTTTGTACAGGTCTTCCTTTAACAAAGGCCTCTCTGACTTAGTTACTTTTATAGACTTTCTTTTATAAAGGGCACTTTGGACTTTGTTATTTTTGCCGAGGCTTCCTTTTATCTAATGGCCTCTCCGACTTATTTTACTAGATTCTCCTTTGTTCAGACTTTGTCATTCTTTTTAGAGACACAACTTAGATAATAGTACTCTGCTGCGCTACTGTAGTAACGTCTGAGTACATTGTGACCAGCAGAGAATATACTTTTCTCAAACGGCCTCATGCCGGGGCATTTGTTGTCGCTTTAGCCTTATTAGCCTGTACTGCAATATATATACGAAATGCGATCTTCGTTTCACATGTTTTATTGTAGTTAGTGTCGAGTGCGAGTGACTGTGCTTGTGTGTGTGAACTTGGCATCCTGACACGAGCAAACATTTACATACACATTCACCGGTCACACAAACATTGCACACGGTCAGCAACGCCACAGATTTTGGTGTCGAAGGCTGGGGTGAGGCGACACTACATAATTTTGGTGTCAGAAGGGCGACATTACATAATTTGGTGTCAGAAGCACGACATTACATAAATTTGGTGTCAGAAGGGCGACATTACACTAGTACTCATTTTAACGTTTATGTGGTGCTGAGTGCATAGGCCTAGTACACACTGTGCATACACATGTATACATGTATAGACTTTTGAAGAGAAAGTGCACAATAAGCTACAGGTCTACTGTCAGCCTTAAGAGGCTTTTTAGAATGGGATGCGGTGGAGCACTTTCAATAGCAAGCACATGAGATCAGTGAAGTAACAAGAGAAAAATTATGTCATGTCTAGTTTGGCAAACCTTGCAGTAGAACGTACTTTTGGCCGCGCCAAGCCCCATATCAGTGTGCATGTTAAAAACACAAAATTTTCCGAAGTTTGCATACATACAAGCTTGAAAATAGGGGAAATGTTTCATTCAGGGGGTGCCTAAGTAAGAGTAAGAGAGCCTCCGACTTCAAGCATATTGAAATTAGATGTCTCATTGAAGAATTAAATAACCATTAATTTATAGGAAGTCGGTTGACTCGCATTTAGAATGCATACTTTTCCTTTCATTTGAAATTTTGGAGAAAGGCATCAGATGAGTTCGTTAGGCAGTTGTGTACATCTTCAACTTAAAATTAAAAAATATAATTAATTGCAGAAAAAATTAAAACGTAAGAATTAATCCGCGACTTGTACTGTAGAGAAGAATCAGACTGATGTTGACGTAAAAGCACAAGACACGTCACTGGTATACAATGGTCCTGAATTAATGCACACTTATCAGTATGAATTGACGCTTATCAGTATGAATTGACGCAAAGCCCTTCATCTCTCTGACAATTTGATTTAGTTCAGAATATAGCCTCTTTGTTGTGATGTCAGGTGTCATCATGCGTATTGCGCCTAAGGGTGAAAATGCACGCAAGCTCATACTCATAGACATGGGTGCTTCTGTGCCGGTTATGTGCCGGAATTCTGGTTTTTGAAAACCTTACCTGCCATAAGAAATTACATGCTCCTCTGGACCTTTATAGTTTCAGGTTCTTGAAAATTCAACAGAAGCACCTGGCAGAGACTTTGTTGGTTGGTTCATTCCATCCTGTCAAAAACATACTTTCTCAGACCCTGGGATTGTCAATATAATGTTCACATAATTAATTGTTAAATTCTTGGATCTTAAAAAGTCCAGTGAATGTTCACCTAATTGTTAAATTGTTAGAAAGTCCCGTGGCTGATAATTCCTTCTTTTTTTTTTTTTACATTTCAGTACTCACTTTGTGATGGCAAGGCAATTTTCTGTCAGCCAGTCATGTAGAACAAGTGATGGGAAGAAGACAGGAGAGGAGGGACCTATACGCTTTACAGGCAGTAAGGCACAATCATGGAGCATGGCAAATGTCAAGATGGCGCCAACAACAGATGCACCCTGGTACCAGCCCATCAGCGTTGCTTTGAGCACAAGTGTTTTTCTAATATACTTTCTATATATGCGTGAGGAAAATGATTTGGACATTGAATTGAACTACACTTTGTTTGAGCGCATGGAGGAACATCAGATAAAAGTGGCCATGGACTACAATCGCATGCATGGCAAGGACACAACAGACTTGGAGAGTCGGCTTGCAGAGATCCAGGCTAACAAGCTAAAGAAGTCCACTGGGTGATGCGAGATGAAAATGATAAAATGGTAACACTGGTACAGTAGACTGCTGGTTGTTGCTTACACACAGGAGCTGATTTGAACTTCAGGGCTTTGATAGGGGGGCAGCCTTGCGTGGGGGGTATGCTCTAAACTCTTGATGTGCGATTGGAGTTACACTGTACTTCATTTTTTTTGTAATTTCACTTGTTTCATCCTCTCCCCCACCCGGGTCTGCCCTGGGGGACTTGGGTGGGGTTGACTACATTTTAGTTCCCAAGTCACCCTGGTCATCCCCACAGGGTGGGTTTCCCTTCTACTCTGGGGCATGTGTTTCTGTCTACCCTTTGTCCATTCACCTGTATTTGCCTTTTTAAAACTCTCCCTACTGTCTGCACTGCCTGTAGCTCTTGATATTGGATGTGTGTTGCTAAATGGTCTTAGCTTTATTTAGGCCCCATGTTGTAGGTTTATTTAACGTATTTGACCGGCTGGCGACATACATTCAATTTTCTGTTTAGTTTTTTTTTCACAAGCAGTGCAGGCACGTCCTGAGAAAGCCTTGTTGCTGTCGGGACGTTAAGCAATGTACGATCATGATTACAACATAAAATAGATTAAAAGATAATAATAATAAAGAATTATATTTACACATTATTTCACGCAACAATTTTTTTTTTAAATGACACAAAATAATAAGAACACTTAACATTCATCTTATACCACACACACACACACAAACAATATAAATAAATGCATAATTATATTACATGAAAGCATTAACCATCGGGGTTTGTTTTAACTGCCCAGTGTTGTTATGTTTGGCTCATCAGGTAATCAAAAAGTTTCGTTTTAAAGATTCCAAGTGAGGATATAGTCTTCAAATGTGCAGGAATAGTGTTCCATACAAACGGTCCAGAAAAGGATAAACTAGTTTTAAAGAGGTCAATTCTAGGCAGAGGTAGGGGTAAAGTATTGTTCCTTGAGGACCGTTCGCGTTGTTGCTGTGGCACAAATTTGGTGGTTAGATACTGCGGTGTCATGTTATTTAATATGTCACGACTAGGGAGGGACAGACAAGAATGGAAGAAAGAATAGAAGTAGAACCCCCAAATGTCCCGACTAGAGAGATAGACAAGAATGAAGGTTAGGAGTAGAAGAGAGGAAAGAGATAGATAAAGAACCCTAGCGTCTTGCCTCAAGACAGGTTACAGCTCAGCACAAGCAACACAACACATTTACTTTACACGCACACTCAATCTTTATTACTATTATACTAACCATTCCCCCTTTCCTTCCTTCCCACCGACACTTCCCCTCCCTGCCCCCTACTCCCCTCCCCCTCCCGAAAAAAAAGGAAAGAAAAGAAAAAACAAAAGGAAAAAACTAAACCAGGTTAATACTACTTCCACAGCATCAGCATTGCATCGAGTGGTGGAAACAAACACTCCCCCCACGCTACGCAGCACTGTTGCTCCCACGGCTGTGCAGAACTACACTTTTAGTTAGGAGAGGACCGGGGTTCACCGAGTGCAAGATAAGCCATCTGTGGTAAGGCCGGGCATGGGGGCAATTAGTCATTAGCACACGCCTCTTCAGGCAGCGTGACAGAGCCGTTCATGGTCCTAGAAAGGAGTGCTCTTCCAATACCCTACACTATGTCTACGTGCCGACATCCGCATACCGGCGCACTGCAGCGGAAACGCTGGCCAGTTTTAGTAACTGAACAGTCATCACAAAATGCGTTTTTGTCTCAAGAATGTCATTATAATGTGACCGGGTACACCCGGCTCTCATAACCCATCTGATGTAATTTTGTTGGTTGCATCACGACCTTGTTTGCAAAAGTGGTGTGTGTTATTATTCAGTGTTTTTTTCCTTCAATGTAAGGTCTCGCAAGGTATTGCTATCATTGAGGCCTGCGTTAGTCCAACCCTTCCGGCTTACTTCTAGACCACTAGGTATTCAGTGTCTATTCAGGGGACGCAACTGCGTCAGCCGCCTCGTGGCTTTTGTTCTAGCATCCGGTGCCTACAATGGCGATGATAGCTTGTGTTTCTAATGAGGCATTCTAAGTTGAATATCTCCTCAATGCCTGTACCGATTGTTTTAAACCAAGATCCATAAGATCCAGCATGATAGTCTCTTTCATTTTGTAATCTATTTCTAGCCCAATCGATTTTGGGTTAAATATTATTTTGGGAGTTTGCACCTTTTACACCGACCAGGTCGACGAAGAAAAGTCGTTTAAAAATTCATAATTAATTCTAGCCATCTTTAATCGAATTAATGTGCAATACTAGTGAAACTACAATTGCGGATCTTTCGTTAGCAACAAACCGCAAGTTTCTAGGTTTAGTAGTATCGGAGCTATGGTCAGAGAACCAATCTCAAACTAACACAAATTTTAGCATTTCCGCTCCAACAGCACGGAATTCTGGAAGCACGCGAGTGGTGCTTTCTTTGCGGCCCGCGCCTGCCGTATATAAAGCCCCTTCCGTAGCGCGCTTGCGGTCAGTACTACTCAGCCGGTTGCCACAGACCACTTGCGCCGCTACGACGATACAACTAAGAAGAACTACAATGTCGACTCCCCCTTAGCTCTGTAAGTAGCTCATGTATTGAATTTTTGGTCTAGAACTTTGTTGATTGATAAAATGATGCCTGATTTATATCGGTGCCTTGATGCATGTTTTGCCCTAGAGTTAGGAGTAAGTTGCTGGAGATGTAATTGTTGAGAGTGCCTTCACGGCAACTTTGTAGCCATTTTGACAGCTGGAACTTTGTGTAACTTTGTTGCAATAGTGGATTTCACTCATTCTAGTTTTGACGCTTCTCGTACTGTAGCATTTGTCTTCCGATGGAGATCGGAATTTTGTGACAGAATTATTTTGGGGCAAAACAGCATGAAGGTAATGTGTACTTCTCTGATTTAATGCTTCTGCCTTTGGATAGCTTTGAGTTTTCTTGTACAATGAGATTGATTACCATTTGCTCCAGTGATGCTAAATTATGTTGGCATCGTTGTAGGAAATGTTGAAATGTTGCCTTGTCTGACAGAGATTGTTTTGATTAGGCTTTCAATCATGTTCCTTGCTATCCTCCTCACGTTGCTTTTATGATTATACTATAGCGTTAATTTGATTGTGTAGGATTGATCATGTAGGCTTTCATGTCCCTCCTATTTTCCTCACCTTGACATGCATAGCTTTTAGCCGAATAGTGCGTACCACATGGGCTGGTACGCTGTTAGCGTGACGTCACACTTATATTTAGTATGCGCAGCCATTTTGTTTCTGCTTGGCGTCTGCTTCCGGTTGGCTTGTTTACATTTGGAAGTCACTCCCCCACACTCCCCTCTTCCTTTTAATTGTGTTTTTATCGGCAGGACCTGCCCCTGCTCTAACTAAGTTACCCCTTTACATTCTTCAGCGTTTAGTGAGAGGAATAGGTACTTTATAAATTTTACCTTTACACACTGTTCATCGTTGATAAGGGGAGCAGTTTCCCACTCATTTTGCCCTAGGCCTGTGGAAGCGGCTTGTTGACTTGAGGACATTCTATAAGTACTTAGAGTCTTTTAGAAGCCAACCGACAGCAATGCCAAATAGAGGCAATTATATGATCGTTTATGAACTTTTGTCATGCTTATGACATGTCTATGCTCTTCCTCTTTTCTGCCCCCCTCCACTGTTCGTGCTGGTCTGTGACTCTGCATTTGGCAACCTAGAGTTGTCGGTCCAGAATCGCAGATTGACACGTTAGTTTACTTTGACATTTAAGATGATATTGCTTGGTATAGATAGACTTTTGATATAATGCCATGGTTGATTTTAGATATTTTTTTTGGATGTTATATATGGGAGTTATTATGATTTCTAATGTTGCGCCATTGTTTTATTTGTAGGCGCTGTTTCTTCAGTTTCTTCAGTTTTCTACCCTGCAATAAAGACATGTCACAGCGACCCCTGTCTTCGACGTTGCCTCCCTCATTTCTTGACCTGATTATCATCAGATAACCTAACCCGGTTACAATAACATGAGTGTAAATTTGTAGCTGATAAATTTTGCTTTCTTTTCTTACTAAACATGCCCATGCTGCTTACTTGAAGAGCAGTTACATTTCATATTTGCAATACAATAAACAAGCACTGACAAAATAAAGCGTTAACTTTGAAGCTCAATCTGTTGTGCATGTCCCTTTTCTGTGGGATGAAAAGTTGATGTATCTACGCAGCATTCTAGCCTCTACTGTTATCACTAGATTTCCGGGGCCATTCCTGCTAGAGCAATACTAGCGTCAGAAAGCACTCCACTGCTGAGAAGCTGGTAATCCGTTAGGTCCATCAAGACGATCAATACAAACATGCTGATACCAGCCTTACTGTATGCCTTACTTTTGGGTTTACACAATAAATCATAACCACTAACACAAGTAACAGGTCTTTAGCACACCACACTGGTTCCTTTACATTAACACCAACACAAATAACAGCTCTGAAGCACATCACACTGGGCCTTCATATGAACACGAATACAAGTAATAGGTCCGAAGCATATCACACTGGTTCCTTAATATTAACAGTTAGTTAGATACTACTCAAACAGTAATGGACAGCAGGGACAGCAGGGTAATTCCCCGATAGTTGGAACAGTTTCGTTGAGTCCGGTCGTGGTCGTCATGAGAGTGGATCCGTTATTCTTTCTTGTTTTTTGACCGCAGGAGAAGATGCCCGTTGACCGCGGCTAGCCAACTGGGGTTGCGAGGGGACGAGCTTTGGTTAGGCCACCTTTTCTAGGCCCCTCTCCGTGTGGAGCAAGCAGTGCTGTCCCTAGAGAAGGCTGCTTGGTCGTTCAGGGTGTGCCGAGTGATGTTGTCATCCCCAGGTCAACATCAAGCGACCAATATCCTGAACCGCCTGCATGCAGGTTTGAGACTGCGGCTTCCAGTGACATCTTTCACCTGCCGTTTCGCCCCTCGCCCGTCGCTACAGGACTTGGAATGGTCAGTGTCATGGTCCGTGGACGTTTCCTAAAGCCTGCGCGGTGGAGCTTTTTGGTGGAGTGCAGTGTGCGCAGTACTGGCCCCACCCTTTAAACCCTTGGTTCATCTGCCATGGCCTAGCAAGCTGGGACGATGGCATCGAGGTCCTCGGGTCGTAGGTTTTATATCAGACTGTCCTTGTCCTAGTCTCTGGCTCAAAAGCCTTCCCCGGAGACACGGGGGCTTTGATGTCAGGGGTTTCCTCCCTTAGCCTTTCCGCAGCCAAGCGGCCAGGCCTGCAAGGCAGCAGGCGACTCGTGGAGGGCGGGGTCGTCTATGTCCCGTGCAGATGTGAACATCTGCCCACTGCCCTGCTGTCCATTGCTGGGAAAATCCTTGCAAGGCTGCTCCTAAATCGGCTGGTACCTGCCATCGCTGAAGACCAACTCCCAGAGGGCCAGTGTGGCTTCAGAGCAAACAGGAGCACCACCGATATGGTCTTTGTGCTGAGACAGCTACAGGAGAAGTGCCGCGAGCAGAACAAAGGGCTGTACGTAACATTTGTCGACCTAACAAAAGCGTTCGACACTGTGAGCAGGCAAGGCATGTGGCAGATCCTGGAGCGACTTGGCTGTCCCCCAAAGTTCCTCAACATGATTGTCCAGCTACACGAGGACCAGCAAGGCCAGGTCAGACTCAACAATGACCTCTCAGAACCATTCCCTATTCTCAACGGCGTAAAGCAGGGCTGCGTGCTGGCACCGACCCTCTTCACCATCTTTTTTAGCATGATGTTGAAGCAGGCCACAGTGGACCTCGATGGTGACGATGCAGTGTACATCAGGTATCGTCTCGATGGCAGCCTGTTCAACCTCAGACGACTGCAGGCCCACACGAAAACCCTAGACCAACTGATTCGTGAGCTGCTTTTTGCTGATGATGCTGCCCTCGTTGCACACACAGAGAGAGCCCTGCAGCGCATCACGTCTTGCTTCGCAGATGCTGCCCAGCTCTTTGGACTCGAGGTCAGTCTGAAAAAGACAGAGGTCCTCCATCAGCCGGCACCCAAGACAGTGTATCGCCCTCCTCACATCACCATTGGCGAGTCTGAACTAAAGTCAGTACACCAGTTTACTTACCTTGGCTGCATTATCACGTCGGACGCCAAGCTGGACAAGGAGCTTGACAGCAGGCTGGCAAAAGCGAACAGTGCTTTCGGGCGACTTTTCAAGCGGGTGTGGCACAATCAACAGCTGAAAACAGGCACCAAGATCAGCGTGTACAGAGCTGTGGTCCTCACCACCCTGCTGTATGGTTCCGAGTCCTGGGCCCTCTACCGCAGCCAACTACGACTCCTCGAACGCTTCCACCAGCGCTGCCTGCGTACCATCCTGGGCATTCACTGGAGTGACTATGTCACCAACGTCGAGGTCCTTGAACAGGCTGAAACTGTGAGCATCGAGGCTTTGCTGCTGCGGACACAGCTCCGCTGGGCGGGGCATGTCTCCAGGATGGAGGATCATCGCCTACCAAAGATCACCCTGTTCGGCGAGCTTGCTACTGGACACCGTGACAGAGGGGCACCAAAGAAGAGATACAAAGACTGTCTCAAGAAGTCACTTAGTGCCTGCCAAATCGACCACCACCAGTGGTCTTCGCTTGCTGCGGACCGTGACACCTGGCGCTCCACCATTTACAAGGCAGCTGTCTCCTTTGAGGACTCTCGCAGAGCTAGCCTTAAGGACAAGCGGCTCAGGAGAAAAAACAGAGATGCCGCAGCTCAGAACCCTGGCCAGACCTTCCCCTGCAGCTACTGCGGTCGAACCTGCCTGTCTCGGATTGGCCTCCGCAGCCACGAACAAGCCTGCAGACGTCGTGGGCAACTCCTATAAAATCTTCGTTCGCGAAGTCAAGCCAAGGAGCCAAGGACTCAAACAGTATCACAGAGAATACTGAAGGCTATAAGCAGAGCATCATAGCACCGGGATTACACTATACACAACAGTATTCCATAGAGAATGAATGTTCAGACCTGCATGCACAGTACTGTGCGAGGCACGGATAACTTCTTATTCAGTCACACACGAACACAGTACCTGTCTTTATCCTCGGATTGCACTCTTAAAAAAACCGTCCCCTGAATAATACCACCAACACAGGAACCAGCAGGAATTTGTGCACAAGTGTGTTAAACGGTTTTATGTAGAAAACTGGTGAAGAGGAGATAGAGAACATTAAACACAGGCATTACACACCACTCGTGAGTAGTCCGTTACAGAGAATAGAGAAGGAATTTTTGCTGCCAGCCAGTGACCTAGATAACCTGCTCGCTGGGGGGAGAGGCTACCGCACACCACAGCAGCAGGCTGCGGGCCAAACTAAAGAGTGGGAAATCGGCCTTTCTGTACAGCCGTGCTCCACAATAACAATAAAAAGTCAGGTTACAGCCCTCCGAACTGACGGCTGAAAAACGTTATTTACAATGTACTGTTCATAATTTATACAAGAATCATGTAACTACACCAAGGCAGAGTGAGTGACGGAAAGCTGATTAAGAATGGGACCACCGAGGTAAGTCGACGAACGCCTGTGGATCCCTCCCGTCCGGCTTCCTTAACGGTCGTACAGCTTCGCGAGTCTTCTCTCTCTCTCTCTCTCTCTCTCTCTCTCTCTCTCTCTCTCTCTCTCTCTCTCTCTCTCTCTCTCCCTCCCCGTCTCTCCCTCCCCGTCTCTCTCTCTCTCCGTTTCCCTGGCGCGAGGTCTGGTTGCAATGGCGACACGGCAGCTTCGGCAGTACAGATGACCGCGCCCCTCCCATGCCGACACTCAGTCCAGCGAGGCGTGGTTGGTCCTAATGCCCGTCGGCCCTCCAACCGGTCCCGACCCCGAACGTCAAAAATGCAAAACAAAAGCAGAAGCCTAAACGGCCCCGTAAGCAACATAAACCAGAGGGTCCTAAAAACAGCTAACCACCATACCTACCCTGCTTGGTTTACAAAAACACTACCGCTAACCATTCAAGCACTTGACCTTCACTCGTATGACACGTGCTTTCCAAATCATTCTAAAATTTACACATGAACCAAAACAACGAAAGTTCTCAAACATTATAAAAAAGCCTTTCTAACATTCTCTGCACTTTCACAACAGCCAATACAACATTTCACTAACACATTCCACTAACCAATGCAACATTTCGCTAACCAGTTAAAACCAACTAATAATTACAGAACCAAACAATAACGTCAAAACAATACTTCCCTTTAATACCCATCGAGTTCTACCCTCCTTTTCCCCCCACGATACCCCTAGACCTAGCACATAGTACAAAACACCTATAACAACCATAACATGACAAAACATCCGCACGCGAGATTTTTAACGCACTTACCTCCTCTGCGACCTGTCACAAACGCCGTCACCCGTAGGCAGAACAACCCCCAGTCTCCAGCCTCCAACGACCACGGGACTGGACTGGCGCTGTGTCACTGACTACTAACAGTCAGCTGGGCAAGACAACCTGGTCTAACCGAGTACAACTGCGAACTAAACTATTATTCCCTTGCTACCGACAAGGTAAACTCTGCAGTGAACACTACCGTATCCTCTAGCGCGCCCCGCACGTGCAAAACAAGGAACACTAACCCGTGTCTACCAACATGAAAACAACTCACTATTCCTACACTGGCCGGTGCTTCGGTAACTTTCGACTACCACTGTCAAAACAGTCACTAACCGTGACATAATATCTTGTGCATGAGGATGCATTTGTTGAAATTAAGTTGTTGACGCAGGCCGAGAATGTTTAGATGTCTAAATTTGTCTATGGTAGGAATGGGCCGCGTATCTATCATTTTGACAGCTCTTTTATATATAGAGTTTAACCTGTTCATGTGAACATCACTACAACCGTCCCACACTGTGGAGACATAATGAACGTGAGACTTGATATGGGCATCAAAAAACAGTTTACGAGTATGTGTATCTGTTACTTGTCTAAGCTGGGACAACAGGAAAGTGTTTTTAGGTGGAGGTTACAGAGGTAACCTTAGTTTAAACTCAAGCGACTATGCAGGTGGGTGGTGAGGGGGCGTGAGTGAGGGAGAATGTGTGGGGGAGGAATAAGTGGGCGTACGTGCCGGCATATGTGGGAATGCCTAGCACGCACGCACACTGTTCACAAACTGCGCCCACTGATTGATATGTTGTTGGTTTATTATAAGAGTTGAATATGTATCGAGATGAGAGATAAGATGTGTTGATGGTACGGTCGTTTTAAGTTCTTTTTTTTTTTCATTCAATGTCTGTTAAGGTCTGGAAAGGTAGCTCCGAGAGCGGGTCTACTGTATATTGAATCCGGATATGAAAGTTGGTTGGAAATGGTTGTATTGGTTTTATATTGGAAATTGGTGACGGGTGTATGTTACATTGATGGATTTTTGTTTTGGTGGTGGTTGCATTTTTTAAAAAAAGGTATAGTTTGTTTTTTGGGATGTATTTTTGTTATATTGGATTTGTTTATATGACATTGGAATCAGAGTGGACGATTCAAGTGTAACGCAGTACATAATTGATCGACATATTGGGTGTGCGAAGGTGTAAGGCAATTCCGCGGAGAGTCTAGGTGTCCTCTGTTCACAACATCCCGTTCCCCGTATTAAAATACAGAGCGGCCAGCTGACTTAAGGTGACGTACAAATGGGCCGATACGATTAAGAATCAGTTCTACGACGGATCCAAATAGGGTCACGTCTACTGATTGCTTGTGTGTCCAAGGACCACACATGAAGTTCGACGCCCAGACTTATGCATTCAGACTTATGCAATTTATATCAGTGGGCAAAAGTCCATCAAAATAACTTTCTTGGTTAGGCGGATGTTATAAACATCCGATTCCGTCCTCCAAGGGGAGCAGTGGGTCTCGTGAAACTGCAGATCACTTGACATCAGTATGGAAACTATATACGTTGCCTACTCTAAACGGCCAGGCAATCTGGTTGGCACGTCTACCAGGTCGGCTCGGTTTTGCTACGAGTCCCATGTTTAACCCCCTCTCCCCTCCTTCCCCACATATTCCGGCGGAGATGTCTCGCACTATTCAGCACGCTATTTTGTTTGAAAGGATTTTTTGTTTATTAGACGGAAAGTGATACGAGTGATGCATGTTTATTAAGTTTGGACAATGTAGTGGATAGTCTGCTTATTGATGATGTACATTGTGTATGTGTATAATGAGTCGGGAGACTCAGTTTAGAGGGAGGGGAGTGATGTCACAGAGTGACAATTATGATAGCTAGGGTTAATTAACGGTTGATAAGGGTTAAAGTGTGGGGTCCAAGTCCAGGTACGTGATATTGACCGAAACGGCGTTATAATCGTGAACCGCAAGGCTTGACCCAGAAAAACACGGCCAAGTGTGGGACACTGGTTACCTCTAAGAATCGTATATCTTGTGTGGAAGATAGGAAATAGTTATTCGAATAGGTACAGGTGACACGGGTGTCCAAACAAGTGTAGGCCGAGTCGAGTGGAAAGTCTGACTCGGGACTTTTGGTCGTGTCCAAATAAGAGTAGGAAAGGTCAAGTGATAAACAATGACGCAGGACTTTTTGGGTTAGGGACACATGAAATAGAAGGAACTAAAAATAATACAGGACTTTTGGTGAAAGGCCCTTGTGCGAACAGAGACTAAAAATTGTATATAAGAAATGGTCAGTGTGTGTTTCGAGGGCTCCGTTCCTGAAGTGACACGTTGTGGCACCCTCGAGACAGCGCACCGATCTTTCATCATGATTTCAAGTCGACGCCTCGCATTGTTAGGTGAGCCAGACTTGAGTTATCCTTGTATCCTATATTAGAGTAAATCTGATGATGTAAACTCTTTCACTCTCTCCTTGTGTTTGAGAATGCTTGAAGTGTGAGTGATCCTGTTTTGTAATTCGTAGTGTGCTACGATTGTCAGTGTTATACGTTGTCTTGGTTAGTTGTTGTGGTGTCAGCTGTCGTGTTAATAGGTGTTACATGTGATGCTTAGATAAGCGGCATGAGCTTAGTGTGATGTAACTTGATTAGTGTCCTCAGCTACCGTACCTCTCAGATAAGCGAGTCGGCACCTAATCTTTGGTCGTACTACTAACTGACACTGTAACGGTCAGCCTAATAGGCGGTGCTTCTCGTAATACACTAACTTTGAAATATCATGGTCGATCCACATCCTGTCGTAGTCTTTCGGGGCGTTATCAGTTAAACCACCCCACCACCCTCTCACCCTCCCCCCTCTCCCCTACAACGTGCATCCGATCGCGATCCCTTGTTAAATCCCCCCCCCCCCCCCCCCCCCCCGCCAACTAAAAAAAACACGGAAACCCACAACACTCGGCCGGTATTGGCACTGCCACACAGGTTGGTCTGGAAAAAAAACCAAAAAACAACCGTTAAACGTTTAGGGCTTAACGTCTTTAGTCTATCTCGAAGGTGATTTCAAAGACGGGGCACCAAAAAGAGGTCTGAACAAATTTTGACCCCATCTGGGTTCGAACAGGTTGGTCTGAAGTCAGTAATAGTGATATGGCAGGCTGGGCCTGATCGATGACATAAGCAGCTAGAAAAATTCGACCACTCTACAATAAGTGTATCACCCGACCGTTTCTTGGGATCGTTTTATCCTAACTATGCATGTGTGTCACAGGGTGACAATTATGATAGCTAGATTGAATACGGATGATAAGGGTTAAAATGTGGGGTCCAAGTCCAGGTACCAGATATTGACCGAAACGGAGTTATAATCGTGAACCGCAAGGCTTGACCCAGAAAAATACGGCCAAGTGTGGGATATCGGTTACCTATAAGAATCGTATATCTTGTGTGGAAGATAGGAAATAGTTATTTGTATAGGTACAAGTGTAGGGTGGGTCGAGTACTAAGAATGACTCAGGACTTTTGGTATTGTCCAAATAAGAGTATGAAGGGTCAAGTGGAAACAATGACCCAGCACTTTTGGTTAAGGACACATGTGAATAGAAGGAATTCAAAATGTATATAAGGAATGGTTGGTGTGTGTTTCGGGGGCTCCGTTCCTGACAGGACATCTTGTGGCACCCTCTAGACAGCACACCGACCCTGAAATGTGATGTTAGGACTGTTCTCCCTCCTGGCACCAGCTTTGTTGCTGTGATGGGCCGTGTGACCATCATGGTCGTCGTATCCTGTATACACGTAAGAGGTGAGCAAACCCTTTACTATTGATCAATGTAACATTATATATATACGTAGTAAAACCAAAAGAGCCTTTGATTATGTCTGTTATGCTACTGACATGCGAGAGTGGTACGATTGATGTCATATTTCTCGTGTGTACTTGTTCAGTGGTTATTGTGACTGTGTCCTCGACCGGTGTACCTCTTTGCAGCCAAGTGAGTCAAACTCCCCTTATATTGGTTTATGAGTTACATGCATTGATAGTTAGGATAAAAAGATCCCAAGTACATGGTCGGGTGATATTGGTGGAGATGCGGTTTTAAATTTAAAAAAGAAAAAGTAGACCATTAGGTAAAGACTTTAATGTTACAGTACAAGAAAATGTTATTTGTTGAAGTATTTATGTGAATAATTTGTAAGGAACCGCTTTCCCAATAACCACTGAAACTCTATTAAAAAGTAGCAATGAGAACATGGCAAACTGTATATAGCAAATCACCAAGATGTTTTTAATGTGATGGTGTTGGGAATTATATATTTATACTGTTTGGTTTAGTGATGATATGATTTGAAGTTTGTTTGTTTTTTTAGTAAGGACAGGTGGTGTGCCGATGTTAGGTGATATTGAGGCTGTTGTTCAAATTATATAATGAAATAGTGAAAATAGGGAAGAATTATACGGGGGACGCTAATACGTAAAGTACAGAGAGTTGATATACAGTGTTGGTATGAATGGGTCGTAGATTAAGCTTGTCTCAAAAGTACCTTATGGGCCTAGTTGATTAATGAAGAGAATATGATTAAAGAGAAATGGATACTGTCCAAACTATTGTCTAAGGAGTGAATATTAATGAAGTTAATAGCCCTGCTGCCAAGAGAAGGTCAGGTCTAGCTGGGAGTCGACTGTGTTCAGGGCTCTTAGCGGAGACGCACCGGGACTACGGGTCGCCGTCCGCCGTGTAAGGCTGGGGGAAGAGTCGACTGTGTTCAGGGCTCCTCCTGATGCGCATAAATGGGAATAATGTAACCCCTCCGAGTAAAGGGACGGGGATCCCACAGAAGTTCGCCTCGTGTTCAGGCGGGATGCGTGAACACACATGCACATCGTGCATGGGTACAGATTGTATCATAGGCGGTGACCGACTGCATGGCAGGGTTGCTAATACTGATGTGAGGAACACTGACGTACAGAGACGTACACGTGGTAATGAGACAAAGAGAATATGGCATAATGTGACAAAGGGAAATGAGATGAAATGACGTCAAACTGAGCTATGAGGCACCGGGATGGTGACCTGTGACACACCCATGGGTATAGGGATTTCGCCTGATCGTGCCTGGGTCATCAGGTGGACTAAATGCGACTTCTTCTGGTTTTACAGAAGGCCTTATTTATAGGACCAAATGTGTGATAATGGAGGACGACACTGACGCATGATATCTAGATAAATCAAAGGTACCTTCTTGCCCTTTCTGAAAAGCTGTGCAGTCGTTCATTATTCCCTACTCACTAAAAAGTGTGTTGGAGTGAGTGTGCGTTTATCTCCTGTGCCCACCTGTGAGTACACTAGGTGATCTCGTTTGGCCTATCTGCATTCTTTGTTGATCAACAGTGTGTTGTTGTCGCTATAGTTCACAACTTTGTGGAGTTCGGTTGTGTTTTTTGTTTGTTTGTTTGTTTGTTTTGACAGTTGTTGTTACAGTACAATGGAAAATACGAGGTGTTCTCCGCTGCAGCGGTAAACAGAATCAAATAACTATATACTTCATGGATCGAATATTACCGCATTGTGCCAGCAGTGTTTGTTTGCTGCTACAACGGAGAATACAAGGCGTTTTCCGCTGTAGCGGTAAACAATTAGCCGTTTATTTCGTTGTGGGAATCATTCTACATTGTGCCAGCAGCGGAAAATTCAAGGTGTTGTCCGTGTAACCGTTAACAATTACGGCCACTCATCCATGTCTTTGGATTATTCGTGAGGAAATCGTGTGATAGCATTCAGATCCACACCTGCTAACATCTACAACATAAAATAGATTAAAAGAGAATAATAATAAGAAACGCAGTTAGGTCGGGGCTCTTCCGACAAAGGCAAAGTACAGAGATAAGGAAGCATACGTACATGTAGTGTGACTACAGGCACACAGTGATAATTGGACAGTATAAATGGTAATGACCAATGATGTGGAATAATATACAATACAATACAATACAACTTTATTGTCTGTTCGAGTCAAAGCACGACAGAAATTTGCCTTTCGGCTTGTCATGAAACAACAATATAAGATATTAACAAATGCTACAAGAACATATGAAAAATTATCATTGCAGCAATCTGTCACAAGCAATCTGTCACAAGATGGGAGGTAATGTTAAGTAGATCGTGGCGTTATAAACGAGAGTTCAAAATCGAGACAGCAGTTGGAATAAAAGACTTCTTAAAAACATTCCTTTTGGCAAGTGGCATGTTGAAACGTCTGCCTGATGGTAGCATTTGAAACTGATCATAGAGTGGGTGACGAGGATCATTGACAATGCTAGCAGCTATTCTTCGGACAGCTCTATGGTACAGATCATCTACTGGGTACTGTCCTAGGCCAATGATCTTCTCAGCTGTTCTGACGATACGTGACAGTCTGCCCCTGTTTTTCATACTGAGATTTCCATACCAAGCAGTGATGTTAAACGTCAGTATGCTTTCGATCAGGCTTCTATAAACGGATTCTAAAGCCCTCGAACTGACATCAAAACTTCTCAGTTTCCTAAGAAGGTACAGACGCTGGTTTGCTTTTTTCACAATCAGATCAGTGTTTCCAGTGAAGGACAGCCCACTATCCACGACTGTGCCAAGGTACTTAAATTCAGTGACCACCTCTACAGGTTGATTATTAATTGAGACAGGTACAAAAATATCATCAACTTTCCTGTCATCAATGACGAGTTCCTTGGTTTTCTGTACATTCATTTCCAGAAAACTATTTTTGCACCATGACTCTAATACTGCTATCTGTGCAAAGTACTCAGCCAGACTGTCTTCTTTTTGGAGTAGGCGTACAAGGGCCATGTCGTCTGAGAACTTTAAGAGACGAGAAGTGGCAGTGTGACAACGCATATGGTCTGTGTATATAGAAAACAATGTCGGAGAGAGGACACAACCTTGAGAGATATGGAGAGGCCCAGATAACAGTTGCAGAGAAATGCAATAAACGTTGAATAAAGATGAAAATAAATTGTCGAGAATACGTTCACAATAAGAGAGACAAGTAGTGAAAACAAAAACAAAAGTATTGGGTGTGAAATATGAGATCCATTGGGACACAATGCTGCCAAAAGTAAACAGGTAAACTAGAAAAAAAGAGACAAACGTTGAATAAGGCGTAGAATTATTTTTTTTAAAAAACGTCGGCGTATATTATTATTGGCTATTATAGTAAATAAAGTCCCCCGTATAGGTAGGATAGGTGAACAAATTATGTGTTTTGAGTTCCAGGTTATTTTTTGCGTGGACATGGAACAATTCGGGTATTCAGCGAGTATTTTAGGAATACGTATTTGTGGTTTTATTGTGGTACATATTTAATATTAGTGAAGAGGATTATTGAATATTAAGAATAAATATAATTAGAAGTAGAGACAAGTACGCAGTTGTTGATTCTAGAAACAACATTATGGGAGAACAAGGGACTTAAGCACAGGTGAGTAGAAAGACATTAGTAGTCAGTCAATGTGCAACGGAAAATACTAGCTTTGCCTGTGGTCTGCTGTCCATACTAAAACCTTACTTCCTAAACCTCAGGGTCCAGGGAAAAAGGATTCATTCATCATTCAAAAGAACTGAACACGACTGAAAATGTACACAATGGAAAGCCTTCAACTTTGTTAAGATGCTTGCCGACTGGAACTGCCCCATATTGTGAAAGTGTGGTTGCTAGATTTCCTAATTTGCAGTTTAAAAAATTAGGTTCTAGTTTCTTTGAATCACTGTGTTTATCTGTTACTAATCAGGATGGTAAACCAGTTCAGATGCATGATTTTACTGTAGTGTTGGAAGTGAAATAAATTTTATTTTTGTTTTATAAAAATGAGCGGTCTTGGTCCAAAGCCGAGAATTGTACCAGTTGCATGTCCGTCAATAGAGTTGAAAGATTTGGCTGACGTGCAAGATTTTGATAAAGAAGGTGAGGTAGGAGAGGTGTATGGCCTTGAACTTGTTTCTGTTGGATTGTACAAACGAAAGGTAATTCATGATGTAAAAGATGGCGCTGAGAGACAGTTTCCTAAACTTAGTCAACTTCGTGATGTTACTGTTCCTACTCCTGTAAGTAATGTGTTCTACAGCTTAAAACATGTGGGTAATAAGTGGGTAAAGCAGGGCTGCGTGCTGGCACCGACCCTCTTCACCATCTTTTTTAGCATGATGTTGAAGCAGGCCACAGTGGACCTTGATGATGACGATGCAGTGTACATGAGGTATCGTCTCGATGGCAGCCTGTTCAACCTCAGACGACTGCAGGCCCACACGAAAACCCTAGACCAACTGATTCGTGAGCTGCTTTTTGCTGATGACGCTGCCCTCGTTGCACACACAGAGAGAGCCCTGCAGCGCATCACGTCCTGCTTCGCAGACGCTGCCCAGCTCTTTGGACTCGAGGTCAGTCTGAAAAAGACAGAGGTCCTCCATCAGCCGGCACCCAAGACAGTGTATCGCCCTCCTCACATCACCATTGGCGAGTCTGAACTAAAGTCAGTGCACCAATTTACTTACCTTGGCTGCATTATCACGTCGGACACCAAGCTGGACAAGGAGCTTGACAGCAGGCTGGCAAAAGCGAACAGCGCTTTCGGGCGACTTTTCAAGCGGGTGTGGCACAATCAACAGCTGAAAACAGGCACCAAGATCAGCGTGTACAGAGCTGTGGTCCTCACCACCCTGCTGTATGGTTCCGAGTCCTGGGCCCTCTACCGCAGCCAACTACGACTCCTCGAACGCTTCCACCAGTGCTGCCTGCGTACCATCCTGGGCATTCACTGGAGTGACTATGTCACCAACGTCGAGGTCCTTGAACAGGCTGAAACTGTGAGCATCGAGGCTTTGCTGCTGCGGACACAGCTCCGCTGGGCGGGGCATGTCTTCAGGATGGAGGATCATCGCCTACCAAAGATCACCCTGTTCGGCGAGCTTGCTACTGGACACCGTGACAGAGGGGCACCAAAGAAGAGATACAAAGACTGTCTCAAGAAGTCACTTAGTGCCTGCCAAATCGACCACCACCAGTGGTCCTCGCTTGCTGTGGACCGTGACACCTGGCGCTCCACCATTTACAAGGCAGCTGTCTCCTTTGAGGACTCTCGCAGAGCTAGCCTTAAGGACAAGCGGCTCAGGAGAAAAAACAGAAATGCCGCAACTCAGAACCCTGGCCATACCTTCCCCTGCAGCCACTGCGGTCGAACCTGCCTGTCCCGGATTGGCCTCCGCAGCCACGAACAAGCCTGCAGACGTCGTGGGCAACTCCTATAAAATCTTCGTTCGCGAAGTCAAGCCAAAAAGGAGAAGATTCCTACCCCTGTTCCGTTTGCACCTATTCCCATTGTATGGGATGTAAAGTTTGTTTTTATCAGTCCTTATGTTTATTTTACTGATGAAGGTGCCTTAGTATTTAGAAAAGTTGTTAACTCTGAGCCAATGCTTGTAAGTCTTGTGCCAAGCTATTTCACAGAAACCAATAGCAGAGAAAAACTGAAACTTCAAGAGTATGGTAAACGAAGGTATTTTCTTACAAATAGAAAGGGTAGAACAGATACTTCTATTTCGTTCGTACCAGCAAATTTTACCATAGATAGAGAAGCGACAATAGTTTTTGAAATTCTCATGAGATCTCTGGATGCTGTGAAAGAAACAGATATCGCACAGGGAATCAAACTTACATGGGATAGCTCAGTAGCAGAGTCAACAAAGGTTGTTATTGCTATTAGAAAAGTCAATACAGATTTTGAAGTTTTGAGTAGTGTCCCTGCTGTTAAGGTAGTGATTGATAAAACAACTCTAGTTCGTCTAAGTTTCATAAACCTGGAACACATAGATCTTGTTTCGTTTTATTACGCTAGCAAATTGTATACCTTTGAAGAGTTGCAAAATAAATTAGAAGATTAAAAAAATATTTACCATAAAAAAATGCCACCACTGTATCCACAAATACCACCTGAATCACATGAACCTATTGTGCGTGATGAAACATTACAGACAGACTCATTCCGTTTAATGAATATTACAGAAGCGTTGAAGTATTTGGAAGGAGAACAAGCAAAATACTCAAGGTTTAAACGACGTTACCAAATGGTTTTCAATTCTGTACACAACACATCAATGGCCGTGGGTGTGGTTTCAGCCGGATTATCTGTAGGTGGTATAGCTCTCTTTGCAACGGGAGTGCATAGGAATTGCTATTGAAGGTGTTGGCCTTGCCACAAGCCTGGCATGCTTTGGTATGGAAGCCCTTAACAAAAGATTTTATACAAAGTTGCAGAAGCATGAAGCCTTGAGTATGCTTGCTGGAGCTAAGCTGAGCAGTATGAAACTTATTATCAGTAAGGCTTTAGACGATAATAAAATTGACGATCACAAATTTAAGAGTCCAGGATGATTTGGCAAATTACAAACAACAGAAATCTGAAATACAGAATAAGATGCGTAGTCAACCCATGAATGTTGAAGAGCTAAAAAAGGTCTTTTTTAGAGGAAGGAAAAAAAAAATAAGGGTGGAAGAAACTATGAAAAAAGTTCAAGGACTTTTAAGCAAGTAAAAATCAGTTTTGGTAATCCATTATTTTTATCATACTCTTCGCAAAGAGATGTCATGCCTTTTATGCCTGCTCATTTGACGCCATCAGCTCCACCACCAGAGTACTACTGAGAAAAAAAGTTTTCTTTTTGTCCCTGTAACTTGAGAAATCTGTCCGAGTGTCTTATTGTCTGGAGTCAAGAACTTATAAGAACTTATGATAAGACACTTATAAGTTTTTATTTTAAGTCACTTATAAGAACTTGTGACAACTAACTTCAAAGTTAATGTCAAAGTTGTAGGTAACTTTGAAATTAGTTATCAAGTAAGATCATAAGTTATTCACGGGTCCAAGCAAAGCTGTGTTATTTTTTTATATTTTTCATTATAAAATGAACCAAGACGAATTACTTCTTCTAAGCGATATCTGCGCTGTAGAAAACAAAGACTTAGACTCGAAAAAACAGGGTCTTCTCTCTGTAGTTGTTTCTGGAAAATCAAAAGCTTTTCTCGGTAAACAATACATGACAGAAGACATAGAATCCCTTGCCACTGACGAACTAATCAAACTTCATGCTAAATATGAAAATCACATTGCTTCACTAATGACACGTGATTTGAGTCAATCTCTTGTCTTCCTATACACAAAAGCTGTGAGTCACTTCCTACCTGTTGATAGTGACAGTTTATCACATGATCTCGAAAGCAACCCCATAGTTTCAAGTTCAATCGGAAAATTAGCATGCCTTATGTTTTACAATTTTGGCAATTACCTTGCACCTGTGGTAACCTTGCTCGTTACTGGGAGTCATATCGATTTTTCTAAAATAAATTTTAAATTAGAAGAAAATGGACAAGACCCAGACGACTCCACAACAGAGTCCTGTCTTGACACAGGTTCAAACAGTGACTAAGGTTAAAAGCCCAAGTCGAATAGAGGCGGGGAAAAAATTAGCTGAATATAACAGACAAAAGAAATTACAGCTTCAGGCATTAACACAAAAGGCTGACACACCATCAACAGTACCAGTGTCACTACCGTCAGGACCAACACACCCCCAACAAAGTGAGAGACAAACAACTGAGTCTAAACCTGAAACAACAAAATATATAGTTGCTGGATTTGTTGTTGGATTTGGTTACGTAGGTTACCAATTCTATAAAAAATACAAACCACAGACTCAGTGTCCAAAAAATCAGACACTCCAAAAACAAAAGAAGTAGTCGCCACATTACCAGCAACACCCAAAGCCGTGGACCCATTTTACATGCAGTAAATAAATTTATTATTTTAATTTTTGTGGTATAAGAAAATGAGTGACACAAAGAACATAATGAACCTTGTCTATCACTCCGCCGTAATAAGCGGGCTAACAGTTGCTTATTCTATGCTGGGGAAAAGTCTTCTCAAAATGAAATCGGCAGACTTGAGTAGATTAGACTTCGAAGACAGTGCTAAGCTAGTAGCTGTTGTAACAGCATCGATTGCCACAAAAGACCTTCTCATCAAGCAAGGAATTATTCCAGAAAATGTTTCTAAGTAAATAAAAACTATGGCAACAATAGCTATTATGATTGGTGGGGCCGTTGTTAATGCATTGGCATTTAGTGGATCAAACTACCTCTTTTCAAAAATGGGTAGAGAGGAATCTGCAGAAGAAATGAAGCGTCACAATGAGGCATCTGAAAAACTGGCACAAGCTCAACAAAATTATGAGAAGCAAAGAATAGAGAAACTTGATTTCATCAATGAAAAACTCAGGCTTGAGGGTCATGCACAGCATACATTTTCAAATGTCGATGACGCGATTAAAGAATATTTTCTTGTAACTGGCGAAGACATGACCATCCCATGACCAAAACTTAGCGACTACTACCAACCAAGCCCAGAACAAAAAAATGGAGAAATAATATTTGTTCTAGTAGGAATGACATTAGTATATTTTACAGGAGTTTTTATTGCTAGAAGAAATGACAGACGTTGGAGCTAAACTATCAAAAATATATTACTCTCCTGTTGGTTACTGGAAAGGAAAAACCGCAATAGAAAAATTACATGCGGCTGTGGGCAGTGATGTTACACTCGACCAAATAACAGGCTATTTGGCAAATTTATTTACCTGCTCCAAGAAAAATAACAAGACCTCATTTTGTAAATACTACCCCTAATGACACCCATCAAATGGATCTTCTGTTCCTACCACATGATACAATAAGAAAGAAACGATACAAGTATGCATTAACTGTTGTCAACATAGCTTCAAGGTACAAGGATGCCGAACCCATAACTGACAAGAATGCTACCACGGTAGCCACTGTGTTAACAAAAATATATAGTCGAGGCCCTTTAAAATACCCTAGGCTTGTGCAAGTCGATGGCGGAAGTGAATTTAAAGGGGCTGTTAATCAATTATTTGCAAAGCATGGAGTGCTAGTGCAACGAGGCATACCAGGTGTACATAGATACAGGCAATTGTTGAAAACTTTAACAAGAAATTATCGGAGAGACTTTTCAGCTATCAGTATTCTAAGGAACTCATGCATGACGCACGTAACACTGAGTGGGTTAAGAGATTACCATCTGTGATAAAAGCAATGAATAATGAGGGTCATTTAAAACCTGTTGATGCTATTAAATTGAAAACAATACCGTCAGGGTCAGAAATAAAAACAACACCTCCAGACACAAGCTTGTTTACAAAACAGGTAAGATATTTGTATCAACCTGGCGAGGCCGAGAATGATGTCAGACGTAGGGCAACTGATCCAGTATGGTCTACGTCTGTTCACAGTATTAAAAAAAATAGTTCCTTCCGCTAATGCATCGATTTATTATCTGTATGAGCCTGCGCCACAGAGGGCATTTGTCAGAGAAGAATTGCAAATTATTCCCCCAGACACTGTTACACATTTTAACCATTTCATCAACTAATTCATAGATTAGTTCATCAACCAGTTCATCAGCTATTTCTTCAGATAACTTAAGCGCATAATGCCCAGGCGCATAAGCCTTTTTCTTACTGTGAAACACTCGTTTTGTGTCCCCTACTGCTAGAGACTTTTTATGTGTTTGGATCATTTCAATATTGTGTCTATTTGACCTCAGTGTCTTGTTTGGATAATCCGGCATCAGTTCTCCATCTAATACTTGCTTATAATGTTCATGGCGAATGTCTTTATTTTTTATCGCTGTTTTTTTTTATACCTTTGGTTTTTGACCGACTGCCCTTTTGGTGCAGTATAAAATACATTTTTGATCTCAGTCCAACATACTCAACTATTGGCACACCATTTAGTTCATCTTTAAACTTACCAGGCACTTTTTTGTTTTGTGTGCTGAACAGCGGGTGATCTTTAGGGTAATCAGACGTGTCATACATGTGTAACTCTGTTTTCATGTCTTCATAAAAGTCTTCAGTAGGCACATCAATGATCATAGAGTCGGTGTCAGTGTATAACAGATGGCACTCAGGATACTTTGGTTTAAAGTAATCATAGTAAAATTCAAGCATCAGCAATTTTGATAACTCAAGTATTGCCATACCAATGAATACTGGCTTGTCCAGTTTGACAATCTTTTTTTTTTGGAGTGAAACTGCATACAATGATGAATGAAACTCTTTGTACCCTGTGTACTGTGGCTTGCCTGTAAGTTTAATTGCACCCGATTCAGTTGTGACCAGTCTCACATCTTTGCGGTGATGAGGATTTTCCATAGTCTTGCCAAAACAGGCATTGTTCATAAGCTTAAAAAAGTCTTTGTCAAATGCAGTGTTGCCGTCCTTTGCACGCAATGTTGTGTTCTTCATTATGTAATCTTTCATAAAAGCACTTTGGTCAAATTGAATTCCTCTGTGAACTTTCTTTAGTACTAACCCATGTCTGATGTAAAACTACCCCACCCGGGTCTGCCCTGGGGGACTTGGGTGGGGTTAGGTATTTTTTAGTTCCCAGGGTCACCCTGGTCAGCCCCACAGGGTGGGTTTTTCTCTCTATTCTGGGGCATGTGTTTCTGTCTACCCTTTGTCCATTCACCTGTGTTTGCCTTTTTAAGACTCTCCCTACTGTCTGCACTGCCTGTGGCTCTTGATATTGGATGTGTGTTGCTAAATGGTCTTAGCTTTATTTAGGCCCCATGTGTTAGGTTTATTTAATGTGTTTGACCGGCTGGCGACATACATTCAATGTTCTGTTTATTTATTTTTTTTCACAAGCAGTGCAGGCACGTCCTGAGAGGGCCTTGTTGCTGTCGGGACGTTAAGCAATGTACAATCTGATGTAAAACTGTAACAAGCGATAGTGGCAAACGTAATTGAATTTGCCATTCAAATTTGGCACAAGTTTGGTGTCTTCTTTTTTACCCGTCATACTCATTTTCTCAACAGCCAATGGATAATCATTGTGGTAATCATGTAGGTGGTGTGGGTACTCCAGGTCTACTTCAAAGATCCAACCCTTTGCATCATTCCGGTCATGAATCATAATACAGTTTGTTAACTGTGTTATGTCATACTGTGACAAATCATACAGACAAACGTTTTTCAAGGGTAATAACTCACACATTGCAAATCCGTAAAGGTTATTAGCGTCAAGGTACGTAATGAATGAGCTTGACCTTGAGGGGTCAAACCTAAGGTCGTCCAGATATTTGTTGTTGGCTCTGGCATAATTGTTTGCTGCAATACTAATGCCTCCCCTCAATCCACGTTCCACCATTTCACCCATCGTACGATCCAACAACAGGTCTATAGATATCTTGCTGGATTTTAAAAATGCATCCCATGTCATGCCAGGACTAGTTATGTAGAAAGCTGGGTCAAGACTGTAGTGTAGCAAACCCTTTTCACGATAACTTTCAAATACGTCTGCAAGCTAGCAAACATCAGCTTTCAAGTACTGGTCATGCTAATCACCAATCGTTTCACACCCCAGTTTATCCCATGCATCAAGTGCATGTTGATAATCAGAGTCAGAAATACCTTTTCCATTTAGTGTGGAATAAAATTTATCTTTTTGTGGCAGTCTTGTTTCCTCAAACACAACCCAGTCACTGATGTACTCGTACAGATACACTCCTTTCTTAATCAAGTCTGGCTCAAAATATTTACTTGTAATTGGATACTCAGTCAGTCCTTCTGCGAGACTAGCAAGCCCTAAGGACAAATGTTGCATTACTTACTTACTTATGCCTGTCACCCCTACCCGGGTATAGGCCGTCGACGAGAGACCTCCAGCAACTCCTGTCCTGTGCTTCTCCTTCGATTCTACTCCAGGTGGTTCCCAGTCTCTTGATGTCTGCTTGGAGGTCTCGACGCCAGGAGTTTCTCGGCCTACCTCTTTTCCTCTTTCCCTGGGGGTTCCATGACAATGCCTGCCTAGTGATACTGGAAGCTGGCTTTCTCAGACTGTGACCGATCCATCCCCATCTTCTTCGCCCAATTTCATTCTCTGCTGTTATCTGCTCTGTTCTCTCCCAGAGTCTGACGTTGCTGATCTTCTCTGGCCAGTGGATTTTCAAAATTCTTCTAAGGCAACTGTTCATGAAGGTCTGTACTCTGTTGACTGTGGTTTTTGTCAATCTCCAAGTCTCTGCTCCATATAGGAGAACTGCTTTTACATTGGAGTTGAAGATCCGGACTTTGGTGTGTTGTGACAGCTCTCTGGAACTCCACACTTTTTTCAGCTGGAGAAAGGCTGCTCTGGCTTTACCGATTCGTGCTCTGACATCTGCATCAGTGCCGCCTTTTTTGTCTATGATGCTCCCGAGATAGGTGAAGGACTCCACCTCCTCCAACGGGGTGCCAGCAAGCAAGACTGGTTCCTCCCTGGTTGCGTTCAGCCTCATTGTCTTTGTTTTCTGTTTGTGAATGGTGAGGCCCACTTGGGACGAGATGTCAGCAAGCCTCGTGGTCTTGTCATGCATTTGTTGATGAGTGTGGAACAGTAATGCCAAGTCGTCTGCAAAATCGAGGTCGTCAAGCTGTGTCCACAGTGTCCACCACTTCGTCTGTGCTCTGTGGTCATCTTCATGACCCAGTCTATGGCCAGTAGGAAGAGGAACAGAGACAGCAGACACCCCTGCCTGACACCAGTTCTGACCTGGAGCTCCCTGGTGAACTGCCCTTCATGGATCACGCGACATGTCATACCATCGTAGCTGCTCTTGATCAGGCGGACGAGCTTTATGGGTACACCGTAGTGTCGTAGGAGTTTCCACAGAGTCTCTCGGTCCACACTGTCAAATGCTTTCTCATAATCCACAAAGTTGACGTACAGCGGGGAGCTCCACTCCAGAGACTGTTCCACGATGATGCGGAGAGTGGCGATCTGGTCTGTACATGATCGGTTCTTCCTGAATCCTGCTTGCTGGTCTCTCAGCTGGGGGTCAACGGAGCTCTTCATTCTCTCCAGGATGATCCTGTTGAAGACCTTTCCTGGTACTGACAGCAAGGTGATTCCTCTGTAGTTGGAACACTTGCTGAGGTCGCCTTTCTTGGGAAGCTTGATTAGGTACCCCTCCTTCCAGTCAGCCGGCATCACCTCCTCCTCCCAGATCTTTCCAAACAGTGGGTACAGCATCTCCACTGTTGTCTCTGGGTCTGCTTTCAGAGACTCCGCTGGGATGCCATCTGGGCCTGCTGCTTTGCCGTTCTTCAAAAATGCCACTGCTCTTCTGATCTCTTCCCGGCTGGGTCTGTCACAGCTGATGGGTAGGTCGGTCTTTGCCGGCTGGATGTCTGGGAGGTCGGGTGGGCTAGGTCTGTTCAGTAACTCTTCAAAATACTCGGCCCATCTGTCGAGTTGGTCTGCTCTGTCTGCAATAGGCTTGCCTTCTTTGTCTTTTACTGGTCTTTTTATATGGCCATACTTGCCTGACAATCTTCTGGTAATGTCGTAGAGCTGTTTCATATTGCCGCTGCCTGCTGCCTTTTCTGCCTCTGCTGCCAGGTTGTCTGTGTAGGCCCTCTTGTCTGCCCTGATACTCCTCTTCACCTCGCGGTTGGCTTCCCAGTATTCCCCCTGTGCCCTTACTTTGGCTGCTCTCGTGCGACTGTTGTTGACAACTGCTTTCTTCTGCTTCCTCACTTCTATCTTCTTCAAGGTCTGTGCTGACAGCCAGTCCTTGTGATGGTGTTTCCTGAACCCTACCGTGTCTTTGCAGGTTGAGTTCAGCGCCTCTCTAACTGCCTTCCACTGCTGCTCTGTGGTGACCGCCTCCTCTTCATTTACTAGCTCCTGTAGCGCTTGAAACCGGTTGGACAGCACTAGTTTGAACTCTTCTCTAACTCCAGTTTCTCTCAGGAGGCCTACATTATAGCGCTGTCTTCTTGTTGTCTCTGTGAGGCTTTTCTTTAGCTTGAGCTTCATTCTTAAGGTCCCCCACCCGGGTCTGCCCTGGGGGACTTGGGTGGGGTTAGGTATTTTTTAGTTCCCAGGGTCACCCTGGTCAGCCCCACAGGGTGGGTTTTTCTCTCTATTCTGGGGCATGTGTTTCTGTCTACCCTTTGTCCATTCACCTGTATTTGCCTTTTTAAAACTCTCCCTACTGTCTGCACTGCCTGTAGCTCTTGATATTGGATGTGTGTTGCTAAATGGTCTTAGCTTTATTTAGGCCCCATGTGTTAGGTTTATTTAATGTATTTGACCGGCTGGCGACATGCATTCAATGTTCTGTTTAGTTTTTTTTTCACAAGCAGTGCAGGCACGTCCTGAGAAAGCCTTGTTGCTGTCGGGACGTTAAGCAATGTACAATCAATCAATCAATCATTCTTAAGGTAAGCAGATGGTGGTCTGAGGCGACATCTGCTCCCCTCCTCACTCGAACATCTTGAAGGGATCTTCTAAATTTCTTGCTAATGCAGATATGGTCTATTTGGTTCTCTGTTGTATGGTCAGGTGAGACCCAAGTTGCTTTGTGTATTCTTCTGTGTGGGAAGATGCTGCCTCCAATGACAAGTCGGTTTACAGCACAAAAGTCTACAAACCTCTCTCCATTCTCACTCATCTCCGAGCCTAGTCCCTGTCTCCCCATCACCTCTTCGTATCCGGTATTGTCCTCCCCTATTTTGGCATTAAAATCGCCCATGACGATGGTGATGTCTCGCTCCGCACATTTGTCCAAGGCACTCTGGAGTCGGTCGTAGAACTCTTGTTTCTCTTCCTCGTCCCTGTCATTAGTGGGCGCATAACACTGGATGACGTTCAGCTTGAGCTTTTTCTTGGTTCTAAAGGCTGCTGTGATGATTCTTGGCCCAAGAGGTTCCCAGCCCATCAGCGCTCTTTGTGCCACTGGTGACAGCATGAATGCTACGCCTTCTGTATGGGGGGCATTCTCCTCTTCATGACCTGAATACAGAATCATCTCCCCACTTAACAGCCTTTTCTGGCCAGACTGCGTCCATCTGGCTTCACTGATACCTAGCAGGGAAAGGTTGTACTTTTGCATTTCCGCTGCTATCTGGGCGGCCTTGCCACTCTGGTACATGGTCTTAACTTTCCATGTGCCCATGGTTGTATCCCTGGATAGAGAGAGGTGGCTCGGTCCTGTGGCTTCCGAAGACTTCCGGCTTTCACCACAGGACGTCATAAGTCTTCTGGTAGAAGAACCTTCCTCCTCCAGGAAAGGAATTACTGTTAGTCTTTTCGTCGGCGTTTTTGTAGCTATTTCCTTTTTTGCAGGGTGGGGAAGCTACCCCCATGCCCAACCCCCTTACTAGGAGGACCAGGGGTTTTCTGTCGGGGTCACCTTCCCTTAGACCATGTTGGTTCACGGCACCTTATTTCATTCGGTGCACCCCTCTCACGAGGGACCCCCTATCCACCACCCAGGGGATGCGCCTCAACGCCGTATGGTCCCAGCGCGAGGACAAATGTTCCATGGAGTCATAAAATGCTAATTTGTCCAACCTAAAAGTCAAGTATTTTTC
The DNA here is from genome assembly GCA_036245525.1 of Semisulcospira habei. Lineage (NCBI taxonomy): Eukaryota > Metazoa > Mollusca > Gastropoda > Semisulcospiridae > Semisulcospira > Semisulcospira habei. The sequence goes on along the minus strand of BTPG01000004.1, from coordinate 223,243,838 downwards.
AGTTGTCTGGGCAATACAACTAATTTTTTGGTAAGACTCATCCACAGCCTGCATAATAATATGTGAATCATACCCTTTGAGATTGTGAAAAAAGATAGGCAGTTTGTATGCCTTGGGATCTATTTTTAATTTCAAGTTACAATCACCATGGGCAGCACCTCTGTAACGCCCAGTTATGTGGTCATGGTCACGAACTTTATCACCCTTCAGAAGTTGATCATGACCTCCTAAAGGTTGTTCACAAATCCAACACATCACTGCTGTATCAAAATTCTGTTTGTCTTCTTCTGTCATCACCAAAGGCATCCGACACTTTTCCAAATAATGTACTACCTGACTATACAGTTGTCTCATTTCTGTTAAAAACTCAGCTGCTGCATTTTCACCTCTGTAGATAACAGGTTCTGTATGCTGGCCATCAGACCTAACAAGAATATATCCGAAAGAACACACCACTTGATCACTCAATTTTATAGTCTTTGGTAATGATTCTGGAACAGGACCCTCATATGGTACAACCAGCTATTCAAAACCAGCATACACTACAAACGGCAGCTTTTGCTGATTAACATAGTTCTTGAAATATACCTTGCTACCAGGATCGGGATACCTAAGTATTGTTTGAATGTCATCAGCTGACCTACAGTGCAGGGTATGTTTATGTGCCACTTTTATAGAGGAGAACCTTTGTAAGCATCTTTAACATACTTCCTGTTTGCCATTGTGTTTTGATACATGGTTGTGAATTAGTCGTGACATACTCCTAATAATTGTGTAGTGAAAGTTATCACCGGAGCCAGAGCTTATTAGTAACATATCAACATGCTTATCTTCTGACTGACCGTAGGTTGGGGCAATTGGTGACACTCTAATTGGTTGTAACTTGTTCTCAGACTCATTATCCCATACATACACATTCACAGATATCCCAGGATTTAGTTTTTCAAACAAATCTATATCATCCACCTTAACAGGAAACTCTATGCCACTGAAGTTAAGTTCATTAACAAATTTGGTATAGTTAGATACACGTTCAGGTTTTGTTTTTACAAAATGCAGTTTGGCAAGCACACACCACATGAAACAGAAATTATCTTTGTTCTGAACATTGATGACAGCCTTTTTGTCTGCAACCTCAATTGGTAGTGCCTAATATAAGATGATATCTTGACTGCTTCAGTTGCAGTTCATGTACACGGCCTTCGTGCCAGCCAGATCCCTGCATTTTTGCTCTGTCAATTGCTTCTAGAAAGTCAGGCAATAGTCTTTCTCTAAACACTTTTTCCAATTCCTCTTTTGAATTAACTGTGTGTTGTATTGTTGAGATATACAAAACAATCACTTCACCATCTACCCTGGTAAATTCTATTTTAGCAACAATCTGAATCTTTACACTACCAGAAAGAAGGTTATCTTGTATGACAGAAAAAGACCTTTCTATCGATTCATAGACACTGTAAGTGTTAGATATAGGCAAATCTGTTGTGTGAAACACGTTTCTTAAGCCAGACGAGCTTTGGGCATTGTCCGTCATTTTTATTTGTCCGACAAAATAATAAACAAAAATTACACCTTGTGTAATACCACTTTATTGACTGTAACACGTACAATAAACAGATTCAGTTCACATAGTTGTCTGAATATTTGCTCACACACTGTTTCAACAGTTCAGCAGGTACGTTGTCTACACCTGGAGGAAAGTCTCCAGGTGTAGACAAGTACCTGCTGAACTGTTGAAACATGGAGGAGAAGTAACAACGAAGGTCCTCACTACACTCTGTCAAAAGATCTGGGAGCAAAAGAAATGGCCAGTAGAATGGACACAGTCTCTAGTGATCCCGCTCCCCAAGAAAGGAAACCTGAAACAGTGCCAGAACTACAGAACTATCAGTCTGATAAGTCACCCTAGCAAAGTAATGCTTAGAATCATTCTCAACCGCCTCAAAACTTTCGCCGAGGAACTGCTGGCAGAAGAACAGGCTGGCTTCAGAGTTGGAAGAAGCACTGTAGAGCAGATTTTCAACTGCCGCGTCCTGATCGAGAAACATCTGCAGCATCAGCGCGAACTCTACCACAACTTTATTGATTTCAGGAAAGCATTTGATCGCGTCTGGCACGACGGACTCTGGCAAGTCATGAGATCGTTCAACATAGAGGAGGGACTGATCCAAATGATAGAAGCGCTTTACAAGAACGCCTGCAGCGTGGTTCTACTTAACAATCAGTCAGGCGAGTTCTTCAGGACGACGATCGGTGTCCGTCAAGGATGCCTGCTCTCTCCTGTCCTTTTCAACATATTCCTGGAGAAGATCATGCAGGAAACCCTCCACGACCACCATACTTCAATCTCTATTGGTGGCAGATCCCTGTGCAATCTTCGATTCGCAGACGACATTGACCTCATGGCAGGCAGCAATAGTGAGCTCCAAAACCTGACAGACAAACTTTCAAGTAGCGCAGGGTCTTATGGCATGGAGATCAGTACGGATAAAAGCAAAGTGATGATCAACACCACAAGCGACAGCAGTAGCAACATTCACATGAACGGCCAGAAGCTAGAAGAGGTCAATAGCTTCATGCAATTTGTAGTACCGGCATCATGCGGAAGTACAGAAATTTGGTGCAAGTACCCACAATGATTTCAAACAAGATATGTGATAGACACAGCCTAGAGGATGGTTTTCTTTTTTCTTTTGATTGGTATAAAACAGAATAATTACATTTACTGGCATCGAAAGGACACCTACTACTTTAGATATGTCAAACATGTCGCGCAGTCAACTTATAATACTTTTTCTGATCATACTTTAAAACTCCCAAAACGAGGATTTCATCCCAAAGTCTAACATTATTTTCAGCTCACACGCATTTTCCAATATCACCTAATCAGTTAGCCAAGTGAGTGTTATCAAAGCTAGCATGCTGTCAAAATAAAAAGGTTAAAAATAAGGCAGACTTTGAAAATGGGGTGTCCAAAGCACGTTCAATAGCTAGTACACATTAACATAGATGGGCAAGGGCCAAACAGCAACAGTGTAGTAAAAGGATAACAACAAAGGCAAAGCTCTTATAGCTCATCTGTATGACAGATTTACATGTATGACCTTTATGACAATAAGTAAAGAGTTGGCTTCTGCAAAGCAAAATCCATGATTTCTCAAAATAAAAGCTGTTTCACACACCTGTCACCTCACCCCCCCCCCCTCTTCCAGTGACCCTTAATCTTGTGATGATTCCACTAAATTAGTATGCATAGGAAGGTCCTATCATCAGCTACCTTTGTAACAAATTTAATTCAAAAGTTTGCAAAAATGTTGATAAAAATAAAAATCTTTCAGAAACTGGCATTTCACACACATTTGCCAACCTCTTGTAACCTACAAAGGTCTTACCATCAGGTATCTTTGCACAAAGTTTGGGTTTGAAAATAGTATTTGAGAAAAAACATCTTTTTTTTACAATATGTTTCACCTATTTCCAGATCACTTGTGACTATTGACCTTTCCGGTGGGTCAACCAAATTAGTATGAATAGAAGGTCTTACCATCAGATATCCTTGTACCAAGTTTATGTTTCAAAATAGTCTGTAATTTTTCGTATTCTTATTAAGATCTTTTGCATATAGCTAGATTAAATAAAGAAATGATTTTTTTTCTAAAATGTATTTTTTTGAAATAATTAATACGTACCGACGGCATTACTATATGGAATACACTCTATAGCCTAGCGATTTCAGCCCAAAGTTGTGTCCCCTACACAACTGGGGAGGAGACACCGGGGATCCACGTATAGGAGCCCGGGTGGCCTCCCCTTACCAGCCTACACCGGCAAGCGTGTGGAGAACTCACCTCAGTTTTACACGTAGCCAAAAACACTTAGCCAAGGAGGCAAGCGGGGCAGGTGGGAGGGCCATCTGAGTAATGCCATCGGTAAGTATTTTTCCAAAAAAATACATTTTAGAAAAAAAAAATTCATTTGTTTTTTCAAAATACATTACCGATGGCATTACTATATGGAAAAATTGCGATGAGGAGGAGGGTACTGACACCCAACCCCTTGTACCTAGCACCCTCCGCTGGCCCACAAGGAGCACTCCCGACGATTTCAGCGAAGACGTGCCTATGGCGCCTGTGGCGCATGGAGGGAGTGCTGGGCCACGGAGATGTCGCCCATCCAGACCAGGGAGTCATGCTGGCTGGATAGGATACGGAGGTAGAAGCGGGCCAAGGTGGCACTGAACACCCGCCTACCGCCATCCTGAAGTCATGAACCGAGCTCTGGGGGCACCTGCTCGTACTTCATGCGCCTTTATCTGTAACCATCTATCCCCGAACGGGGAGAAGTCTTGGAAGGCCAACACGTCACCCACCGCAACCAGGGCGAAACGTCAGAGCCGAGCAACTCGGCCTGCCCGATGCCGGTGGAAGGAAGAGGTGGGTACACAGTAGACAGAAGGGCTGAGAGCGATGCATGAAATTCTGCATTGCCCGGACTGGGTCCTGTTAACGCGCCCCGTGGGGTCAGTCGTCCTTATGCACGGACGTACGGTCAGCATCTGGGGGGGGGGGGGGGGCGCTGAGGGAGGCCGGCTCGTGGCCTGAAGGACGGGTCAGTGAGAAGCTGCGTTGTGCCCAAGGCTCAAACTGCCAACCTGCAGGGTGTACAGAGAGCGCATGCAGCTCGCTCACGCGAAAGCCGTGGCGAGCGCCAGGAGGAACACATTTCTGGTTCCGGACGGAGAACCGTGCCCAGGCAAGGGTTCGAAACCGTCTGTAATTAGCCACGTTAGTGCCCAGGAGAGGTCCCACCGAGGTAAGAGAGAACAGGAGAGAGGACCATGAGTTCAACTGAGCCAAAGGTTCCGAAGGTCTTTGCAAGGGCCGGAATCGAAAGGCCCAGGAGGCGGTAAGTGTGTGCGAACACGGAGCGGCGCCCCTGATGGTAAAAGGTGCCTATCCTTGGTCATCGAAGCGCCCTAAGGTGAATACCGCCAGAAGGAGTTTGAGAGACTCGCGGGGGAGGGAGCCGCCGGGCGGCGCCCCACGACTGGGAGATCCTCCACTTGCCTTCGCACCCATTCCTGGTAGACCGTCTGCGGGCTGCTACGATAGCCGCCACTGCCGCAACCAAGAACCTCTAGCGGCGAGGGCTTGCTGGCCAACTTCCCGGCAAGAACGAGAAGGAGCTCTGAGCACTGGTGGAAGGGAGCCGGGCGGAGATGCTGAGTATCGCGGGCGGGGAGGGGAGCTATTGTGCTGGGACCGTTGCTAGAATTGAGTCGAACCGTGGTCCACCTCTTGGTCCAAAGCAGGGGGGCCACCAGGAAGAGCACCGTGTAACCAGCCCCGACGGGGGTAGGCCAAGGGGATCAGTCCATCCCGAAAAAGGACAGAGCGTCCGCAGCCCGGGCGAAAAGCAGAGCCCGTAGTACTCTCGGTGCCGAGCCGGAGGCCCAGGCCCCAAGTCCAATCCTGTCCAGGGTAGCGGGAAGGTCTCTAGGCTGGACACCGTATGCCTGGGTGGGCCGGTATGAGTGTGGCTCGCTCGTTGTCGAGTTCGCTTAGCTCCCCTTACAGACGAGCGGTAGCCGAAAGGTCTCGGAGTCTCGTCCTATCCAGGGTACTTGTCTCAAGCCTGGTCGTAGGAAGTCCCCACAAGCGTGCCGGCGCAGACTTGTATGGCGGCGAATAGCGAAGAGCCGCTCCAACCGAGGCCCAAGGAAAGCAGCGCGTCGACTACTGCACCCTGTAAGAGCGGGAGTGCGTCCGGCTTGCACGCTCGTTGGAGCGCGGACCCGGAAAATCCTGACTGTAGTGCTGCGTTCCTGCCCGAGGAGTGTAGCCACAGCCGTCCTCTCGGGTCTGTATCTGCTACCGGCGAAGAAGCTTGCTCTCGTAGCTTATCCCTTCATCGAACGACTGCACCGGGCAGGAACCAATCCGGAGGGTCCTGTCTGGAGAGCTGACCTCCTGTGTAAGGAATGAAGAGGACGAAGCTCTACCTACTTGGAAGCAGCAACGTTAGGCTAAACCACCTAAGGTGCTGAAACCTGTTCCCGCGTAAAAAAAAAAAAACCGTGCCGAAGCAGTCGGCGGAACCGGGCAGAGTCCACTAGTCGGGTCTGTGGGAGCCGCCGTCTGTTTCCCGTAAGATATCCAAGTCGCCGACGTCGGTGGAACCGGACAGAGGCCAAGTTGGTCTTGTGAAGCTGCCGGTGTAGGAGAACGGGCCTGTGACTGAAGGCGCGGCGTAGACGTCCTGTCGCCTGCCATAACCACTAGACGTCAGAGTTTCTGCAAGATATCTCGAGTCAACGAACGGACAGCGTGCACTAGTCGGATCTGCGCTAGCTGCCGGAGAATTGGAACGGGCTCGCGACCGAAGTCGCGGCATAGACTGTTCTAACATCTGGTAGAACCACTAGTCGGGACTGTGGGAAAGACCAGCGTGACAAACTCGTTCTGAGAGGAGAGACTGTCTCGAAGCTTGGCTCTAGTATCTGCGGCCGGACAGCGAGCACTAGCCGGGTCTGTGTTAGCTGCCGGCGCAGGAGGACGGGCTCGCGGCCTAAGCAGCGGCGTTGACTGTCCTCTCATCACCCTATGTCCGTGCTGGTGTCGGCTGTATTCGGCGGTAAAAGCTCCATAGCTGAGACCACTGCTCAACCAGCCATGGGTCGCAGACCAGGCACGGAAGCGAAGAAGTGCAGGCGGAACAGGGCAGGCAAGCATCATGTCCGCCACTCGGCCACTGGAACTGTCCACAACTGGAACAGGAGCGGACTTGCCGACTGCAACCTAGCGTGCAAAAGACGCAAGCGAACGTGACCCCGCAGGCATGCAAAACAAACTGCGGAACGAACGAAGAAGTTCGCGGCGAATGCCGACGCACGGCGCTCTACCCCTACCCATGAGCGCCGGACAGAAGCAGTGACCGAGTTCTTACCTTGCCGAAAGCAAGGAAGAGGCACGAAGAACGGAGCGAGCCGTGTAGCCAGGCGCCGAGCCACCAAACTGGCGACGAAAACCGGTTCCCGTCCGGCTAAGGGCTGAGCTGCGAACGGCGCAGGACGCAGAGACGAAGTCACGACTGGATGGCGAAGTTGGAACAGCACCGTGAGTCACAGGTAGCAGCCAGGGCCAACCCAAGTTCACGAAGCTAGCCAATGGCGAAGCCAGAGGGCACCAGCAGAGGCAGGAGTGGCGAAACTGGGCGGAAAACGCAACAGTGAGGTCCCGGAAGCCGGCTGGCTGAAGGAGGGACTTGCGACGCTAGGCCTGCCTCTGCGCGCAGAACATGGCGGAAGCCTGTCTCTTTAAGAGGGTGAAGGAGGACAGAGAAGGTGGGGAAGGAAAATCCCACAAGCCACAGCGAGGAACGTTTGCGAGCTGAACGAAGAGCCGACGTCATCCGAAGCGGAGCTAACAGGCGGAAGAGAGATCCAGCCGTAGAGTCCCGCCAGAAGATGGCCGCAGCCAAATCCGAAGGACGAAGGCTGAGAATATCCGGTACCAAGCTGTGAGGCCGTCAATCCCGCGAAGGCATAAAGAGGGGCGACGGGCTCAGAGAGCGCAGAACCGCCGTGCGAGAGAAAGACGTAACCACCCGCAACGCCCGCAGACGGAGCGCTGCGGGGACGGAGGGACCGCGATAGACGGACGGTCAGCAGCGGACTGAGATTCGAACGCGGGTGCCGGAGACCGCTCACCGAGCGTAACCGGCCTAGGGACGAATGATCCGGTTCCCGCCTGGGGGGGGGGGGGGGGGGCCTTCAGTAGTCACCCAAGCCCGCTCAGCCAAAGCGAAGCGGGGAGGGGACAGTCGACAGTCCTACCAAGCCCGCTCCACAAAAGCGAAGCAGGGAGGAGTTAGACTAAAGTCGTGCCAAGCCCGCTCAGCAAAAAGCGAAGCGGGGAGGGGGACAGTCTACAGTCGCGCCAAGCCCGCTCAGCAAAAAGCGAAGCGGGGAGGGGACAGTCCATCGTCACGCCAAGCCCGCTCAGCAAAGGTGAAGCGGGGCGGGGACAGTCTAAGGTCCTGCCAAGCCCGCTCAGCAAAAGCGAAGCGGGGATGGGACAGTCTATAGTCACGCCAAGCCCGCTCAGCAAAAGCGAAGCGGGGAGGGGACAGACAAAGGTCACGCCAAGCCCGCTCATGAAAAGCGAAGCGGGGAGGGGACAGTCTATAGTCGCGCCAAGCCCGCTCAGCAAAAATCGAAGCGGGGAGGGGGCAGCCCATAGTCACGCCAAGCCCGCTCAGCAAAACGCGAAGCGGGGAGGGGACAGACAAAAGTCACGCCAAGCCCGCTCCGCAAAAGCGAAGCGGGGGGAGGGGACAGTCCATCGTCACGCCAAGCCCGCTCCGCAAAAGCAAAGTGGGGAGGGGACAGTCTATGGTCACGCCAAGCCCACTCGGCAAAAGCGAAGCGGGGAGGGGACAGTCTATAGTCACGCCAAGCCAGCTCAGCAAAAGCGAAGCGGGGAGGGGACAGACAAAAGTCACGCCAAGCCCGCTCAGGAAAAGCGAAGTGGGGAGGGGACAAACTATGAGCATGTCGCCCCAGCTCAGACGCTTCGGTGCGAAGGGACACGTGTCCAAGTCACACCGGGCCCGCCTGGTCGGAATGGGGTGGGGGGGGGGGGGGGGCTGTATAGGGTCTCGCCTAGCCCGCTCAGGCGCAGCGAAGTGGGGAGGGGACAAGTGTTGAGCAAGCGGCCCCCGCTCAGACGCTTCGGAGCGTGGGGGATGCGTGGCAACGTCACACCGTGCCCCCCTGGTGGAGACGGGGCAGGGGGGGGGGGGGGAACTACTAAGGGCCTCAAGTCACGCTCCGACGCCTCGGAGCGTGACTGAGAACCTCTCTTAGTACGAGTACTCTCTTCTACTATGCTTGCGTTCGTCCCGCCGAGCCCGCTCGAGGGATCCAGAGTAGGGAGAGGCGGACGAATGCTCATCTCGCCCAGGCCGCTTGCCCGAAGCAGAGCGGGGGGTGAGCAGACTCTAAGGGCTCAAGCCACGCCCTGACGAAGCAGAGCGTGGGGAGCGCGACACAGAAACTCGCCCACCCTACTCCGAAGACTCGGAGAGGCGAGGGAGTACCAGCAAGGTAATGGTGCAAGAATAAGGACTTACCTGCGAGTCGGACGGCCCGGACGACGGCGCGATGCGGTGCCCGAGGAACCGACGGAGAGACGCCATCTTGTGGAGGAGTCCGGGGATACTGAAGCGGCCAAGAGGGCCGGACACGTCTGTAGAGGTCCCACAACTGCGACCACCGGTCTTCCCTCCACTCGGTACACACATCCTGTCCGAAGAAAAGCCCGAAAACGGCAAGCCAGCATCGTGGGCGTCGTGAACTCCACTGAAAGTCCCCATACAGGAGGCAAACTTCAACAGAAGGCGTAAAACACCTAAAGTCGCACCCACACCACGAGGCACAAAGTCACGTGAGTAAAGTCACAAGCCTAACCCCCAGGCCACAGCCAAGGGCGAAGCTCACTGAAAGTCGAGCTGGTCCGAACCGGCCGGCGCTCAGTTCACACACAGTAGTCTTCTAACTTTGAAGAGTAGTTGTAACGCACGCAGACTTGCCCACAGTCGTACGCACAGACTCTCACGCAACAGACGCATACACCGCCACTGACTCAGACGGGCGCATTCATGCGGTAAAACACAACGCACGGGCTCCCTTTCTAAAGTAACCTTTATACACTATAAATGGAAAAGAACGACTTAAATAACTATCAACTATGTACACTGTCCACACCACACACGTATCACAATATCTTTGCCAGGTTAGGTCTTAGTCTCACATTGCCTCCAACCTGTTTGATGTTGTTGTCTGGTTACGTTGGTCCTTCTCACGTCTAGGCGTGAAAGTCCTTCATCGTACGCTTATTGCCGTCCTGTCTCTTCGGGCACGGACGTCCTCGTTCTCATACGGTACACTCAGTTCTCGCTTGGACTTGGGTGTCTTGGTTCCCAGTCAGACTCACTCTCAGAAGAGCTGGAGGGATGACCTCACGTAGGTCCCACCTGCGACTCGACGTCTCGGCGTCTGTCTTCCACTCTCGTTACAAGAACTCTAAATAGACAATAAAAGTCCCAACGTAACACTTGCTAAACACACAACATATTGGATCAATGAGAAACGTCACGTAACCTGGCTGATACAAATAACTCACACGTTCATTCACACACACACACACACGTGCTTCATAAACTATTTATTTTCGTATCGCCCCCATATCTCTGTCACTAACTTGAAACAGACTATAGCCTAACTGACACTCTTGCTATACATTACTCTATACCCTGGAAAAGACTATGCTTAACCAACCACGTACTATCTTCATAGCGGCTTAGACATACACACTTCATATTCCTTTAGTCATCTATCTCGGTAAACAACTGTATACAAAACACCGGTTACTTCACCGAATTCTAAACATACATAACTAAACCAAACCGGAACACCGCTATCCAACCACATTAATCTTACCACGCATACTGTCTTTAACTAAACAACTATCAATACTACATTTATAGAAACATACCTGAAATCTAGGCTTCAGAGTCTTGGAATGCGGGCTAGGTAACTCGAAACAACCGTTCCATACGACAAGACAGCCCGCAATACCAAACTAGACCCCTGACAGTCACAGCTTCCGCCTAGAATTCACTAAACAGAACTCACTACAAAGACCCGTGCTAACCATGTCTTACAGATTTAACGTGCGTCTAACCCCACACGGACTTTCGGCAAACAAACCGTTAACAAAACCCGTACCATACTAATCCTACTCGTTAACAAAAACCGTACCGTACTAATCCTAATGTGTGAGCACTATGCACAAGCATAGAGCTTCATCACAATTCCCCCTTCCTCGGGAAAAAAAGAAACGACCGAGTTTCTTTTTAAAACTACTTGACGTAATGTTATCCGAAAACAGGAAAGGACTAACTGACTATCTAGAATACAAGGAAGAAAATTACAGCCTTACGCCTTAACGCACACCGTCAGATCACACAGCGAACTTGAAAACCGAACTAACGCGTTAAAATCCTCCAGAAACGAAAACGATCCAACGACTGCCCACACACACACACACAAAAAAAAAAACACAATCGCGAGACTTCGATCTCCGATCTACCTACATATTATTGGGTGCTGAGCCGCATTTCTGTCCGCAACAGAAGTATGCCGTCTCCAGCCAACCCGACTATTGGGCCACACCCGCTGACCGATTCCCCGTTTCTGGACGAAAATACCACGTTCCCTCCGTCCACGAGCACGCTTGCTCTGAGCTCTCGTCGTGACTGCACCGCTAGGAACATGAGCTCGCTTAATCGTCTCGACTCTACTGATGACTGGCTGCACACCCTTCATGGTACCCAGAACTAAATCTACTACTGGCTCGTCGATGACACACGATACCAGACTACCTGAAAAAAACTCTGTGTCAATCAGTTCTCTATCTTAGCTAACGGAAAAATTTATATCTTTCCTCCAAACGAAACTACTTTTTGTGACTCGCCTGTGAACTGATCTGGTCTAACAAGGCTACGTCTGACCCCTGCGGTCGTCGTACCTGAGTCTCGGAGAACAGAAGCAAGACATCCATTAACAACACCGTCTACCAGTGGTAGGCAACCACCCCCGTCATCTGAACACACTGCGCCCAGCTGTGGTTCCTCCCCGACTGGGACTGCAAAACTGGCTACGTGAGTGGGCTGCACCGCCCCCTCCACCATACCAGTACTATTAGGACCTTGATGAGCCAGATGACCGTGCTCCTGATAACTAGCATACTGCGCGCCTGCACTGTAGTACGGACAGCTCCGACTGAAGTGCCCGTACCCACGACAAGAAAAACACTGCGTGTCCGAACTCGCAACACGACCACGACCATACCCACGCAAAGAAGTCCCTCCACGTGCGTACGAATCGCTACCGCCATTGCTGTTACCTCGATCACCGCGTCGAAAACGCAAAGTACCTCTACTGTTACCCAGCTGCGCTCCACGTAAAGTATTAATGCCCCGGTAACCCTCAGTCGTGTTAGCAGCGACCAACCCGACTGTCGGCGTCTCGGTCCTACGCGCGAGGTTTTTCGTAGGATGCGCCATCCGAAAAGCCTCCGCGTGCTGTGCACTAACTCGTCCGTAGTCTTGAGGTTACGCTCTCTCAAGAATACCGCTAGATCCTTGGAAACGCTTCCAAAGAACTGTTCAGCCAACATGAGATCGAACAATGCTTCGTACGTGTGGTCGATCTTTGACAGTTCGACCCAACGTACGAGCAAATGGGACAACCGTTTGCCAAACGACATAAACGATTCCCCTGTCTCTGGCCGACAAGCTCTCAAGCGTTCCCTAAAACCTTCTGCATTACACTGGAACTTTTGCAAGAGACACTCCTTCAAAGTCTCGTAATCTATGGTCCCCGAAACGGTCAAACTATGGTAAAGGCTCAATGCCCGACCCTCTAGCACAGACGAAAGCAAAACGGGCCAGTTGGCAGAAGCCGGCCAACTCAACACCTGCGCATGAGACTCAAAACGACACAAAAAAGCGTCAATAGAGTCCACGGACTCTTTAAACATCGGCAGTTTAGGAAAATTGCGTATGCCTCGGCCTACTGAATCACTATCTGCTCTAGATCCCGCATCCCGAGCTAACTGTAGTTGTACCTCTCTATCTTTCTCTTTTTCTTCTCTCTGATATTCTAGTTCCTTCTCTCTTAACGCATGCTCCCTCTCGTCCTTCTCTCTCTGAAACGCTAGAGATTTATCTTCTTTCTCTCTCTGAAACGCTCTCTCTTCTCTCTGTACTTCTAACTCTTTCTCCCTAAAGGCTCTTTCTTTCTCATCTCGCTCTCTCTGAGCTTCTAATTCTTTCTCCTTTAGCTCCATTTCCTCTTTCTTAAGTATTCTGTCTTTCTCTTCTCTCTCTCTCTCTCTGAATTTCTAGCTCTTTCTCCTCTCTCTGTATCTGCATCTCCAACTCTTTCTCCTCTCGAAGTCTACGAATCTCTAACTCTTTCTCGTCTTTCACCCTCTGAACTTCTAACTCCTTCACCTTTAAGGCTTTCTGAACCTCTAGTTCCTCTTTCTTAAGTACTCTTTCTCTCTCTTCCCTTTCTCTCTGAGCTTCTATCTCTTTCTCCTTTAGGACTCTTTCTCTCTCTTCTCTTTGTACTTCTCTTTCTTCCCTTTCTCTCTGAGCGTCTCTTTCTCTCGCTCTATCTTCCCTATCCCTACATTTCTCTACGTAATCAAAACGCCTCTCATCCTTAAGTCCCAACCTTTCCCCTTGTTTAATGTAAGCCTCCACCGGGTCTACCTCCATATTTGCTACAACTTCCCGAACTTGAGCACGTAAAAGCACAAATACCACAACCAAATCAACGGAAAAACTTAAAATGAGAACTTACAACAATATCAACCTACGTAGAAAATAGTGACCTACTTTGACGTCCAGATGGAACGAAAAAAGAACGATAGAAAGAAGAGCAAGGAAAAAGAATACCACCTATACAACAGGAAAAAACAAGTACTAGCTCCTCGTAAGATCCAGAAAACTACAGAAATAACGGATCTTACCCCTTAGAATCGGAGAGGGGAATCTAACACAACATGCACATAGCAACAAATCCTACTCTAAAATCGCTACTCGCTATCGCCCACAGATACTTTAATCTACCGCTAAAACAGGGTCACCACTGTAACGCACGCAGACTTGCCCACAGTCGTACGCACAGACTCTCACGCAACAGACGCATACACCGCCACTGACTCAGACGGGCGCATTCATGCGGTAAAACACAACACACGGGCTCCCTTTCTAAAGTAACCTTTATACACTATAAATGGAAAAGAACGACTTAAATAACTATCAACTATGTACACTGTCCACACCACACACGTATCACAATATCTTTGCCAGGTTAGGTCTTAGTCTCACATTGCCTCCAACCTGTTTGATGTTGTTGTCTGGTTACGTTGGTCCTTCTCACGTCTAGGCGTGAAAGTCCATCGTCGTACGCTTATTGCCATCCTGTCTCTTCGGGCACGGACGTCCTCGTTCTCGTACGGTACACTCAGTTCTCGCTTGGACTTGGGTGTCTTGGTTCCCAGTCAGACTCACTCTCAGAAGAGCTGGAGGGATGACCTCACGTAGGTCCCACCTGCGACTCGACGTCTCGGCGTCTGTCTTCCACTCTCGTTACAAGAACTCTAAATAGAAAATAAAAGTCCCAACGTAACACTTGCTAAACACACAACATATTGGATCAATGAGAAACGTCACGTAACCTGGCTGATACAAATAACTCACACGTTCATTCACACACACACACGTGCTTCATAAACTATTTATTTTCGTATCGCCCCCATATCTCTGTCACTATCTTGAAACAGACTATAGCCTAACTGACACTCTTGCTATACATTACTCTATACCCTGGAAAAGACTATGCTTAACCAACCACGTACTATCTTCATAGCGGCTTAGACATACACACTTCATATTCCTTTAGTCATCTATCTCGGTAAACAACTGTATACAAAACACCGGTTACTTCACCGAATTCTAAACATACATAACTAAACCAAACCGGAACACCGCTATCCAACCACATTAATCTTACCACGCATACTGTCTTTAACTAAACAACTATCAATACTACATTTATAGAAACATACCTGAAATCTAGGCTTCAGAGTCTTGGAATGCGGGCTAGGTAACTCGAACCAACCGTTCCATACGACAAGACAGCCCGCAATACCAAACTAGACCCCTGACAGTCACAGCTTCCGCCTAGAATTCACTAAACAGAACTCACTACAAAGACCCGTGCTAACCATGTCTTACAGATTTCACGTGCGTCTAACCCCACACGGACTTTCGGCAAACAAACCGTTAACAAAACCCGTACCGTACTAATCCTACTCGTTAACAAAAACCGTACCGTACTAATCCTACTGTGATGCCCAAGCATAGAGCTTCATCACAGTAGTGAAGCCAACTAAAAGAAGTGAGTCCAAGGCTTATCCAAAAGAAGAGATAGAAAAGTAGAGATTTAAAGAGCTCCGGATTCTCATAAGCTGTACAGATACCCTTTAACTATTTATTTTTGGACACAACCACCCTATCACGCTCTCAACGTTAACATTCTCAGGAGAAGATCGGCGATCTTTTGGTTAAACGAACCTTAGCATCCCCACTAGTTCTATCACACCTACTCATGAGAATCATCAATTGTATTGCCGAGCAGATACAGAAACACTATTTAATTTAATCACACACACACAAATGAAACACAGCCTCCCACATAACTCGCATGGTAACCCATGACAATTGATTTTTCCACTCGGTAGTGACGGCTGCAGACGAGACTGCTAATGCACATGCAAATCAATACTGGCAATACCCGAATAGCACATTCCAGTCTACTGGAGCCAAGTGGAACTTTGTAATTACTGGCGGCACATGCCGCACCATGTCGCACCATACGCGGCACATGCCGCACCATACGCGGCACATGTCGCACCACACGCGGCACATACGCGGCACATGCCGCACCATACGCGGCACATGCCGCACCACACGCGGCACATGCCGCACCACACGCGGCACATGCTGCACCACACGCGGCACATGCCGCACCATACGCGGCACATGCCGCACCATACGTGGCACATGCCGCACCATGCCGCACAATACGCGGCACATGCCGCACCACACGCGGCACACACCTCCCATACGCGGCATAACACCATAGAGTCAAAAGATGTAGTCAACCCTCATCTTCTCCTCACACACACACACACACACACACACACACACACACACACACACACACACACACACACACACACACACACACACACACACAGAAACCTATCTCAAAATGCCGGGTCACTGTGCCAAAACGTAAAATGTAGTTCAAATTTTGGTCACTGGGTCAAAACAAGAAAGTAGTTCAGATTTTGGTCACTGTATCACTAGGCCATTTCGAAAAATGTATGTCATCACAAATAAGGAGGCCACACTCTAGTTTGAACAACAACAAGTTTCCTCAAAATAATTTTCTGTTTGCAAAAGCACATAAAAAAAACACCCCCTGAAATAACCTCGCCCGTCAAGCTATTCAATTGGTCGGGTCCATTGAAAGGGGTGATTTTAAAATACCCCTTTCCAGTCCACACAGGTATGTTTAGATTTTGTACTATACACCTTTCTTTGCCAGAGTGCCAAGCCCAGTCCTTCCATTAATCACATCAAACCGGTTTTACCAGCCATGCCTGGCGTGACTGTTTGCTAATTTTATTGATTAATTCCTGCCCAAAACGTTCTGAAGAAAACACAACTCTTTATCAGTGCACTGCCAACACAACATGACGGAACATTCTGGAACAAACGTTATTAAGCAAGCTGGAATTCTTCGAAAGCAGCTAAACATTTGTGTCAGGCAAGGTGGTGCTTACAGCCATGAACTGAAACTTCAGAGATAGATAATATGAGAGAATTTCGACAATTTCTGTCGCCCCCATATTTTTACGATTTTTGCCCACAAACTTCCACACCTTCACGCCGCCCATATTTCTTGGTTTCCCTTTATTTTTCTTTCCGGTAAAATAAAGATTTCCAAAATCAATGACATTAAAATTAATATTTTTTATTATAAAATGAATCAAGATGAATTACTTCTTCTAAATGATATCAGTGCTGTAGAAAACAAAGACTTAGACTCGAAAAAACAGCGTCTTCTCTCTGTAGTTGTTTCAGGCAAATCAAAAGCTTATCTCGGGAAACAATACATGACAGAACATATAGAATCCCTCATGCCTGATGAGCTAATCATACTACATTCACAATATGAAAATCATATCGCTTCACTAATGACTCATGATTTGAGTCGGTCTCTGATCACCTTTTATACAAAGGGTGTTAATCACTTTTTTGAAGTAGACACTGACAAATTCAAATCCAATAGTAACAAGTGCAATGGGTAAATTAGCATGTGTCATGTATTACAGGTTTGGTAATTTGCTTGCGCCTCTGGTTACTTGCTTGTCACTGGGAGTCATATTGATTTTTCGAAAATAAATTTGTTTGGAAAAGAAAATGGACGACCAACAGATGACCTCACAACAGAACCCTGTTTTGACACAGGTTCAAATGATCACTAAACAGAAAAGTCCAGGAAGGGTTGAGGCAGGAAAAAGAGTAGCCGAATATAACAGGCAAAATAAATTACAACTTGAGGCACAAACAGTAACTGACCCGCCGTCAGGACCGTCTGGACCACTAGGACCCTCTTCCCCACCACACCTACAACAAAGTGAGAGACTATCAACTAACCCCAAACCCCAATCAGCAAAATATATAGTTGCTGGATATGTTGTTGTATTTCTTTTCTCAGGTTACCAATTATACAAAAAATACAAGCCACAAACTCAAACAGTGACTAAAAAAGTAGACACTCCAAAAATAAAATCAGAAGTCGCCACATTATCAGTAACACCAAAACCTGTTGACCCATTTCATATGCAGTGAATAAAAATATTATTTTAATTTTATTGCATTAAAAAATGAGCGACACAAAGAACTTATTGAACCTTGTCTATCACTCTGCCGTGATCAGCGGATTAGCAGTAGCTTATTCTATGCTTGCAAAAAGTCTACTCAAAATGAAATCTGCAGACCTTAGCAGATTAGATTTTGAAGATTCAGTTAAATTAGTTGCAGTTGTCACAGCGTCAATTGCCATGAAAGATTTTTTTGTCAAGCAGGGAATTATTCCCGAAAATATATCTATGTAAATAAAAATATTATGGCGACACTAGCTGTTATTGTGGGAGGTGCCGTTGTCAACACCCTGGCATTTAGTGGATCAAATTATAATAATAATAATAATAATGAGTATTTATATAGCGCTTAATCTTACTCAAAAGCTCTAAGCGCTTTACAATCTGTACACAAAAATAAAAATACAATGACATATGCACATAACAAACAAAGCACAATGCCCGAACACACCACTTTTACAATAAACTAAACAACAATACATACATAATAATTTATATTCTAATTAACATTTAGTCTAAACAAGGAGGATTGCAGAACTACAACTAAGGCATCAAACACTGGCAGTTATTCAAAGTAAAGCTTGAAGAGGTGAGTTTTCAACGACCTCTTGAAGTCAGAGACAGACTCACTGTTTCTGACCTCAAGAGGAAGTGTATTCCATAACACTGGGGCTTGATAAACAAAAGTGCGCTGACCAAATGTTTTAGTTTGGACAGAAGGTACACACAACTTCCGTTTATCAGAAGAGGAGCGGAGCTCACGAGAGGGTGTATACACATGCAGCAAAGAGGACAAGTATTCTGGGCTGGTGCCTGAAAGGCAGTTAAAACAGATTGACATAACTTTGTATTGAATACGTGAGGACACAGGTAGCCAGTGAAGGGACTTCAAGATGGGTGTGACATGCTCAGTCTTACGGACTCTCACAACAA
This sequence comes from Semisulcospira habei, assembly GCA_036245525.1. Taxonomy (NCBI): domain Eukaryota; kingdom Metazoa; phylum Mollusca; class Gastropoda; family Semisulcospiridae; genus Semisulcospira; species Semisulcospira habei. The sequence continues at coordinate 223,225,311 of BTPG01000004.1, read as the reverse complement.
TGATTGATTGTACATTGCTTAACGTCCCGACAGCAACAAGGCTTTCTCAGGACGTGCCTGCACTGCTTGTGAAAAAAAAAATAAACAGAACATTGAATGTATGTCGCCAGCCGGTCAAATACATTAAATAAACCTAACACATGGGGCCTAAATAAAGCTAAGACCATTTAGCAACACACATCCAATATCAAGAGCTACAGGCAGCGCAGACAGTAGGGAGAGTTTTAAAAAGGCAAATACAGGTGAATGGACAAAGGGTAGACAGAAACACATGCCCCAGAATAGAGAGGAAAACCCACCCTGTGGGGCTGACCAGGGTGACCCTGGGAACTAAAAAATACCTAACCCCACCCAAGTCCCCCAGGGCAGACCCGGGTGGGGTCTCTCACAACAAGCCGGGCTGCATTGTTCTGAATTTTTTGGAGGCGATCAATGAGATACTGAGGGCAGCCACAAAGCAAAGAGTTACAATAATCTAGCTTGGACAGCACAAATGCACAAACTAGTGTTTTAGTGGCTTCCACGGTCAGCAGGTGTCGAAATGAACTAATACGACGAAGTTCCAGATAAGCGGATCTACACACTGCACTGACATGCTGTGACATAGATAACTCACTGTCAAGTGTAACACCCAGGTTTCTCACACTCGCAGAGAAGCCAATGAGTGTTCCATCCACAGACAATGATGACGGTAAAGGCAGGGACGAAGATAATCTTGGATTAGCTACCAACATTGCTTCAGTTTTGCCATCATTTAACATCAGTTATCTCTTTTAAAAAATGGGCAGAGAGGAATCTGCTCTGGAGATGAGACGACATAATGAAGCATCAGAAAAATTAGCGCAAGCCCAGCAGGCATACGAAAAACAAAGAATAGAAAAACTTGATTTCATCAATGAAAAACACTAGAGGGTCACGCACAGCATACATTTTCTAATGTCGATGACGCAATCAGGGAATACTATCTTGTCACGGGTGAAGACATGTCTATCCCAAAACCAAAACTAAGTGACTATTACCAACCCAGTCCACAACAAAGAAACGGAGAAATAATCTTTGTTCTATTGGGAATGACATTTGTTTATTTTACAGGACTTTATATTGCTAGAAAAAAAGACAGCTGCCGAAAATAAACTATCAAAAATATATTACTCCCCTATTGGCTACTAGAAAGGAAAGACTGCAATAGAAAAATTACATGCGGCCGTGGGTGGGGATGTAACACTAAATGCGATAAAACAGTGGTTGCAAAAACAGGCAATATGGCAAATATATCTCCCTACGCCAAGAAAAATATCTAGACCCCATTTTGAAAACACTAGCCCTATTGACACGCATCAAATGGACCTCTTGTTTCTACCCCATGACATAATAAGAAAAAAACGATACAAATATGCACTGACAGTTGTCGACATTGCTTCAAGGTACAAGGACGCAGAACCCATAACTGACAAGAATGCTATCACAGTTGCAACAGCATTATCAAAAATATAGTCGAGGCCCTTTAAAATTTCCCAGGCTTGTGCAGGTCGATGATGGATCTGAATTTAAAGGAGCAGTTAATCAATTATTTGCAAAGCATGGTGTGCTTGTGCGGCGAGGCATTCCAGGTGTACACAGATCACAGGCAATTGTTGAGAACTTCAATAAACAGTTATCAGAGAGACTTTTCAGTTACCAGTATTCTAAGTAACTCATGCATGACACGCGTAACACTGAGTGGGTTATGAGATTGCCACATGTGATAAAAGCAATGAATAATGAATGCCATGTAAAACCCACAGATGCTATTAAATTGAAAACAGTGCTGTCAGGGTCAGAAATAAAAACAAAAGTGCCAGACACAAGTTTGTTTACAAAACAAGTAAGATATCTGTATCAACCTGGAGAGGCCGAAAATGACATCAGGCGCAGGGCAACAGACCCCATCTGGTCTACATCTGTACACAATATAAAAAAATAGTCCCCGGTAATCCACCGATATGTTACCTGGACGACCCTGCACCACAGAGGGCATTTGTCAGAGAAGAATTACAGATTATCCCCCCAGACACTGTTACTCATTTCAGTAACTAACTCATCAATCAGTTCATCACAAATGTCTTCAGATAACTTAAGCCTGTAATGTCCAGGTGCATAAGCCTTTTCCTTACTGTGAAAAACACGTTTTGTGTCCCCAACTGCCAGTGACTTCTTATGTGTTTGGATCATTTCAAGATTATGTCTATTTGATCTCAGTGACTTGTTTGGATAATCAGGCATTAATGCTCCATCTAACACTTCCTTATAATGTTCATGTCTAATGTCTTTATTTTTTATCGCTGTTTTTTTTTTATTCCTTTGGCTTTCGACTGACTACCCTTTTGATGCAGTATAGAATACATTTTTGATTTCAGTCCAACGTACTCAACAATAGGCACACCATTTAGTTCATCCTTAAACTTACCAGGCACTTTCTTATTCTGTGTGCTATACAATGGATGTTCCTCTGGATAATCAGATGTGTCATACATGTGTAACTCTGTTTTCATGTCTTCATAAAAGTCTTCAGTACACACGTCAATGATCATAGAGTCAGTGTCAGTGTATAGCAGACGACACTCAAGATACTTTGGTTTAAAGTAATCATAATAAAATTCAAGCATCAACAATTTTAATAATAATAATAATAAGCGCATTAAATAGGCGCTTTATCCCAATTGAAAATCGGCTCAAAGCGCCGCCGCGAACTGAACCCAACAAGCACGCTCACGTGAATCACGCGCATTCACTCACACACTGTACATAAACACAGAACATTCACGTGGTGCTAAGGGCTAGCTCAAGCGAGCTACTGTAGTTTTTGGAAATTCAAAATCATTTGTATTTGAAATTTGATTAAGTGGGCTGAAGCTGATACCAAACTCAAGAATTGCCATACCAATGAATACTGGCTTGTCCAGTTTAACAATCTTTTTTTGAGTGACACTGCATACAATGATGAATGAAACTCTTTGTACCCTGTATACTGTGGCTTACCTGTAAGTTTAATTGCACCCGATTCAGTTGTTACTAGTCTCACATCTATGCGGTGATGAGGATTTTCCATCGTCTTTCCAAAACAGGCATTGTTCATAAGCTTAAAGAAGTCTTTGTCAAATGCAGTATTGCCGTCTCTGGCACACAATGTTGTGTTCTTCATTATATAATCTTTCATGAAAGCACTCTGATCAAATTGTATACCTCTGTGAACTTTCTTTAGTACTAATCCATGTCTGATGTAAAACTGTAACAAGCGATAGTGACACACGTAATTGAATTTGTCATTTAAATTTGGTACAAGTTTGGTGTCTTCTTTTTTCCCTATCATACTCATTTTTTCAACTGCTAATGGATAATCATTATGGTAATCATGTAGGTGGTGTGGGTACTCCAGGTCGACTTTAAAGATCCAACCCTTTGCATCATTTCGGTCATGATTCATAATATTGTTTGTTATCTCCGTTATGTCACACTGTGACAAATCATACAGACAAAAGTTTTTCAAGGGCAATAATTCACACATCGCGAACCCATACAAATTGTTAGCGTCCAAGTACATAATGAATGACCTTGACCTTGAGGGGTTAAAGTCAAGGTCGTCCAGATATTTGTTATTGGCTTTTGCATAATTGTTTGCTGCAATACTAATGCCACCCCTCAATCCACGTTCCACCATTTCACCCATTGTACGATCAGACAACAGGTCTATAAATATCTTACTGGATTTCAAAAATGCATCCCATGTCATGCCGGGACTAGTTATGTAGCAAGCAGGGTCAATACTGTAGTGTAATAGACCCTTTTCACGGTAACTTTCAAATACACCTGCTAGCAAACAAACGTCAGCCTTTAAGTACTGGTCATGGTAGTCACCAATTGTCTGACACCCTAATTTATCCCATGCATCAAGAGCGTGTTGGTAATCAGAGTCAGAAATACCTTTTCCATTTAGTGTAGAATAAAATTTATCTTTTGGTGGTAGTCTTGTTTCTTCAAACACAACCCAGTCACTGATGTACTCGTACGGATACACACCTTTCTTAATTAAGTCTGGCTCAAAATATTTACTTGTTATTGGAAACTCAGTCAGTCCATCTGCCAGACTAGCCAACCCTAAAGACAAATGTTGCATTGAGTCATAAAACACTAATTTGTTGTCCAATCTAAAAGTCAAATATTTCTCAGTTGTCTGTGCAATGCAACTAATTTTTTTGTATGACTCATCCACAGCACGCATGATAATGTGTGAATCATAACCCCTGAGATTGTGGAAAAAGATTGGCAGTTTATATGTCTTGGGATCTATTTTTAATAATAAATTACACTTGTTATGTGCAGCACCTCTGTAACGTCCAGTTATGTGATCATGGTCACAAACTTTGTCACCCTGTAGGTGTTTTTCACAAATCCAACACATCACAGCTGCATCAAAATTCAGTTTATCTTCTTCTGTCATCATCACAGGCATCTGATTGTTTTCTAGATAATGTACCACCTGACTATACAGTTGTCTCATTTCTGTTAAAAACAGACATGCTGCATTTTCACCCCTGTAAATAACAGGCTCGGTATGCTGACCATCTGACTTAACAAGAATATAACCAAAAGAACACACCACTTGGTCACTCAACTTTACTGTCTTTGGCAATGATTCTGGAACAGGACCATCATACGGTACAACCAGTGATTCAAAATCAGCATACACTACAAATGGTAGCTTTTGCTGATTTCCATAGTTCTTAAAATATACTTGACTTTCAGGCTCTGGATACTTAAGTACTGTTTGTATATCATCAGCTGATCTACAATGTAAAACATGCTTGTGTGCTACTGAAATAGAGGAAAATCTTTGCAAACATCTTTTACACACTTCCTGTTTGCCATTGTGTTTTGACACATGCCCATGAATTAGACGTGACATACTCCTGATAATTGTGTAGTGATCACCAATTAATAACATGTCAACATGTTTATCTTCTGACTGTCCATAGGTGAGAGCAAGTGATGATACTCTAATTGGTTGTAACTTGTCAACAGAGTCATTATCCCATACATACACATTTACAGATATGCCAGGATTTAATTGTTCAAACAAGTCTATGTCTTCTACCTTAACAGGAAAATCAATACCACTGAAATTGAGTTCATTTACAAATTTAGTGTAGTTAGATACGCGATCAGGTCTTGTTTTTACATAATGCAGTTTAGCAAGCACACACCACATAAAACAAAAATTTTCATTGTTCTGTATATTGATGACAGCCTTTTTGTTTGCAACCTCTGTGGGCAGTGGTATCCATGATTTGCCTAGTATAGGATGATACCTTGACTGTTTCAATTGTAGTTCATGCACATGACCTTCGTGCCAACCAGACCCCTTCATTCTTGCACTGTCAATTGCTTCTAGAAAGTCGGGCAATAGTCTTTGTCTAAACACGTTTTCCAATTCTCTTCTTGTGTTAATTGTGTGTTGTCTTTTCGAGATATACGATACAATCACTTCACCATCTACTCTGCTAAATTCTATTTTAGCAACAATCTGAAGCTTTACACTGCTTGTAAGAAGATTATCTTGTATGACAGAAAATGACATTTCTGTTGATTCATAGACATTGTTACTATTAGATATAGGCAAGTCTGTTGTGTGAAACATGTTTTTTAAACCTTGAGCATTGTCCGTCATTTTTATTTGTCCGACAAAATAATAATTGAAAAATTACACCTTATGTAATACCACTTTATTGACTGTAACACTGTTAATATAACATTTAGTTTAAGTAATTGTTGAAATATTTGTTCACAAAGTATCTCAAACCAGTCCTGGTGGTTATTATTTTTAACTCTTAAGGTGGGTGTCCTTAAATCAACTGTTAAACACTCCACATTTGGATGCTCATCAACATAATCTAAAGTCATATTATATGACAAATATATTGCTGTTGGCACTGAGAGGTTTATGTCAGGCTGTTTGGGAGGTGTTCTTATCTGAGTAAAGTGTACAACATCTCTGAAGCAGTCTGTGATGTCAATAGTCATTTTTATTGGACAAAACAAAAGTATAAATTAATTCACTAACCCATACCCTGTGGGCTGATCTGTCTTTAAGATAAGCTTTAGATGCTTAGTTGATTTTAGTTTATTTTTTACACAGTCTCGTTCATGCTTATTTGGTATCACATCATTCTCCCTGAGACATCCCCCACCTGGGTCTGCCCTGGGGGACTTGGGTGGGGTTAGGTATTTTTTAGTTCCCAGGGTCACCCTGGTCAGCCCCACAGGGTGGGTTTTTCTCTCTATTCTGGGGCATGTATTTCTGTCTACCCTTTGTCCATTCACCTGTATTTGCCTTTTTCAAACTCTCCCTACTGTCTGCACTGCCTGTAGCTCTTGATATTGGATGTGTGTTGCTAGGTGGTCTTGGCTTTATTTAGGCCCCATGTGTTCGGTTTATTTAATGTATTTGACCGGCTGGCAACATACATTCAATGTTCTGTTTATTTTTTTTTTCACAAGCAGTGCAGGCACGTCCTGAGAAAGCCTTGTTGCTGTCGGGACGTTAAGCAATGTACAATCAATCCCTGAGACAGTCTTCAAAGCTGTCACAGTCCTTGCAGTAAAACAAACAGATAAACTTTTAACTGTTCTCGAAAATCTTTCAGTACAGCATTATATTTTTGAGTGAGTATCCATACACTTATGTTTGCATGTCTGCCACTAAATGCCAGTTCTGCTAGTGTGTTTCTCTTCTTAACAATGTCTTTCTCTGCAGAACAGTCATCAACAGTAAACAAAGTTGGCTGACCTTCAAATTGTTTGTAAAAATACAGCAGGTAATCATTCAGTTTTTTCTCAGGATCGACTAAATAGATATTGCTGTCAGTCCAAATGAATAAACGGTTGTGATAAGCTTTGTTGTGTTTTATAGTAGGACAAAATATTACAATGTTTTCGAAATGATAGATGTATCTTGTTTGTAATAGATTAAGTACAAATTCAGTTTTTTCCACACCCTGTGGCACCACAAAACAATCCACAGTGTGGGTCGAGTGTCATTAAGTTCATTTTAATACTAATTATAATTTTAATACAAGTGTCCACTTAGTCTGCTTTCAGCAATATTGAGTTGTGCATCATAAATCAGATACAAATAAATATTTATGGCTCCTCCTGTTTCAGTCTTTTTTTAAAATCTGAATTGTTATTCCATCACTGCCGTTTTCAACAGTACGACCTGACCCATGTAGATAGTCATCGTCTGTACTGCGCAGGTCTAGCCACAGTGCATATTTTTCTGTCAGGTATTGACTGATCCTTACATCATACAGATGTAAATCTTTACATGCCATGTTTGCTGGTTTTTCTCTAAGTCTCCCACCCGCCCACTTTATAATCTCGTCATAGTGTTGATAAGGCAGCATACCTGAAGCATACACTTGATTTGGGTGTCCCTCAATCATACAGGACAAATGTGTAATCTTTGGATTATAGAATTTTTCTGACTCTCTTTTGAATGGATTTTTTGGTTCAATAAACAACATCAGTATACCTTTCAGTGACCTGGCAGGTGTGTTAAGGTTTATGTTCCACATTGTATCGGCTTTGTCTTTGGGTATTGTACTGTGTCTTATCACACGGTCATAATAAATTGGAAGTCCTGACTGATATTGATTTTGTATGAGTCTGGCAAGTTCAGTGTGTGTGACAATTTCGTATTCCAAGGAAATGTTTGAGATCTTGTATGTTGCGTCTGGGTCAGTTGTTTTGATAACTTTTGCAAAGTCATTAAAAGTTAGTTCAAAACTCAGACGGTCATTCAGTGCTCCTTGGTAATAAGGCAAGTGTGTTGTGAGGATTTCAAATTCAAGTGGAATGTAAAATCTATTACCATATGTATCTGCTAATATAACGTCCTCAATTGCAGATGTTGATTTGTCTGCTGCATCGATTCTAAGTTTAGCAACATTAGCAGACTGTATGCCTTGGTAAACACGGTCTTCTCTTTCTTGTTGTGTAAGCCAAAGATCTTTGTAACAGTAAAACACATCAGCATCATCAAGACTAAACACTTCCTGTCCTTCAAGTTTTACTTTGATGGTCTTAACAATTGCTCTTCCAAGATTGTCAACGAGTGTTCTGTTTGCATCTGATTCTGATGAAAGTTCAATATTAAATGCAAGGCGTGCAGTGCCAGGAACAATAACGTCATTGGGACCCAGGTTTGGAAACTTGACTGTAAGTGTTTGGTTCTGGTCTATGGTACTAGGATTGTTTGTGATGATAATTGATTGTCTAATGCCCTTAACACCAAGAGGCTCACGTAGTTTTCTGTACGAGTCTAACTTTGATCCGTAGGACTGTGTCATTTTATTATGCAAAAATCAAAAATATTAAATTAATAAAAACAATGGCAGCAGGAGGATTTAATCATGATGATATTGAAATGGATGTCATGGATGACTATGATACCAGTGCAACAGATATGACAGATATGACTGTAACTACTTCTAGTATGCATCACGAACTGTTAAAAGACAAAGTAAACTCATTTTATGACAGTGTTGGTACACGCCCAGATGTGATAGATCCTAATCAGTTTGAATATGATAAAGGTCACTTATTTGTAAATACAGAGAGAGGTAAAGTGCATCTAACACATAAAAACAACGCTGCTAGGTTTAGAGCTTTAAGTACAATCAAAAGCGATGTTGGTGGTGAGGCAGCACTGCAGCGTTACCTTGGTGTTGGTACTAGTAAAAGATTGACACCGAGACTTGTTAGTACCCTCTATGACACGCAAACAAGATTGCCAACAGGACAAGAAATTGAAATGACTGAGGTAACAAGACTGCCAGAAATAGCAAACATAGTGATACAAGAAACTTCATTTACTGATGAAGTAATGAAAACAATAGATGACCCACCTTTGTCAATGCGAGAGATTATGGGTTTGGATAATCACTGCAGACAATAAGAGGTGAGATGGTAAATAATGTAGCAAAACTGGGTGAGCTTGATAATCAAATAGAAAGAGAAAGGGAAAAATTAGCAACTGCAGATGAAGAAAATCTTGACACAGAAATAAAAGAAAGAATACAACACAGATTAAATGATGTGTATATAGAAAGATCAGGAAGGTTAGAAGCAATTAGTATTGGGAGAGAAAAACGGAAATCACAAGTCAACAGGATTAGGGAAACTATTCAGAAAATACTTCACGAAGACACAACATTGGCTGAGAGATTGAAAACACTTTTCAGAGAACAGGGTATTACAATTGCGAGTTTAATTACTGCTTTTGGATTTATTATCAGTACTGTTGTGTTGGCTGTAATGGGTGGTGGGGGCGGTCCAACACTGCCAGCACCTCCAGCACCACCAAGTGATCCAAAAGATTTACAGTCATGGGTAAAAAAACAGTTGTCTCATATATCAGACTTGCTTAAGAAATTGGCTGTGAAAGCAATGGACGCGTTGCCTGGCATAATAGGCACAGTTGTCAGTTGGCTTATCAATACTGCAGCAAAGGTAGTGGGGATTATGGCGGAGCATGTGTTGATATTTTTGGTGTCAGTAGCAGGGGTGATGGTGGGTTATTTAATGAAACAGATAAAGAAGTAATATACCTAGTCCAGTGAGGCCTATTATCAATGCAGTTCTCTCTGACTCATGCGTGTCTGCTGGGGTTACTGGTTGTACTGATGCTGGTGCCAGTGCAGGTGATGGTGCCGGGGCTGGGGCTGTTACTGACATTACTGGCGTTACTGCCTGTACAGGTGGTGATGTTACTGGGACTGGGGCTGGCATTATTATTGATTGTACATGTGTGTTTACAGATTGATTGAGTCCTAATTTTTTATCATGCCCAGCAACAATGATTTCATTATTATAATTTGTGATTGTCCCCATTTGTAATTGAAGGTCTGACGGTAACATGTATAACCCAATGCCAACTACAAAGTCAACTTTTGATCTGGCATATCTGAGGACGTCTTGATAGCGTTGTATGCTTGATGGGAGATCTACTGTTGAATTAATAGAGTCTTCTAGGTTTGCAAGAAACTGTTTTTGTGAATCGAACTTCCCACACCCATTCAAAATATTCGATTTTGTTAGTGATTGTGCACCTAGTATACACCACACATATGTTCTCATTAACGCGCTCGACTCCTGCTTGAGTAAACCCGTCACTCTTGTCTAAGATAAATGTAGTCCACGCATTAGACTGTTTCTGTTCTATTGATCCTAACCATACTTGTGATTTTTGTGAGAATGACGTGTAACTGGGGTAATAGTCTTTGTGATTGGTGGTGTTGCGCCCCAGGGTGTGCCGCGCCCCACCGTGTGCCAAAATGTTCTTCCGGTCTCGAATAGTCTCGTAATCAGGTGGCTTGCCCCTTTGTGATTGGTGAACCATTTGGGGCGCCGCCATGTTTTAGAAAGTACAACATACAGGAAGTTGCTGCTAGTTTTTTAACAGTTGTAAATATGTGCTACTAAATCACGAGTTTTTCACGATTTAAGTGTTGTTGTTTTTTTAAATCATGGTAATTGGATATTAGCAAAATTAAAAGTGTGTGATGTAAACTGTTCCGTTCTTATTTTGTTCAGTTTGAAAACATGGTGGCCATTTCGAAGCGGTCAGGATGAGAAAACGCACTCCAGCCGGTAGGTAACTGAAGACTTGTTCTGTTCTGCATTGTGTCTATCCAGTTCAGCGACGAAGTCCTAGCCAGTGACTTGTCGCAAGTTGGAAGCACAGCTGTTAAATGTCACCCAAGTGAGTCACGCAGCTAAAACATAACAATGCCATATACCCTGACACTGTTGGAGTAGGCAGACTGAGAACAGTCCCCTCCCATTTGGCCAAAGGGCATACAGCAAACGTAGGAAGGGTCATGCACTCGTGGCGTTATCTATGCATGTTAATGTAACAGAGAAGTAGAGTTCGCCTTTGATGTGTGATGTGAGTGGTACTGACAGTTCGTAATCACAGTCCGATAGAAGAGCATCCCCCTTCCTGGTTATCGACGTAAATAACAAAGAATTCCAAGGTCTCCCTGTAAATCAAAGATTGTATCATAGTTAGCATTTAAATTTTGCTGTCGTATGGATTAAATCGAAGGTTGCTTTGTTTTGTCATTCGTTAGTTACTGTTGTTTTTCTCAGTGGTGTGCAACAAACTCAAGTTTTCACTTTAAATGGCCCATTGCTGACCATTTCGTGATCCGTACCGGAGAGTGATCGCGTGGTGATTATTTAACCGCTGGGAGTGACAGCCCGCACAGTCTTCGTCCACTTACCTGCCTCACTGACCTCGTAATTATTTATCACTTCGTACCGGATGTGTCATCAATCGCAACTTCGCTGGGACAACCGTAAGTTTGAATTTTTTAGCATTTAAAAGATCTCGCTTATGTAGTGGTCTTGTTACTTTTGTTGTTTTGATTGCATGCTTATTTCACGCTTTTCTTGCAATTTCCTGCCATAACGTTGCATACTGTGGTAAATCAGTCACGGGAATCTGTGATGCTCTACAATAATGTTCTTATGTTGTTTTGTTATTGTTGGGTTTTTCTTTTTAATTTAGTTGAAGCTTCAGCGTTTCCAAATTTAATATGAAGGTTGCTACTGTTTGTATGAGGTAAAATTTTACACACAATTTCTAATAATGTAATCACTACGGTTTCAACTATTGTCTTATCTGCCAAAGGGATTGCGTACTTCACTCATTTGCACACTGCACACGTCACGTTCAGTATTTCTTCACAGAGTTCTAATGCAGTTATGTTGCAATTTGTGTATGTGCAAAAATCACAATTTAGTTTTTAAGTATCTTAATGATTTTTAAAAAGTAAAAAACTATTTAATGATTTATAAAATTGTTATATTTGTCATAACAAAAATATCTGTGATACCAATCCCTCTTCTTCTATTTTTATTTTAGTGCATCATAACGTGCATCGATGTCTTTAAGGAGCTTACCAACTATTTTACACCTTAACGTCTACGAAGATGGAGATGGTGTTTGGCTTTCGTTTCAGGAATTTTTACAGTTTCTTAGAGATAACATCAAAAAATCGGACACTGACACAAATTTAATAAGAAGAGACAATCTTGTTCGAAAATTCAAGAAAGCGTCAGAATTCAGAGATGGCGTGGGTCTGGAATGCAAGAAAATGACTGTGGAGGTAGCTTTGAAATTCATTTTCAATAATTCTGAGGCACTCGCAATTTGCAGCATAGTTGCCAGGGAGGTGAGGAACTGCATTCTGAACCCGGCAGCTGCATCAGTGCTCCACAAAGTGTTGTCTGGTGTGAAAACGATCAAAGATCTATATGACACTATCGCTGCCAGTTCTTTGCATGACAAGAAAGTCGACGATTTTTTTCCTGTGCACTCCGCAACAGATATATCAGAGCTGAAGACAATAAACACAAACTACAAAGAGTGCTTTTCGTCCTTACAATGGGAAAAGATCGCGCTGTTTGAGTATCACTTTCACAAAGAGAACGAGAACTGCGTCACCTTTGAATATGAGGAACTGTGTCGAAAAAAATGGCTATTCTGGGAGACTTGTCAAACACTCAAAGGTGACTATTTGGCAAAGATGTGCACCAGGTCCATCAGGACCGAGAATAAACGCCAGTCTGTTGGACGTGTTGTGCATGGCTTGTGTTTTTATGGGCAAAATGACCGGCACTTTCCTGAAGTCATCGCCCAATCTGTATATAGCAATGTGTTTGCTGCGATTGACGAAAACGCTCGGGTTTCAAGCAGCGACTGCTGTCCTTCCTCTGGGTGTGGCGAAAATAGAGGAATACATGTTTTGGTTGAATCTAAACACTTGAGTCCGTCAACGCCTACCAACGAAAAGAATGATATTGCAGACGCCATTCAAATCACCATACAGCGAAGCCATTCGGATGTGTGCCATGGCGTGACCATGCTGCAACCAGGCACACTAGACCAATATATTATAAACAAAAAATATCATACCGCCGACGCCTGCGGAACAAAGTTTGCTGTGCCTCTTCGATCCATCTTCAGTGCAGACGGCTACCAGTCATCCATTCTTTTGCAGTCTGTCCAGCAAAGGAAAGGCGAGGCTGAGATGACGCAGCTGGACTGGCTTGTTGATGTTGCGCCAGACCTCAGACCAGGAGAGAGCATCATTTCTTTAGTGAGCGCTGCAGACATAGACGCTGTTCCAATTCATCTCTTTGTCGTCAGCAACAGGCGGCCAAGGAAATCGGATGGTTCATTCATACACCCCGTTCATGTCGTGCTACAGAAGACCAAGGGACTTTACGACACCTACAACATCACGGGTATCGTTGAAACACTAGAGAAGAAATATGGAAAAGACGCTGGGATGAAGGTTGCCATAACCTTGTGCATGGGTGGTAATGATTTCCTGCCGAAATTTTTCAATATTTCTCATGCAAAACTACTACAGACTGTCTTATCCCAGGGTTACTATCACACATTGTTCCCCTTTGTGGCAGATGGCGATAAAGGTTATTAAACAGGTGGATCCATCGACAAAGAAAGGTACTTGGAGTTGATGAAAACCTTACACTGTCCGCCGCGCTGCAACCCCTCTCAACTGTCAGTTGAGTCGGTCAGAGAGTACAGTATTAAAGACCCCAAAAGGTCTACCTTCAATAACGAACAGTTGTGGATGCCACCAGTACCAATGTTACATCTCATCGTAGATCTCATCGACCTACAGATCGCATATATGTTCACTGCCGGCGACCACGCCTCTAGTTTGCCCGATTTCCTGTCCGCTTCTGGATGCCTTGTCAAACGAGCTGATGGCCAAGTAGACTACAACTTTGACTCCAAAATGAGAGTTGAAGACAACAGGACCTTCTTCAAATTCCAGAAGCTGTCCTTCAGGGCTTGATTCTTCGGGCCAGCAGACAAGGATCGAAACGCCGCATGCAAGGCACCCCACAAAAAGGCGAGCGTCGAAAGATAAAGCCAGTGACATCTACTCCAAAGATACTCTATCACTGCTTAATTTTGTACCAAGAGTTGCAAATAAAATACTTATTATACGTGTATACGACGAAACAATAACACGAGAAAGTGTCACATCAGCCAGAAACACAATAACGTGTACATTACACTAGACTAGCAAACACACAAATATGGGTATTATTTTGTTGAAAAGGACATATTAAACCGGTTGTAATCATAATGGCAATGAAGAATTGTCAAAGTTGGAACATTATAAAAATAGTGTGCCTTCAATCGTTACGGTTCCAAAAGGTTTATTCTAACGTCGATTGAGCCGTGACAGTTATTGCATCTTGTACATGATCATACAAGAAGATTTTGTTCGAGCTAACGACTGCCTTTGTTCTTATGTTTGAACTTTTATAATTGCAGAAACAGTAACAAGTAGAACAGATGGAGCTGTCAGGAGACAGGGAGTTCTTCAGACGCAACATTGAACTATGGACGTTTGTGAATATAACACTGAAAATACTGAATTAGTAACAAACGTTGCACTCATACACCGAGATATGGCGGTTTACGGCATAATGGTGGTCACCTTTCATCATAACCTTTGGACCAAAGCACTCAAGACATTTTGAAACCGTTCTTCATAGTTGAGTTAAAGTGTTAGTTATGTATTAGTTTATGTATTGGTTTTCTTACTTCTTTCTCGGCGGTTTTATTGCGCTACTATAGTGCGTCGGATCCACAGCATTTGTGTCGGGCATTATGTCATATTATCGGCACAAAACAACGATGTACATCAACATTGTATTGTATTGTGCTCCCGCTTATGCGATAGAGTCGCTAGGTGTGAACTTTGTGATGAAGGGGTTACCGCCCAAACGACGCTAATGAAAGCGCAAGTTATATATGACCTCTACTAATTTGGTCATAGTCGTGCCCGCTTTTCAAGGAATTGATACAAGATATAATAGTGTTGATATTTGCTTTAATTTCACGACAGGTCGCATTGAAAAGTATTGCAAAATGTTTTCTTTAACATATTATGCTGTAGAGCGCTGGTGCTCATGCACGATATTTTAAGCACGCTTACTTGTGTGAGTGTGTGCATGTGTGCGTGTGTACGTTCATTAACGTCATTGGAAAGCATGATCAAGTACTCTGATCAGTTTTATACATCGGAGAACAAACCGTGTGTGCGGCACGGCGAGGTTTTCGTTAGTTTTGGCGGCTCGACTCAGAGGACCGATCGCCGGGTTGGTTTGTCTCTCTTCAACTCTAATACTGTCTTCAGCAGTACTGAACTGAGGAACACAGCTGCATATTTCAAGATGCAATAACTGTGAACGGAACTGAACCCTCGTGAGAATTACGCAGTGTGCCTCCGTCGTACATATCAGAAAGCTTTGCTGCAGACGCACATTCAACAGCAATGATTCTCTCACTATAGTGAGCACAGCTGTAAATCCTGGCACAAATGTAACAAACGCCTCCTCTATAAATTAATTATATGCTTATGAGAATCTATGCTGTTTAAATGCGGAAGGTGGTGGCTGCCCGGCACTAGCAGGCCTTAGTTTACTGATTAAACTCGACGGGCTTGCGGCTGGTGTTTATGTTAGCTGTCAACGTGTTGCGGAGACGCGTGTAGGGGAGGAGGGGATGCGTTTCCCCACTCATCCAGCTGCAGTACTTTGTCGCTAGACTGTATCGACCAACTTCAACGTTGTCGGTACACCTGTTCGTCTTTTTCCCCCTAACCCAACGGTAATCCGAGTCTGGGAGATTTTGATTTAGAAGGGGGGGGGGGGGGGGGGGGGGGGGGGGGGGCAGTCCCGCCCACCAGACCATCGAATTCGAAATCTGTCAGATTGTGCTGCTGTTGATAAGCACGCAGTGCTACTATATCTCAATGTTCAAAACGTGTAATCTATTCCACTTTTCAGAATCGCTTACCGATATCTACCTTGGGAGACTTGTGTGGAGTTAACATCTGTTTAGTCCTCAGTCTCCCTGCTCAGCCCCCCCACCCGGGTCTGCCCTGGGGGACTTGGGTGGGGTTAGGTATTTTTTAGTTCCCAGGGTCACCCTGGTCAGCCCCACAGGGTGGGTTTTCCTCTCCATTCTGGGGCATGTGTTTCTGTCTACCCTTTGTCCATTCACCTGTATTTGCCTTTTTAAAACTCTCCCTACTGTCTGCACTGTCTGTAGCTCTTGATATTGGATGTGTGTTGCTAAATGGTCTTAGCTTTATTTAGGCCCATGTGTTAGGTTTATTTAATGTATTTGACTGGCTGGCGACATACATTCAATGTTCTGTTTAGTTTGCTTTTTTTCACAAGCAGTGCAGGCACGTCCTGAGAAAGCCTTGTTGCTGTCGGGACGTTAAGCAATGTACAATCAATGTACAATCAATCCCTGCTCAGCCCACAGCGTGGTTTTTCTTCTTCTTCTTCTTTTGGAGCTTGTGAATCCTTGGTCCATTGTTGTGCATTTTCCTTTTTTAAAACTCTTCCTACTGTCTTTGCTCCCTGTATTCCTTGATGTTAGATCTGTATTTCTTTTAATGATTTTCTACTCTTGTGTCAACTAGGGTGCATGATAAAATAAGATGAAGGTGCAGCATCCCTAGCCTGTCTTAGGTTTATTTAGCATATTTATATTAGACTAACTGGCGACGTACATTGAATATTGTGTTATGTTTGTTTTTTTCACAAGCCGCACAGGCATGTCCTGTGAAAAACTTGTTGCTCACTGTTGGGATGTTAAGCACAAATCACAATACAAGTAATTACAACAAACCATGAAAGGCGACTGCCAGTTTCAAGCATGTAAAATACTATTATTGTTCTTCTTTCAGTGACTGCCCGCATTCAACATCACATTTTGAAGATCCGGCGACTTCTGGATGTGCTTGAAGGTAGTAGTGGTTCATCCAATGCCACCTCTGTTTACTGTCATGTTGAATCTACTACTACTAGTACAGTGTGGTCATCTGCCATTGTGGGAGCACATGCCTGATTAGTACACAATGACTTGAGATTGGCTAATGTCACAGTCCCCTAAAAATGGTAAATGGTAATCTATGACTATGTTGGGTTTTTTGTTTTAAATTAATGCAGCCACTGCGGTCGAACCTGCCTGTCTCGGATTGGCCTCCGCAGCCACGAACAAGCCTGCAGACGTCGTGGGCAACTCCTATAAAATCTTCGTTCGCGAAGTCAAGCCAAGAGAGAGAGAGAGAATGTCATTGTATACACAGGTTTGTTGAACGCCAGGTTATTAAAGCAAGATGAGGATTTCACCCCAAAGTCTACCGTGTTGTATCATGTATGAGCTAACATGCATTATTCTTTTAGAAACCTTCCGAGTTGTTACTGTTTTTAAGCTTCATCCTGGTTCATCTCTCTTCACCTGAACTCACCCTACCCCCCAATCAACATGGCAATTATGGCACACATAAATACTGACACTTGACAGACAGTGACACACAGCGTTTTGTACCAGTTATACGTTCTGTGGGCTGGCGAAGCCACAGCCATTCTGAAGAACAAGATCACGGGATAACCCATGCCCACAAAGCATCTTTTATATGAGCTTGCATGCATTTTCCACAATATTTTTGCAGACATCATAACGAACAGAGAGACTGTCTTCCGATATAAAATCAGAGAGGGAGAGAACTGTGTCAGCTCATACACATGTAAAATACTGACTTGTGGATGCTTTGTGTCAATTAGGAACATTGTAATTGTATAACACAAGGCGTCTGCCTCCAATGCCAAAGGTGCGAGGTTCGATACCGGGTTCCGGCGTAGGATTTTTCTCCTCTGGTAAGTGTCACCGTCTGGGCAGTGGGCAGATGTTCGCATCTGCACTGGACATAGACGACCCCGGCCCCCACGAGTCCCCTGCTGCCTTGCAGGCTTGGCCGCTTGGCTGCGGAAAGGCTAAGGGAGGAAACCCCTGACATCAAAGCCCCCGTGTCTCCGGGGAAGGCTTTTGACACAAGGACAGTCTGATATAAAACCTACGACCCGAGGACCTCGATGCCACCGTCCCAGCTTGCTAGGCCATGGCAAACGAACCAAAGGTTTAAAAGGTGGGGCCAGTACTGCGCACACTGCACTCCACCAAAAAGCTCCACCGCGCAGGCTTTAGGAAACGCCCACGGACTATGACACTGAACTTTCCAAGTCCTGTAGCGATGGGCAAGGGGCAAAACGGCAGGTGAAAGATGTCACTGGAAGCCGCAGTCTCAAACCTGCATGCAGGCGGTTCAGGATATTGGTCGCCTGATGTTGACATGGGGATGACAACGTCACTCGGCACACCCTGGACGACCAAGCAGCCTTCTCTAGGGACAGCACTGCTTGCTCCACACGGAGAGGGGCCTAGAAAAGGTGGCCTAACCAAAGCTCATCCCCTCGTAACCCAGTTGGCTAGCCGCGGTCAACGGGCATCTTCTCATGCGGTCAGAAAACAAGAAAAAACAATGGATCCACTCTCATGACGACCACGACCGGACTCAACGTAGCATGCTGGAACATCCGAACCATGCTCGACACAGCAGACAGCGGACGCCCTGAACGTCGCTCCGCCCTCATTGCCCATGAATTGCAGAGGTTAAACATCGACATCGCCGCGCTCAGCGAAGTACGCCTCCCGGAGGAAGGCAGCCTCCAAGAACTTGGCGCTGGCTACACCCTCTACTGGTCAGGCAGGCCTGCATCAGACAGACGGCTCTCAGGCGTGGGCTTCATGGTGAAGACCCACATTGCGACTAAGTTGGAAAACCTACCAACGGGTCACTCCGACCGCATCATGTCCATGCGCCTTCCACTGAGACACCAGCAATACGTCACCCTTCTCACTGTGTACTCCCCAACCCTCCTGGCAGAGCCTGCAGAAAAAGACAAGTTCTACTCTGACCTGCGCAGCCTCCTGCAGAGCACCCCTGCAGACGACAAAGTCATCATCCTTGGCGACTTCAACGCCAGAGTGGGCCAAGACTCTGAAGCCTGGAAAGGAGTCCTCGGCAAGCATGGCGTTGGGAACTGCAATGACAATGGTCGCCTACTGTTGGAGCTCTGTGCAGAGCAGCAACTTGTCATCACCAACACTACTTTCCAGCAAAAGGACAGTCGAAAGACCACCTGGATGCATCCTCGCTCCAAGCACTGGCACCTTATCGACTATGTCCTAGTGCGTCAGAGGGACCGCAGTGACGTCCTCCTCACCAGAGTGATGCCCAGCGCAGAGTGCCACACTGACCACCGCCTTGTTCGCTGCAAACTCAGGCTCCGCCTCAAGCTGAAACCCAAGAAAGGGCCCCCCCCCCCCCCCCCCAAGAAAAAGCTTGATGTTGCCAGCCTTCAGCGTGACGACAAGAAAGCTGCCCTTCAGGCCGATTTACAGCACATGCTCAAAGACACAGTTGATCCAGCAGACTCCTCCCCTGAAACACTCTGGGAACAACTGAAAACTGCTATTGTAAAATCTTCTGTGGAAGTCTTGGGCTTTGCTAGAAAGAGGAACAAAGACTGGTTTGACGAAAACGACGTAGAGATCCAGGAACTTCTAGCAAAAAAAAAAGAGCCGCCCACCAGGCCCACCTAGCCCAGCCTTCCTGCCCTGTGAAGAAGTCTGCCTTCCGCCTCATCTGCAGCAGTCTCCAGCTCAAGCTTAGAGAGCTCCAGAACGAGTGGTGGTCCAGACTCGCACAGAGGACCCAGCTCTGCGCTGACAACGGTGACTACAGGGGCTTCTACGAAGCACTGAAAGCAGTGTATGGCCC
>BTPG01000004.1:223126375-223202521 GCA_036245525.1 Semisulcospira habei | reverse complement strand
TCAACGGTCAGAGCGGCCGAGAGGCCGAAGACACGTTTGAAGCAGACGCCTTATTTTTCTGGGCCAAACGGGTATCGGGGACATCTCTCAGTTAAATAACTGCACTGAACAAGTACATTTGGGCGTGCTCTTAACTAAGAAATATTGCATAAAGTACCTCTGCAAACGCGAAAGAATGGCCGGTGTGTCCGTTGGAGACGAAAGACGTTTAAGCAAGGGAAACAACTCCGTTCATCGGTGTTGGACCAATCAAATTGATCTGAAAACACTCCGGCCGCTTCCGTGTCCACACACAGGCCCAGGGCATCCCTGAAACACAACGATGAAGTAAATCTGTTAAAATGGGGACATCGTATTTTGATATTTTTTTCTGACTTTTGAATGAAAGATAATACAGAAACAACCCTCAGAAAAAATGGGTGTCTGATCTGGCCACCCAGAATTTCACACACACCCAGATTGCATAAGGATGGTAAAGAAAGAAACCCATTTTAGTCATTTGGTGTACGCACACACACACACACACACACACACACACACACACACACACACACACACACACACACACACACACACACACACACACACACACACACACACAGGTGTAAACCTGACATGTTAATGCAGACAGTCGAACTATTATATAATCTGCAGCAACTGTAGAAGATTATTAGGTAATAGGAAACTTGTCACTAACTATACGAATAGTAGCATATGGGAGCCGTACATACTATTACTTCTGAAGTAAATATTTATGGGGGCGATCTTTGAAGACGCTAATCTTACAGATTGATTTCAGGTGTGGAGGTAAAATATTCCACGCTTTAGCGCCTGAAAAGGACAGGCTGGTGTTACAGATGTCTAATCTAATTTTTGGAAGGTGGATCGAACTATTTCTCGTGTTTTTCCTATTATTGTCGGAAAATAAAGTTTTTAGATAGGGTGGGGCTTTTCCGTACATGATCTTGTGCAGTAGAACACAGCGAATAGATTCAAAATGTTTATTCAATCTTAGTAACTTGAGAGATTTTAAGTTTTCGTCAGTCGAAGTAGGACCGGGAAGTATTAATTTAATGCCCCGACGATACAAGTAATGAACTTTTTCACCTTTGACCCAGGTCATGGCTGTGTCACCGTATCACCACCAGTGGAAGGTCAAGGGCGCGGCCGGTGGAAGCAGCACAGGATCGTACTGGGGCCTGGGGAGAGAGAGAGAGAGAGAGAGAGAGAGAGAGAGAGAGAGAGAGAGAGAGAGAGAGAGAGAGAGAGAGAGAGAGAGAGAGAGAGAGAGAGAGAGAGAGAGAGAGAGAGACAGAGACAGAGAGAACAGCGTATCAGTACGCACACTGTAAATGCCGTTGGGTTTTTTCTTTCATTTTTTTGCATAATTGTTGATATTGTGACTGTCTTTCCAGGCGCTAGAGAAATGGGGACAGACGCTGAGGCGCTACTACGGCACGTCCAACACGTCACCACCGTCCTCTCCCTTTCTGGACAAATTTGGCTACTGGACGGGACCAGGTTCGGCGCTTTTCCTCTGTAGTTCTGCGTTCATGGTATTTAACGCCGCTCTGAGTCCAAACACGCTACAACAAAATATGAACCGACCAGGACAGTGTAAGGGTGGTGCAAGAATAGCTTGGCGCCCAATTACTCTACAGCACGACGTGAATCGACTAGGATAGTTTAAAGGTGATGCCAGAAAAGCTTGGCGCCTAGAGGCCTTTGAACTATCCTGGTCGATCTTTATTCTGAACTGTAATGTAGCTTGAAAACATAACCCTGAGCTCACGCATTTTGCCACGAACGCAAAGACTGACAGCAGACATTGTAAAAACGTACAGCAGACATTGTAAAAACTTAAGCAGACAATGTAAAAACTTAAGCAGACAATGTAAAAACTTACAAAAGACAGTGTAAAGACTTACAACAGAGTGAAGACTTACAGCAGACAGAGTGAAGACTTACAGCAGACAGAGTGAAGACTTATAGCAGACAGAGAGAAGACTTACAGCAGACAGAGTGATGACTTACAGCAGTGAAGACATACAGCAGACAGAGTGAAGACTTACAGCAGGCAGAGTGAAGACATACAGCAGACAGAGTGAAGACTTACAGCAGACAGAGTGAAGACTTACAGCAGGCAGAGTGAAGACATACAGCAGACAGAGTGAAGACTTACAGCAGACAGAGTGAAGACTTACAGCAGACAGAGTGAAGACTTACAGCAGAGGGAAGACATACAGCAGACAGAGTGAAGACTTACAGCAGGCAGAGTGAAGACATACAGCAGACAGAGTGAAGACTTACAGCAGACAGAGTGAAGACTTACAGCAGACAGAGTGAAGTCTTACAGCAGACAGAGTGAAGACTTACAGCAGACAGAATGAAGACTTACAGCAGACAGAGTGAAGTCTTACAGCAGACAGAGTGAAGACTTACAGCAGAGTGAAGACATACAGCAGACAGTGTAAAGACTTACATCGGACAGTGTTAAGACTTATAGCGGTCAGTGTGAAGACTTACAGCAGAGTTAAGACTTAGAACAGACAGCGTAAAGAAGTACCCAACGGAGAAAGAAACACGCTTAGAAAAGACGGGTACAACACAATTTATTAATATTTCGGGTAAATACCCTTTGTCAAAATAGACAAACAAACAAACAGAGAGATTAGCCGCTACTTATCTTCATTGGCAGAAGGAATGTGGCAACTAAATGAGGTGACGTAAAATAAAAGAAAAGGAAGAACAATAGTGCGGAAAAAGTAAAAATGACGTCAACGAAAAATCGTAAGAGAGAGACTCGGAAAGAACCTGAACACGAGAGACAAGAGTGTGTGCAAGCACGTGCAGGAGCAAGCAAAAGAAAAGGCGTGTAGGTGAGGCCAGAGAAAGAGAGAGAGAGAGAGAGAGAGAGAGAGAGAGAGAGAGAGAGAGAGGAGAGAGAGAGAGAGAGAGAGAGAGAGAGAGAGAGAGAGAGAGAGAGAGAGAGAGAAACGGGGGCGGGGGGGGGGGGGGAGGGGGGGGGGAAAGGAGGAAGGGGAAGAAGGGGAAAAAAAAAAAGGGGCGGTGGGGTGGGGGCGGAAGACAACCAGCCAGAGCCACCAACCCCACCCAACAGGCACCCACCAGCCCACAGAAAAACACACAGGCACGCAACAAGACGACCACATACATCCCCAAGGGATGCACACGATCGCCCCGCCCCAAAACCGTGTATCACTCCGTGAGCCGGAGACCAGGCTCCCGACAGGGAAAGGCAAGGGATCCAACTAAACGTACGGCCAGCGCTGAGAAAGTTCCCAAGGGAAATGTACATATCAACCAGCACCAACCTCACCTATCTGGTTAGTGAGTAGTAAAACAGAAGCGATACAGTGAGGTAAAGGTACAGTTAGCAGACACAAGCAAGGTAAAAATGTTAATCTTTCATATTCATCCCGAGTGGCGCCACAGTGCCCAGTTTATTGATCAGAAATTTTTCACGGTCTTTCCTGGCCCAGACATTACTGGCTTGCATAAGCCAGAGGCCTTTAACCCGAATGTCCGAGACGGAGTGGTCGGCCTGATTGAAATGTCGTCCGACCGGTCTGTTGTATTGGTACTTGACAGACTGAAGATGTTCTTTGAAACGGTCGTTGATGGTTCTTTCCGTCTCTCCAACATAGAGTTGGCCGCATTTCACACAGGAGATGACATAAATCACGTTGGTGGTTTGACACGTGAAGTATCTGTCTATGTTGAATTTGTAACGTGGACTATTCCCCACGGTGGAAGGGCAAATAAAAGGACACGTCTTGCAATTAGGAACATTGCACGGAGTGGAGCCGGAGGGTCTGGTGGTATGACGAGGCTTGAGAGTAGAGCGAACAAGCATGTCCCGCAAATTAATATCCCTCTTGAAAGCTACCAACGGAGGTTCAGAAAAGATAGCAGCAGATTCTTGACTGGATGACAAAAGACCCCAGTTAGAAAGAAGGATTTTACGAACCGGATTGGTGTGGGGATGGTAGATCATGGTTACGATAGGCCTGTCACTATCAGCGGTAGGTTTAGTCTGCAGTATACTCGCGCGACTACGTGTTTGTACCGTTTGGAGAGATCCTTGAACAACAGTATGTGGGTAATGTCTGTCGATGAAAAATCCAGCCATTTCTTTGGATTGAACATCAAAATCTGATTCTTTGGAACATATTCTTTTTAGCCGAAGAAACTGGGAATATGGGATGCTGTTTTTAGTTTTGGGATTGTGAGAAGATCGGTAGTCGAGGTAGGAATGTGAGTCGGTAGGTTTGTAATGTATTGAAGTTTTCAACATTCCGCAGTCAATCCTGATGTTCATGTCCAGAAAGTCGACTGAAGTAGCTGATATAGTGTATGTGAACTTGATGGATGGGTGGAAGTCCTGCACGAAGTGAATGAAGTCTAAAAGTGCAGCTTGGGTCATGTGTGTAGCTCCTAAACCGTCATCGATGTAGCGTTTATACATTTCAGGGAGGGCCCGGTGTATTGCTGAAGAATCTGTTGCTCAAGGAAACCCATGAAAAGGCAAGCATAGCTGGGTCCCATTTTTGTGCCCATCGCTACGCCACTGCACTGAGCGAAGGTGACGCCATCAAAGGTGAAACTTTTAAGAGAGAGAACCAACTCAGCCAGACGTAGAAGTGTATGAGTAGGAGGTTGTTTATGACTTCTTTGGTTGAGGAAGTATGCAAGTGCATTGAGGCCGTCATTGTGCGGTATAACAGTATAAAGTGAAGTGACATCAAGAGAAAACAACAGTTCAGGTTTGAAAAGTTGTTTCTGGTTGACTTGGTCTATGATCTCTAGAGCATGGTTGGTGTCTTTAATGTAGGTAGGTAGAGACTGGACAAAGGGTTGGAAGATGATGTCCAGGTATTCGGAGATGTGTTCAGTGGGACAGCGTAAAGACTTACAGCAGTCAGTGTAAAATTAATGTGCAACAGACAGTGGAAAAAACGTGCAACAGACAGTGGAAAGACATACAGCAGACAGTGTGTGTTCCGACACGATCTGATGATGCTTGCTATACACTACTCATAAAAAGAAAACTTTACTACGTTTTGCAGACGATATTTCTCTAATGCCAAAGATTTCGAAACTGTGGTTGTACCAACGAAACGCTTGCGCATTTGTCTTTACAGAGCAGAAAACTGCATTCTTTTCGGTTGAGTTTCGTGTACTTGACACCCCCGAAATAAAAAGATTCATGGTAATAGTTTCATTTGAGACACGTAGTTTTGAGTGCACATTTACCGATCTTAAATCTGATTTCGCAGCTTAAAAAAGAAACAATGGGTGTATGTGCGGTGAAAGTGGGGTAGGGTGGGGGGGATCATTCTGCCCCTGCACACACACACACACACACACACACACACACACACACACACACACACACACACACACACACACACACACACACACACACACACGCGCGCGCGCGCGCGCGCACGCGCGCACGCACGCACAAACTCACACACACACACACACCAAGCTAAACAGTCGCTACCTTTGAACTACCAAATATTATCGATCGTGACATATACAGGGCAGTGTCCATCTACTCAGGTTGCATCAGGTCATAATAAAACGGGGGGGGGGGGGGGGGGGGGGGGAAGAGGGGGGGGGGGGGGGGGGAGCGGGAGTGTGTGCTATTTTTGGCCATTTTTCAATTCTGTCCATTCAGAGTGAATGCTATATGACTAATATATTTATATAAATTGGAAATAAAACAGAAATCCGCCTCACAAACATGACGATGTGTGCCCCCTACCCGTACTACTGATTGGTGTGTAAAGAGCGTTTCTGAACTTGAAAAGCCTCACGGAACGCTTATACCCCAAGAATTGTTATCACTACTGTACCGTTTGTGCTAATACTCACCAGATTGGGGAGTAAGCCACAAGTACACTGTATTCAATGCAGATCAGAGGTTTAGGTATCATCTCATTTGAATAGAAGTGTACTTCAGTTGTGGCGTACTCCCCGAGTGGGTCTATCTAAGGAGTATATTCTCAAACTGAAGAGAGACAACAAATGAACACTCTGCTCTATCCGTTGTTATGTTTATAGTCATGGATAGGTCAGCGTTTCTCGCCATAACATCCACGTTCCTCGCGCAAAATGTTTGTGTTTGCAGCTGAAAGGAAACAGATTCTCACGATATGCACTTACAAGAGAACAGAAGACACTAGCGACATAATCCTGCGCATATGTTCGAGTATAATAATAATAATAATAATAATAATAATAATGAGTACTTGTATGGCGCTTAACCTCAGATTAGAGCTCTAGGCGCTTAACAAAAACTAATTGTACAAAAATAACTAATTACAAAAACGCAATTTACAAAAAGTACAAAAACAAAATACAACGCACTCTGTAAACAAGCTATAAAGTCACCATTCAAAAGTGCTACGCTTATGTACTCATTCACGCACTCGCGCGCGCGCGCGCACGCACGCACGCACGCACGCACACACACACACACACACACACACACACACACACACACACACACACACACACACTACTGACTAACATAGATAGAGATGACTTTAACATGACAGGTGTGTGATAAAGTTCAGATGTAGCAGACAGAAAAAATATGGGTCTTTAGAGCTCTCTGGAATCCACGAATTTCATGTCGCGTGGGAGGTCATTCCAAACAACTGGGCTCTGGTACCTGAATGACCTCTCACCGAACGACTTTGTTTTGACAAGAGGGATACGTGACGGGGTTAACCACCACCCCTTTCTTACCAGCGGTTACATGTCTATTGGGTTATTGATATTGGGTTGGTGTTCACTCGCTGTGGCAGCTTGAGTGTGCCCTCTCCCATTTTTTTTTGTCTCTATATTTGGATTATTGAATGGCCAAGTTTCTTTATGGCTTTGGTCGAGTGTTCATTTTTGCCAGGGGAAGGGAGTGGGGGGGGGGGGGAAGGGTGGGGGGGAAAGGGGCATGTTTCTTTCAGACCACAACAGCACTAAATTTATTTAAAAATTAAAGACACTTCTCTGAGAAGAAAATGAAAAAAAAAAACCACAAAAACAACAACAAACAACAAACAAAACAAACCCTGACGCCCTCTTAAAATGCGAATCAGATTTAACTCATTGTGCTCGAGCTACGAAATGCCCTCATTTCGGAGTTATCCTCTGAGGACTGCATTACAATTCAGGAGACAGATCGACCATGATAGTTCAAGGGTGGTGGCAGAATAGCTTGGCGCCTATAGGCGCCAAGCTATTCTGCCACCACCCTTGAACTATCATGGTCGAGCCATATCTTGCTGTGGTGTTTCGCGGGCAGAATGAGTTAAGAAGTTTTCAGAAAACAGATGTGGGCGAAATAAAACGCGTCTGAAACGAAATTCTCACCTTGCAACTTTTGATTCCTGGTGGTGTCGCGCTCACAGGGTTGCAACGTAAAGGAGACACTGCAGAAAAAATTGCAGTTTGCAGCACTGTAAAGACAAACAAACAAGCCTTTTGCTCGTGCAGTCTTCATTTCTAAATCTTTCGGCATTAGAAAAATATGATCTGCAGAAATTAGTAGTTTCTTTCGATGCATTCGTGTATAACTGTTTTACGCCCCTGTTAAAAAATTTGTTTGGGCAATAACCTATCTTTGGAAGAAGTTTCTTTGGGCAATAAATTATCCTCACTCATGACCCCCGTGAGCCCCCGCGACTGCGAGAGCTCATGAGGATCTATGTATCATGCTGAGAACAATTTATATCCATGTCCCTCGGACGGTTGCTGCTTTGGTCGTTGAGTGAACTAAGATTTCAGAACAAAATATGCGTCCAGTGGCAGGGAAGTGGTTAAAAGACGTTAGTTGTAACCGCTGGTAAGAAAGGGGTGGTAGTTAACCCCGTCACAGCTAGTGGTTAGAACCTGCCTGAACTAGAACGTTATGGGGTATATATACTTACGAGCAAAAGACCTACGGCATTTTTTGAATCATCGGAAACACTTTAGTGTTTCAAAAAATATCAGAAAATGTCGCAATCCTTTTGCTCCTCAGTGTATATGTTTAATCTTTATTTTTCTGCGACGTGCAGGGTCTTTCTACTACAACAACACCGGCAAGGACACATACGAGGATGTGGTGAGGAACGTTGATCACGGTTCCACGACTCTCGGGTGCGTCTCTCTCTCTCTCTCTCTCTCTCTCTCTCTCTCTCTCTCTCTCTCTCTCTCTCTCTCTCTCTCTCTCTCTCTCTCTCTCTCTCTCTCTCTCTCCCTCCTGGCACCACCCTTGAACTAAAATGTTTGATCTATCTCCTAATCTGTACTGTAGCCTTCATAGGACATTAAAATAAAAATCAGCCTTAGGATGTAATGGGTTGAACACTGTGAGTTGCCACATTCCTTCTGCGAATGAAGATAAGTAGCGGCTAATCTCTCTGTTTGTTTGTCTATTTTGACAAAGGGTATTTACCCGAAAGATTAATAGTAAATTGTGTTGTACCCGTCTTTTCTAAGCGTGTTTCTTTCTCTGTTGGGTACTTCTTTACTGTTTGTCATGGTCCAGATTTATCATCATCATCATCAGTCCCTTGCCCGAACTGGGCGTTGGGGGGACTGAAAGGCAGCAGCAACAGACAGTGCTCTCCACTGAGTTCTATTTTGGGCGGTGGCAAGCAAGTCTGGCATCTCGAGTTCGGTCCATTCTTTTATGTTTGCGACCCAACTCTTTCTCTGACGACCTCGCCGACGACTTCCTTCGAGAGTGCCTTGGAGGATAGTCTTGGACAAGGTGTTGTGTCGGGTCACGTGGCCAAACCAAGCAAGCTTGCGCCGTTTCACGGTTGCCAGAAGGGGTTCATGTGGGCCCACCAGGGAAGTGACGATGCTCCGTACATATTCGTTGGTCTTGTGCTCGCGGTACGAGATGCGGAGCAACTTCCTCAGGCACTTGTTCTCAAAGGCCTGGATTTTCTTTTCTGAGTCTGCAAGCAGTGTCCAAGTCTCACAGCCGTAGAGTAGAATAGACACTACGAGGGACTTGTAAAGCCTGTACTTGATGGTGAAGCTGATGGAGTTACTTCGCCATATCCTGTCCAGCCTGGCCATTGCGGATGTTGCTGTACCTATCCTGATACGGATCTCTGCTATGCAACTACCGTCTTTGGACAGGGTGGCTCCCAAGTACTTGAAGCTATTGACCTCTTCTAGCTTCTGGCCGTTCATGTGAATGTTGCTGCTGCTGTCGCTTGTGGTGTTGATCATCACTTTGCTTTTATCCGTACTGATCTCCATGCCATAAGACCCTGCGCTACTTGAAAGTTTGTCTGTCAGGTTTTGGAGCTCACTATTGCTGCCTGCCATGAGGTCAATGTCGTCTGCGAATCGAAGATTGCACAGGGATCTGCCACCAATAGAGATTGAAGTATGGTGGTCGTGGAGGGTTTCCTGCATGATCTTCTCCAGGAATATGTTGAAAAGGACAGGAGAGAGCAGGCATCCTTGACGGACACCGATCGTCGTCCTGAAGAACTCGCCTGACTGATTGTTAAGTAGAACCGCGCTGCAGGCGTTCTTGTAAAGCGCTTCTATCATTTGGATCAGTCCCTCCTTGACCTAAAACAGTTGATCCTTCTCCTAATCTGCAATGTAGCCTTTATACGACAATCAGCAATTTAAAAAAAAAGCATAAGAATTTAATGGATTTAAACACAGCCGGGATAAGTACGTCAGTACTGATCGCAAAGTGTCATGTGTACCCCAAGAGTACAAGGAGTGTAGTTGGGTGTAGTTGGGAGTTTACGGCGTGAAGTGCGTGTCACCAGCTAAATGGAAACGTCCAAACTTACACACTTTAAGATATGCCTGTATTTGAATGTGCGTGCGTGTGTGCATGAACGCGTGCGAGTGAGTGTTTGCGTGCGTGCGTGCGTGCGTGCGTCTGTTTGCGATGAAAAGAGAGGTGATGATTGTGCTTTTGTATTCTATCGAAAAAAAGTCTTTTCTCTGCCTTTTTAGCCCAATTAATTACTAGCGTCTATTATATCAATGTGTCTTGTCCAAGAGGGGCTGATTGGCTGACCGTAGAGGTTTTTGTCGCGATGACTCATGCAGGAATCATCGCGACAAAAAACGCTACCGACAGCCAAAGGGTTAACCATTTCCGATTTAGCGTCTATATATCAATGTGTCTTGTCCAAGAGGGGCTGATTGGCTGACCGTAGCGGTTTTTGTCGCGATGACTCATGCAGGAATCATCGCGACAAAAAACGCTACCGACAGCCAAAGTGTTAACCATTTCCGATTCACTGCCAGTGAGGCCAGCAAGAAGCATAGATCCTCATGAGCTCCCAGAACTGCGGGGGCTCGTGAGGATCTATGCATCTTGCAGAATTTTGGATTTGCGCGCCGTGCCCGCAGCGGTGATAATGTTGACCTATGAGGATCGATCTTAAAGGGTTGTAGCATGTGCGCGTTGCTAGAAGTCGCAAGAAAAGATGCCAGCCCACATCAATGCCCCGCATGTTTCGATTCTGAAATTGTTGTCCATTTAGCGACCAAAGGTCACAGCCGTCCAAGGAATGTGGATACAGAATTGGTCCTAGAGAGGCATAGATCCTCATGAGCCCCCGCAACTGCGGGGGCTCATGATGATCTATGTCTCTTGCAGATGGATTGCGTTCCCTTTTTTCTTGGCAAGGAATTTATAAAATGGCTGTTGTTCGTCTGTCCTGGCAGGTTTCTGGAGCAGAACGTGAAAAGCCGCACGTTCGTGTTGTCGTGTGGATGGTGGTATGTCTGTATGTTCATCACCTATTCTATCACAGTTTCAATATTTCCCATACTGTTTAAGCTACGTTTCCATAAGTACGAATCTGATACGAATACATCCGTACCCGATACGGCAATGCAATTTTCGTTCACGTAAAGCCGTGTATCCAGATGCGTCACGTCTCGAATGAGTTAAGGCGTGTTCGGACATATCCGGCGGCCCCCTTCCGAGAACCACTCGGCAAAACTCGGACAACTGGGTAAAATGCTGGCGACGGACGATGTGAGACAGAATTGTCTCGATCATTGATACTGTACTAAGTGACCCTTTTGTGATGCAGTCAACGGTACTGTCTGTACACAGTAACCCTCACTGTGTACAGTACGGTGTCTTCAGGCACAAAGGGGTTAAACTATGATCATGATCATTATTTGTCAACATCAGGTCATCCAATACAACCTACGCCAAACGAAACAACGGTTCCTATGCTTTCATCATGGAGGGAGGGTTTGCCTTGCCAGTCGAGAAGGTAGGGTCAATGTTGGACAGCAATATATTTCAATCAATCAATAAAGCAAGCAAGCAGGCAATCTCTCGGTCAGTCAGTCAATCAATCAATCAATCAATCAATCAATCATTGAATCAGCCGGTTCATCATTCCATACATATATCCATCTGCCCACACACCCATTCACCCACATCCATCCATCCATCCATCCATCCATCCATCCATCCATCCATCCATCCATCCATCCATCCATCCATCCATCCATCCATTCTTCCATCCAGCCATCCAGTCAGCCAGCCAGCCAGCCAGCCATCCAGTCATCCAGCCATCCAGCCATCCATCCAGCCATCCATCGACTTACTTACTTACTTACGCCTGTCACCCCTACCCGGGTATAGGCCGTCGACGAGAGACCTCCAGCAACTCCTGTCCTGTGCTTCTCCTTCGATTCCTTCGATTCTACTCCAGGTGGTTCCCAGTCTCTTGATGTCTGCTTGGAGGTCTCGACCTCCTCCAGGAAAGGAATTACTGTTAGTCTTTTCGTCGGCGTTTTTGTAGCTATTTCCTTTTTTGCAGGCTGGGGAAGCTACCCCCACGCCCAACCCCCTTACTAGGAGGACCAGGGGTTTTCTGTCGGGGTCACCTTCCCTTAGACCATGTTGGTTCACGGCACCTTATTTCATTCGGTGCACCCCTCTCACGAGGGACCCCCTATCCACCACCCAGGGGACGCGCCTCAACGCCGTATGGTCCCAGCGCGAGGCCATCCATCGAGGCTGCGATAAAAGTATATCCATATCTCATTATCTAATACTCTGATTTTCAGCTTCAAATGTTTGATTTTGTTTTCCTTGCAGAGATTTTGGGTGGATCTGTTTCACAACGTCACCAATGTGAATGTCAGTCACGTGTATATGGTAAGGATGTTTACAATATCCATGCTTGTGCGTGTGCAGAATCACCCAGGATGCAAAACAGTATACATTACATTTATTTATTTATTTATTTATTTATTTATTTAATTAATTAAAAAAAATTCGGGGGTAGGGGCAGCTATTGATGCCGGGTGCTTTGAAAGAGTTAATATGTTGAATGAGTTAATATGAGTTAATATGCTTATGTGCTAGCAGACCTTTGCCCAAACCAACAAGTTATAGTCCATGAGATTTCGATGGAAGCGACCTCCTCCAGGCAGTAAACAGTTGATAGTTCGCAATGTCTCCTGATAATAATTGTTCTTGGTACGTCCTACAATAATGCGGGACAAAAGGGCTCACTTAAATTGTAAAGTTTGAATGTCGTAAAATAAACGACCTTTTTGCTCCCATTCTCCTTTGTACGCAGGAGTGTTCCTTCTGTTATGCTAAATAGGCAGCGGAAGACCTTTGTACGCAGGAGTGTTCCTTCTGTTACGCTCTAAAGGCAGCGGAAGACCTTTGTACGCAGGAGTGTTCCTTCTGTTACGCTCTAAAGGCAGCGGAAGACCTTTGTACGCAGGAGTGTTCCTTCTGTTACGCTCTAAAGGCAGCGGAAGACCTTTGTACGCAGGAGTGTTCCTTCTGTTACGCTCTAAAGGCAGCGGAAGACCTTTGTACGCAGGAGTGTTCCTTCTGTTACGCTCAAAAGGCAGCGGAAGACCTTTGTACGCAGGAGTGTTCCTTCTGTTACGCTCAAAAGGCAGCGGAAGACCTTTGTACGCAGGAGTGTTCCTTCTGTTACGCTCTAAAGGCAGCGGAAGACCTTTGTACGCAGGAGACACAGGAGTGTTCCTTCTGTTACGCTCAAAAGGCAGCGAAAGACCTTTGTACGCAGGAGTGTTCCTTCTGTTACGCTCTAAAGGCAGCGGAAGACCTTTGTACGCAGGAGTGTTCCTTCTATTACGCTAAATAGGCAGCGGAAGACCTTTGTACGCAGGAGTGTTCCTTCTATTACGCTAAATAGGCAGCGGAAGACCTTTGTACGCAGGAGTGTTCCTTCTGTTACGCTCAAAAGGCAGCGGAAGACCTTTGTACGCAGGAGTGTTCCTTCTGTTACGCTCAAAAGGCAGCGGAAGACCTTTGTACGCAGGAGTGTTCCTTATGTTACGCTCAAAAGGCAGCGGAAGACCTTTGTACGCAGAAGTGTTCCTTCTGTTACGCTCTAAAGGCAGCGGAAGACCTTTGTACGCAGGAGTGTTCCTTCTGTTACGCTCAAAAGGCAGCGGAAGACCTTTGTACGCAGGAGTGTTCCTTCTGTTACGCTCAAAAGGCAGCGAAAGACCTTTGTACGCAGGAGTGTTCCTTCTGTTACGCTCAAAAGGCAGCGGAAGACCTTTGTACGCAGGAGTGTTCCTTCTGTTACGCTCAAAAGGCAGCGGAAGACCTTTGTACGCAGGAGTGTTCCTTCTGTTACGCTCAAAAGGCAGCGGAAGACCTTTGTACGCAGGAGTGTTCCTTCTGTTACGCTCTAAAGGCAGCGGAAGACCTTTGATACGTGTGCCTACTCACATGGGCTGTGAAAAGAAACAGTAGAAAAACCATACTTGAGGCGAGACAACATTGATAACCCGTTGTATCGGATAGTTTTAGCAATCAAAACCCACCATGGAGCAGATCGCTTTAACCCTTTTAGCCCCGGGTCCCTGCAGCAGGAGATGGCTTGATCATGATAATTCAAGGGTAGTGCCAGATGAGCTTGGCGCCTGAAGGCGCCAAGCTCATCTGGCACTACCCTTTGAATTATCATGAATGATCCATCTCCTGCAAGTGGTACATAGTCGTTAGGCAACACCTCCAAAATTTTGAGAAATGGGACCTAGGGGCTAAAAGGGTTCTTCCCCGTTTATTGCAAGCCTGTGAATTTAGAACCTTGTCTGTTTTTGTTCTGAACTTCCTTCTACATACATCTATGTGTAATTGTTGAACGATAATAATAACATATCACGCATCCAACGCCGCGCACTTTGACTGCGTGTAATGTTCTTATTATCGTTCAACAATTTTGCTCAGGATGCCATGACTGCCCAGTATAACGGAGTTACGGCCCTTCGGACTCAAGCTGGCTTGGCCGATGATTGGCTGAAAAACCTCACCAGCGCCGCCAGTGAAACTGGCGTGACATTGACCTTCAGTGGCGCCCTTCCCAGAATGCTTCTCGCCGCGGCGCAGTCTACGTCTGTTATACAGGTCTTTCTTACTTTTTTTTTTTTTCTTTGAGTGGCCCAGTTTAATTATATAAGGTAGGACTGACCAAGAGGGGGCATGCGCCCAATTCAAAAAGGAGGTATGGCCAAAGGATGTTATGGCCGCCATACCGTGTCGAGCTGAGGAGGGGCAAAGATACAAACCCCTCACCCTCCCGCTCGCTACGTGTTCCTGCGTCACTGCGGGGTCTCTGCAATAGAAATCTGGTCAGTAAGGAAGTTTGGTTGGCTGGTTAGTTCGGGGTTTAACGTCCGTCCACAGCACCGGGAGTGATAATTGACGGCCCTAACGGGCGGGTTATGAGGGGGACAGGGACAGCAATTGCCTGTTGAGTACGACCATAGATCTGATCAGTTTGTCCGCACTGCAACTGTGCCCGTTTGATTTACCAGGACTTTTAACAGACATGCTATCTGAACAAGCCCGTCGAAGGAAGTTTGTTATATAAACCCATATATGAACGAAAATGGACCCCTCTCTCCCTCTCTCTCTCTCTCTCTCTCTCTGTTGTCTATGTCACTTATGTAGTAGATGTAGCAACGGCAAGTTTGAAAACTGGTCCTGTTAGAATAACTTCTACCGTTGGAAAATAAAGGTTCATTGTTCATTGTTCATTCTCTCTCTCTCTCTCTCTCTCTCTCTCTCTCTCTCTCTCTCTCTCTCTCTCTCTCTCTTCTCTCTCTCTCTCTCTCCAATCTCTCTCTCAGTCTCAATGTGCGTTTTTACCCCTTTACAGAGTGCCGCAACACAAGTAACAACACCCAAACACAAGAGGCATAAATCCCCATGAGCCTCCGCAGATGCGGTGGCTCTATGCCTTTGGCGGCTGTTTTCATTAATATCCGCATGCGTCAAGCAGACGAGGTTACACGAGTATCCAGTAGTAAATGTGCGGTGTTTCAGAGCCACCACGTCCAGCCTCCGGCAGTCAGTGTATGGGTTAACACGTCTTGAAATGTTCACAGGCGTCGGTGACCGCACCATATATGGACAAGACGGTGCATGAGCAGTGGAAAATAGGCGTGACCTCAGTTCTCGCCGGCGCGCTGGGATTGGCTGCCTTCAAAGGCGCTTTCTGGAGCAACAACACGGCAGACGGAGACCCTTTCGGTGCGACGGAAAACATGTTTCTTTCTTTCTTTATTTCTTTGCAAAATTTGAAGTGAATTTAACCCATTTAACCCCATAACCAAATTTCCCAAATTTGTACCGCTGGAGGAGATGGCTCGAGATGGCGCGATCATGATAATTCAAGGGTATTGCCAGATGAGCTTGGCGCCTGAAGGCGCCAAGCTCATCTGGCACTACCCTTGAATTATCATGGTCAATCCATCTCCTGCTGTTGGGATTTGGGGTTAAATGGGTTAACGAGAATTACGGACTCAAACGGTCATTGACCTCTTCAACGAGAAATCCAAGTTCAATATGCTTAGACACCCCTTTAAGAAAGCATGTCCTCAATTTTCAAGCACGCACGCACGCACGCACGCACGCACTCACGCACGCACGCACGCACGCACACACATGCGGTGTTTCCCACTAACAGTACTTACGGCAGCGCCAGTGCACGCAGCTTATGTTTGAAATCTTTGTTAATTCAACGCCAAAAACTGAACCCATTGGTGCAAGGAACATGGATGCAAAAAGAAATCAGCTTGCGGGGACTCATGAAGATCTACACCTTTGGCTCATTCCTTTTCTGTCTTGCATTTGTTCTTGTCAAACGTCTTCTCGGCCGTGATGGGGTTCAGCGTGTGTGTGTGTGTGTGTGTGTGTGTGTGTGTGTGTGTGTGTGTGTGTGTGTGTGTGTGTGTGTGTGTGTGTGTGTGTGTGTGTGTGTGTGTGTGTGTGTGTGTGTGTGTGTGTGTGTGTGTGTGTGTGTGTGTGTGTGTGTGTGTGTGTGTGTGTGTGTGTGTGTGTGTGTGTGTGTGTGTGTGTGTGTGTGTGTGTGTGTGTGGTGTGTGTGTGTGTGTGTGTGTGTGTGTGTGTGTGTGTGTGTGTGTGTGTGTGTGTGTGTGTGTGTGTGTGTGGTGTGTGTGTGTGTGTGTGTGTGTGTGTGTGTGTGTGTGTGTGTGTGTGTGTGTGTGTGTGTGTGTGTGTGTGTGTGTGTGTGTGTGTGTGTGTGTGTGTGTGTGTGTGTGTGTGTGTGTGTGTGTGTGTGTGTGTGTGTGTGTGTGTGTGTGTGTGTGTGTGTGTGTGTGTGTGTGTGTGTGTGTGTGTGTGTGTGTGTGTGTGTGTGTGTGTGTGTGTGTGTGTGTGTGTGTGTGTGTGTGGTGTGTGTGTGTGTGTGTGTGTGTGTGTGTGTGTGTGTGTGTGTGTGTGTGTGTGTGTGTGTGTGTGTGTGTGTGTGTGTGTGTGGTGTGTGTGTGTGTGTGTGTGTGTGTGTGTGTGTGTGTGTGTGTGTGTGTGTGTGTGTGTGTGTGGTGTGTGTGTGTGTGTGTGTGTGTGTGTGTGTGTGTGTGTGTGTGTGTGTGTGTGTGTGTGTGTGTGTGTGTGTGTGTGTGTGTGTGTGTGTGTGTGTGTGTGTGTGTGTGTGTTTTCAGGCAGGGTGGAACCGTTCCCTGCTCTGCAGATGGCGATAGCCACATTCAGCATGGGAACCGTGGCGTCCGGCGATAAAACGGGCAATGTGGGGGCTGGCTCGTCCACAAGGTGACACGCAGCTCCTTTAGTCTGGCTTTTAGTGTGTGAACCCAGTGCTCCAAAGGCCATCGGGCCGACTTTGGCCGCAATGGTCTTTTGCGCACGAGGACAGCGGCGAGACAAGAGACGCGGCAACAAAAAGTAGCTGAGCAGCAGGCGGAAAATCGCTTTGAGTGTTTCCATATAGCGGCACGACAGACGGCATCGCCCTCCTATAATAAGACGTTTAGAATTGTTGCGATTTTGTGTGTGTGTGTCCCCCCACCCCAAATAAATCAAAACTGCTGCATAGTTCCTAATCACTGATGTGCAGTGGGACTATAGACTGAATTTAAGGTCTGCGATTTGAGGTCTCGTACTGAAAACCACGCTACGTTTACAGCGAAATCGCGGCTGGATTGCCTTTGAATCGCTCGACGAGGCGATACACTTTTGTCGCATCGCTGTCGCTTGTCGCACAGCAATCGCGCTGCTGTCGCATCGCGCATATATATGGAAACACGCCTTTATTTCTGTGTTCTCGATTCGTGTCGCTGTCGCAACCGCTATGTGGAAACACATTCGAAGGCGGACAAAAAAAAACACAAAACAACGTCGGCCTGGTCTAAATAATAAGTTCTGGCCTGCTGTGTATATCCACAGAATATACAGGTTGGGTACTTGGCCAGGGATTTAATTAACTCTTTGCCTATTGAGTAGCTTTTCTGTATTATGTACTCTGCCACTAAGTAATTTAGTTAAGAGTTCATTTCTGGATCAAGTGTCAGTTGCATGAGTGAGTTTAGTCCTGCGCCAACCACTAAGCAAGGTGCTCCGCTAGCGGAGCACCTTGCTTAGTGGTTGGCGCAGGACTAAACTCACTCATGCAACTGACCCCGGGTGCGCATGCTAAGTAGCGGGTTGTAACGACACATTCAGCTAATAATAGGCAAACACAGGCACCGCAAGCGAGCCTTAGCCGGGCGGTTCTCACCGTCAACAGTGTTCCAGGGGAAGTAATCTCGGGGCAGCTTAGGTCGGATATCCGTAGGCAAAGAACTACGGCCGAGCAGGCTCCTACTGTAGACCACCTCACGGCGGTCGGCCCGAGAAATGTTTGCTGACTGAGAACCTGTCTTTTCAGGATCGTTCGCGGTGACCGGCTGGTGCTGAGACCTTCCAGGATGATGACCGCTATTGACGCGCAGTTCAAACACGAAGCCAAACGCCCCAGGAGGAAATTCGGCCAGATCTGGACCACCGTCTCCACTGTGCCTGTTCTGAACGAAAACGTCAGCATGACGTCATCCTACACCATGGGCATCGTCCTGGCAGCCGAGGTGCCGACTGCGTTCAACATCACGCCTTCCTTGCTGTTTCCGGGAGTGTACTCTGTAAGAAATCATAGTTGCTTGATCGGTTGTGTGGCTGACTGGCTGAAAGGTCGCAGACTGGCTGGCTGAAAGGTGGTTTCTTGGGTTAGTTTGCGGAATGGCTAGTTAGTTTGCTGGTTGCAAGGTTGAACTCTTGCTTGCTTGCGTCCTTGTTTGCTAGCTTGAATTGTTCGGTTAATGATTGCTTGCTTGCTTGAAAGGTGGGTTGGTTGGTCGGTCGGCCGTTCGCTGTTTGGCTGGCTGTCTGGCTGGCTGGTTGATTGGTCGGTTGGCTGCTTTGTTGACTTGCTGTTTTTCTGGTTGGTTGGTTGGTTAATTAGTTTGTAGAATGCCTGGCTAGATGTCGTCTAAATGTTAAGTTGTCTGGTTGGTTATTTAGATGTTTTCATTGAATCCGACTCAGTTCAACTGAACTCTGCTCGATTCAGTTCAATTCATTTCAATTTAACTGAATTCATTTATTTGGCTGTGTGTCCAGAAGCAGGAGCCCGAAGACCTGTACATATGGAATAACGCCGACACACAACATGGCGGCCCGGTCTTTCAGCCCTTCGCCGACCACAAGCCCCTGACCCTACCCGACAACTGCTGGGTGAACAACACATACACCGACTGCCTGTACTATGTCTCCCCCGCTGTTCTACAACTACCACAAGAGTTTGGGTGAGCCATGGTAGGAAGGACGAAATGTGTTTTCCGTGCCCACGAAGGAAAGAGACTGGACGAGGTTTACATTAGGTTAGGTTCATCCCTTCGCTTCCCAGAAAGAAAAAAAAGAACAGCACGCAGGCGCAAGAGGCATAGATCCTAATGAGCTCCCGCAGGTGCGGGAGCTCATGAGGATCTATGCCTCTTGCTGAAATCACTTTCTATCCAAGTCTCTTCGTCCAAGAAGGTTCGTCCCTTCAATTCCCATCCCTTCACTTTTGTTTTTTACTGCCCGAATTTCATGTTTGACTTATGAATATATACTGATCAACAAAAGAAACGCGATTTTTTCACCATAGCTGCTTTTCTTCGTAAATATGCTTTAAACCGGGTTATTTTGACGTCATTTATTAAAAAATATTATGAAGAGTGTGTTATGTCGTGTGCAAATAAAATGTTTAGTCCTAAAAATCGCACATCGATGAGTTATGACGTAGTCATCAGTGACTCTACCATCACATGATATTGAAAATATGATATATATGCAGATGACACAGCTGAAAGCCAACCAATGTGCAGTGTCACTAAGGTCTGTGTGCATGAAAATCAGGCCTGTTTGGTCTTGACCTACTTTTTGTTTGTCAAAGGCACCTAAATAATCAACATAACCTACAAACATGAAAATCAAAAAGTTCTTTATTTTTAGGTTAGGGGCCATATTTACCTGATCAAATGGTTATGGGTGTGTTCGTTATCTCTGCATCAGTCCCTGGAGCATTCACACACCATCAAATAAGATTTATTAAGAAAATGATGTGCACCTGAAGTTCTGGTCCTCTAATGAATGTTTCGAGTCAAATTTCATTCGAGGCAGTTAATAACACCATAAGCAATCCACACAACATGTGTGTTAAAACATAGCACAGAAAATTTGCTTCACAGAGTGTGTCCAGTTTGGCTTTTTTTCATCACTAATGAAACACTGTGTCTTCCAAGGTAGCCATGGGCGATAACTCATCCAATTTTTGTGTGAGGGTAGCTCAGACAGTAGGCGGAACATCTGAAGTATGCAACAAATAAAATGTTCTTGTTTTGCTGTCAGGGTGGCTCTTTGTTTGCGGGTACACTTACAGACACTTTTCGCGTTTTTAATGGAAGTCAGTATATATGCCATTTGTGTTGAGGTGCGTGTGTGCTTGCGTGTGTCATGCCTGGCGGGTGCGTATTGGGTGTGCAGGTCTGCGGGTCGAACGCTCCTCGCGCTCGCGTGCGCCAGGCAGGCTGGCTCGTAGTTGTGTGTGTGTGTGTGTGTGTGTGTGTGTGTGTGTGTGTGTGTGTGTGTGTGTGTGTGTGTGTGTGTGTGTGTGTGTGTGTGTGCGCGCGCGTGTGCGTGAGCGCTTCGTAGTTATCAAGGACACAACTGAAAATAGGCCTATGCCCTATTCATCTATCATTGGGAAATAACGTTTCATTTCATTTCATTTCTCTCGCTCTCTCACTTGCGATCTTCTGTGCAAATTACACGCTTGGCAGTCACTTTTCAGATCTGGAATAAAGTTGTCGAAAATGCTGTGATTCCAGTAACACTACAGTTCACCTCCTAGGGGAGGGCAAGTTTGTCCCGCTGTCACCTCAGAGAGTTCGCTACATCAACCTGACCAGCGGCGTGACCTTGAACCTTCAAGGTTACCCGGGCGAGTACGTCAGAGTGGCGTACCGGGTCGACGACGACATGCGTTCCGTTGGTGACAAGGTTTCTGGTGACGGCACCCTCGTCCTAGAGTTGAATTTGGCTGCAACGGAAGTTACGACGGAGGTTGCTAACTCAACGGCAGCCGGTTTCACCTCAGTCGAAAAGTATTCAAAGTTTGGCTGGGAGGCTGCGTTCATCGTTGCTATTGTACGATGCTTTGAAAACTTTTGAAAAACAACCTAAAACTAACAGCATTGTAAATCACGATCGATATGTGTGTGTGTGTTTGTGTATGTGTGTGTGTGTGTGTGTGTGTGTGTGTGTGTGTGTGTGTGTGTGTGTGTGTGTGTGTGTATTTTAAAGTTTGTTTAGGGTATCTGATTTCATTTTAGTATTTTTTTTTAACTCTTTGTCTACTAAGTAAGTTTTGTGTATTATGTGCTTTGCCACTAAGAGTTCATTTTTTGATCCGGTGTGTGCGCCAAGTAACGGTTTGTAACGACATATTCAGCGCCAAAAATAGCCAAGCACACGCCTGCAAGCGAACCTTGGCTGTGCAGATCTCACCGCCGACAGTGTTCCAGGGGAAGTAATTATCTCGCCGCGGCTGAAATTGACACCCGAAGGCAAAGAGGTACGATATGTAACTAATTGATGCGTGTGATTTTGTTGAACGGCTGTGAGTGTGTGTGTTTATCGCCAGGACACGGTGCTAACCGGCATTGTCAATATGGTCAGTAAACATATCTTGAATCTTGTCATTTGGTTGTTCGAGCAGAGCGAGTTGGTTTTTGACGTGGTGCAAGCTGCGGGTGAACGCGGCAATGCGCAGAAGGCCATCGGGCCGACATCGGCCGCCGTTGGCCCGCGCACGTCCGTGCGCGGGCCAACGTTGACCGACGTAGGCCCGATCGCCTTTTGCGCAGTGGGAAAGAGTTACTTCTCTTGAATTACGCGTTTTTTTTCCGGCGATCGCCGGACTCGTCACTAGTAGCATGCAAGAGGTTAAAAATCCAATCCATAAATTTGGTCACCTTACCACTTAACAACTTCACTGCCGAGAGATCCTCATGAGCCCGCGCAGTTGCGCGGGCTCATGAGAATCAATGTCTCTTGCGGAAACCATTTCGGTACTATTTTTACTACCACCCGTGTTAGGAGTAATGACGACCTGCACGACTGACCACCCCGCGCCAGTGGACAGTGTTTGCGAAGCAGATCAAGGGAAGCAACCCGTGGGTTCACATGCGTGGGTTGCGGTCCTCCGAACGAATCAAGGGAGGCAACCGTTGTGCATGCGCTTTTCTTCAAACCACATTAGTCATCTCCCTTGATTCGCTACAACAGCAGGAATAGACTGAATCGAGGGAGACAGCCATCCTGTTAGCTAAAGACCTTCGGGCCGACGTCGGCCGCAGTGGGCCCGCGCACGACTGTGCGCGGGCCCACTGCGGCTGTCGTCGGCCCGAGGACCGTTGCCAAATGGGCAGTGTGTTTTCATTTCTTTTCAACGTGTAAAAAACCCCACAAAACCCCCTTCTTTATCACAGGTGAAAAAGTGACACGTTTTACATGTACCTTCGAGTTTGTCAACAACATAAAAGTAATAAGACAGAAAATACAAGCGTTTATACTATAGGCTACAGTAGGATAAACGACGTTCCCTTTTCTTCACCTCCTTATGTAACTTGGTTATAGTCGTTAAACCCCGAAGTAATCGGCAACCAGTCGCAAATTGGTACAACAATGAACAAGAACAACTACAACAAATACTACTCCCACTGTTGTAATAGTTTTGTAATAATAATTATAATAATAATAATAAAAATAATAATAATAATAATAAATAATAATAATAAATAATAATAATAATATAAATCATTATTATTATTATTACATGAGCTCTTGTCTTTGAGGATAGATGCTTTAAATCAGTACTCAATAGCTTCAGTTAAAACGTTTACACACACACACACACACACACACACACACACACAAACACACACACACACACACAAACAGAAGTGGCGGACAAACCTAATCCAGACCAAAAGGGTGACTGCCAAAAGTAATAAAGACAGGTAATAAATAGTTTCTTCTCCGGACAAAGCGAAGTTGTTATCACGACAAAAGATTGTAACAAAACATATTTTATTCGAAAACAACTGCAGAGCTATCAGTTCACAAGACTGCTTCATGTTGATTATATTCACTGGTGTATTATTCTTACATATCAAGAAATGACAGCAACATATCAACATATATTCAACATATTCTTACAGTCAACGCATGAGTACAAACAATATTGATGGTTAAAGTGTTTCAGTTTCAGTGGCGAAAAAAGATTACACAAGTTTGTGTTTTGCTTTAAAAAAAACCCAAAACAACAACAACAACAACAACAACAACAGTGACAAAATTATACAGCTGGTGTCCTAAAATAAGCTCCTAGTGTTGAAAAGATAAGCGCATAAAAGATGGTTTCAAAGTCAAATAAAATAAAATAATAAAAATCTGGCAGTATAACTAAAAGAATCAAACATTCCGGCAGTTTATGAAAACCTTTTCATCAGTGATATCCAGCATAAAACAGGACTTCAAAAAGAAATGTGTTAAGTAAGCGGAATTGAGATCAGTATGGCGCAGTGGTATAACACGCGAAACACTTTAAAGTAATACATTGTACATCAGCACGCATATAATAAACATGGCTTACTGGCGGGTTATACTGAAATTGCCTGAACTAATATCTTGTGCTTGTCCATGTTGCCATGCCTCGCGCTGGGACCATATGGCGTTGAGGCGCGTCCCCTGGGTGGTGGATAGGGGGTTCCTCGTGAGAGGGGTGCACCGAATGAAATAAGGTGCCGTGAACCAACATGGTCTAAGGGAAGGTGACCCCGACAGAAAACCCCTGGTCCTCCTAGTAAGGGGGTTGGGCGTGGGGGTAGCTTCCCCACCCTGCAAAAAAGGAAATAGCTACAAAAACGCCGACGAAAAGACTAACAGTAATTCCTTTCCTGGAGGAGGAAGGTTCTTCTACCAGAAGACTTATGACGTCCTGTGGTGAAAGCCGGAAGTCTTCGGAAGCCACAGGACCGAGCCGCCTCTCTCTATCCAGGGATACAACCATGGGCACATGGACCGTCAAGACCATGTATCAGAGCGGCAAGGCCGCCCAGATAGCAGCGGAAATGCAAAAGTACAACCTTTCCCAGCTAGGTATCAGTGAAGCCAGATGGACGCAGTCTGGCCAGAAAAGGCTGTTAAGTGGGGAGATGATTCTGTATTCAGGTTATGAAGAGGAGAATGCCCCCCATACAGAAGGTGTAGCATTCATGCTGTCACCAGTGGCACAGAGAGCGCTGATGGGCTGGGAACCTCTTGGGCCAAGAATTAT
The DNA here is from genome assembly GCA_036245525.1 of Semisulcospira habei. Taxonomy (NCBI): domain Eukaryota; kingdom Metazoa; phylum Mollusca; class Gastropoda; family Semisulcospiridae; genus Semisulcospira; species Semisulcospira habei. The sequence continues at coordinate 223,178,306 of BTPG01000004.1, read as the reverse complement.
CACAGCAGCCTTTAGAACCAAGAAAAAGCTCAAGCTGAACGTCATCCAGTGTTATGCGCCCACTAATGACAGTGACGAGGAAGAGAAACAAGAGTTCTACGACCGACTCCAGAGTGCCTTGGACAAATGTGTGGAGCGAGACATCACCATCGTCATGGGCGATTTTAATGCCAAAATAGGGGAGGACAACACCGGATACGAAGAGGCGATGGGGAGACAGGGACTAGGCTCGGAGATGAATGAGAACGGGGAGAGGTTTGTAGACTTTTGTGCTCTAAACCGACTTGTCATTGGAGGCAGCATCTTCCCACACAGAAGAATACACAAAGCAACTTGGGTCTCACCTGACCATACAACAGAGAACCAAATAGACCATATCTGCATTAGCAAGAAATTTAGAAGATCCCTTCAAGATGTTCGAGTGAGGAGGGGAGCAGATGTCGCCTCCGACCACCATCTGCTTACCTTAAGAATGAAGCTCAAGCTAAAGAAAAGCCGCACAGAGACAACAAGAAGACAGCGCTATAATGTAGGCCTCCTGAGAGAAACTGGAGTTAGAGAAGAGTTGAAACTGGTGCTGTCCAACCGGTTTCAAGCGCTACAGGAGCTAGTAAATGAAGAGGAGGCGGTCACCACAGAGCAGCAGTGGAAGGCAGTTAGAGAGGCGCTGAACTCAACCTGCAAAGACACTGTAGGGTTCAGGAAACACCATCACAAGGACTGGCTGTCGGCACAGACCTTGAAGAAGATAGAAGTGAGGAAGCAGAAGAAAGCAGCTGTCAACAACAGTCGCACGAGAGCAGCCAAAGTAAGGGCACAGGGGGAATACTCGGACGCCAACCGCAGACAAGAGGGCCTACACAGACAGCATGGCAGCAGAGGCAGAAAAGACAGCAGGCAGCGGCAACATGAAACAGCTCTACGACATTACCAGAAGATTGACAGGCAAGTATGGCCATACAGAAAGACCAGTAAAAGACAAAGAAGGCAAGCCTATTGCAGACAAAGCAGACCAACTCGACAGATGGGCCGAGTATTTTGAAGAGTTACTGAACAGACCTAGCCCACCCGACCCCCCAGACATCCAGCCGGCAGAGACCGACCTACCCATCAGCTGTGACAGACCCAGCCGGGAAGAGATCAGAAGAGCAGTGGCACTCTTGAAGAACGGCAAAGCAGCAGGCCCAGATGGCATCCCAGCGGAGTCTCTGAAAGCAGACCTAGAGACAACAGTGGAGATGCTGTACCCACTGTTTGGAAAGATCTGGGAAGAGGAGGTGATGCCGGCTGACTGGAAGGAGGGGTACCTAATCAAGATTCCCAAGAAAGGCGACCTCAGCAAGTGTTCCAACTACAGAGGAATCACCTTGCTGTCAGTACCAGGAAAGGTCTTCAACAGGATCATCCTGGAGAGAATGAAGAGCTCCGTTGACCCCCAGCTGAGAGACCAGCAAGCAGGATTCAGGAAGAACCGATCATGTACAGACCAGATCGCCACTCTCCGCATCATCGTGGAACAGTCTCTGGAGTTGGGCTCCCTGCTGTACGTCAACTTTGTGGATTATGAAAAAGCATTTGACAGTGTGGACCGAGAGACTCTGTGGAAACTCCTACAACACTACGGTGTACCCACAAAGCTCGTCCGCCTGATCAAAAGCAGCTGCGATGGCATGACATGTCGCGTGATCCACGAAGGGCAGTTCACCAGGGAGCTCCAGGTCAGAACCGGTGTCAGGCAGGGGTGTCTGCTGTCTCCGTTCCTCTTCCTACTGGCCATAGACTGGGTCATGAAGATGACCACAGAGCACAGACGAAGTGGAATACAGTGGACACTGTGGACACAGCTTGACGACCTCGATTTTGCAGACGACTTGGCATTACTGTCCCACACTCATCAACAAATGCAGGACAAGACCACGAGGCTTGCTGACATCTCGTCCCAAGTGGGCCTCACCATTCACAAACAGAAAACAAAGACAATGAGGCTGAACGCAACCAGGGAAGAACCAGTCTTGCTTGCTGGCACCCCGTTGGAGGAGGTGGAGTCCTTCACCTATCTCGGGAGCATCATAGACAAAAAAGGCGGCACTGATGCAGATGTCAGAGCACGAATCGATAAAGCCAGAGCAGCCTTTCTCCAGTTGAAAAAAGTGTGCAGCTCCAGAGAGCTGTCACAACACACCAAAGTCCAGATTTTCAACTCCAATGTAAAAGCAGTTCTCTTATATGGAGCAGAGACTTGGAGATTGACAAAAACCACAGTCAACAGAGTACAGACCTTCATGAACAGTTGCCTTAGAAGAATTTTGAAAATCCACTGGCCAGAGAAGATCAGCAACGTCAGACTCTGGGAGAGAACAGAGCAGATAACAGCAGAGAATGAAATTGGGCGAAGAAGATGGGGATGGATCGGTCACAGTCTGAGAAAGCCAGCTTCCAGTATCACTAGGCAGGCATTGTCATGGAACCCACAGGGAAAAGAGGAAAAGAGGTAGGCCGAGAAACTCCAGGCGTCGAGACCTCCAAGCAGACATCAAGAGACTGGGAACCACCTGGAGTAGAATCGAAGGAGAAGCACAGTACAGGAGTTGCTGGAGGTCTCTCGTCGACGGCCTTTACCCGGGTAGGGGTGACAGGTGTAAGTAATGTTGCCATGAGTTCCAACTTTTTATTGTTTGGGACCTTCAACCTGATACAAAAGGCCTCCCCGGCGGTAGACCTTGTGGGGTGTGGGTGGGGGGCAAAAGGGGAAGGGGGGCGGAGCAAGAGGGGTGGGGGAAAGGGGGTCGGTCCAAACAACCCGAAAAGGGACTTTGTTATAGCATTTTCAAGAATTTTGGGTCTGGGGGTGGGGTCCGGAACCCCTGAACCCCCCCCCCCCCGACCCCAGATCCTCCCCCCCCCCCTGATGCATGACACGATGGTTAACCCCTTCGCTGCCAGTGATCACGGATTTTGAGTCCGAGACCACTGCACGCCAGTCGACATTTGCGTGAAGAACATGCATTAAATGGGACCAAACATAGCCATAGACAACTCCGAAGGACCAACAAGAGACATAAACTCTCATGAGCCCCCGCGACTGCGGGGGCTCATGAGGGTTTTATGTCTCTTGGAGCTGGGTAGCGTTCGCCTTGCCCCGGCAGATAAAGGGTTAATAGAAGGTTTATTTTGAAACAGATCTGCGCTAGGGTGGGGCTTCGATCGCTTAAAATTCACCCGACACACAAAGCGTTCTCAATGTTGTCTTGTCTCAACGAAGACTTTCTTACCCTTCTTTTTACATTCCACATGAGTCGGGGCACGTAACTGAGGGTTTCCACGGCCCCTTGTACGTAACGGAAGAACTTGCCTGTGTACAAAGGCGTAAAATGAGGAGAAAAGAATAGAAAAGACTTTCATCAAGTTTACTCGACATTCAAACTGCGCAAGTTAACCGCCTTCAGTCCATCATTTTTGCAAGACTGACATACTAAGAATAATTTACAAAGGAGATATTGCAAACTATTAACCCTTTACTGCCTGGAGTTGGTCACTTTTAACCCATACCATACTGAGGCTAAAAGATTCAAATTTGTACACTGCCATATGCAAGCGGCTACATTATAGTACTTACAGATAAGGATATAGACCGCAATGGCTTTAGTTCAAGGGTGGTGCCAGAATAGCTTGGCGCCTGGAGGCGCCATGCAAGCTATTCTGGCACTACCCTTGAACTATTCTAGTCAAACTTATTTCACACACTGGTATATTCTGAACGATACGGGTTAAGTAAGCGGAGCTGAGATCAGTATGGCGAAATAGTCAGTATAACACGCCATTGTAAATTAATATACTGTGTACGTGCATATAAATAACACACTAGTTTACATGAGGGTTATACATTGACAATGCCCAAATGAATATCCCAGTAAGTTAGCGTCCTCGGCCGATATCGGGCTGAAGGTCGCGTGTTTATTTTGATATCTTGTACATGTACATTATACAATGAAATAATTACAAAGAGGGTTGTATTGCAAAAACGCCCAGAAGGCGACTGCGCTACAAACCGCTGATTCGAGCGATGCTTTTTGGGATTCGTGGACCGCCCCATACACAGGCATGACATGATTGTTGCCGCGTCAGTAACCGGTCACCTCTTAAAGGGTAGTAGTAAGTACTGCTTAAGTTATTTACTGCTTATTCGCCGTGTTAAGAGGTGACCAGATTACGCAACGATTACCCCATGCCTGTTATGTCACGTTTCCGAATCATGCAACTTGTCTTGCATGATTTAATAATAACCGACTTTCGCGACCTTGAATACTGACAAACCAGATGAGGCTAGCGCTGATAGAATAGTACACATACCAAGTGCTATCGACTCAAGTGCTAGCGATCGTATTGCTATCGACACGTAATGCTAGCGATCGTAGTGCTATCGACACATAGTGCTAGCGATCGTAGTGCCATCAAAACGTAGTGCTATCCATCGTAGTGCTATCGGCACGCAGCGCTATGGATCGTAGAGCTATGGACACGTACTGCTAGCGTTTTTAGTGCTGTCAACTCGTTGTTCTTGTGATGCGTATTGCTAACGATACGCACCCTTAAGGTTCTAGTCACGTATTATCGGTCATCTTCAAACACACTTATAACAAACATTGAGATCGTCAGAAGAGGTAATGAGCACACAATCTCAGATCGATCATATGAAAGGTTATCAGAGACTCAGTCAGAGACTGAAACATGGCGTGATTCTCTCACACCCAACGCCTCCCCGCCTCTGAGAAGGGAAATATTGAAAATCAGCTGCCTGTCAGAATGAGACAATTATTTTCTTGAAGTTCTTTAACCCCTTCATTGCCAGCGAACATAAAGTTGTGCCTTTGAAAGAAGGGAAACTGATTCAACACACACAAAAACCCCGTCAGAAGAACTAGTATGAATGTTATAACTATTTTGAATGGTGATAACAGCGCTTATAGCCTGCACTTCAGGGAGTTTGCGCTACATAATAATAATAATAATAATAATTGTTATTACTACTATTATTATTAACAAGAGACAACTGACGAACCTCATTAATTTTATAAGCCCCAGCCTCAGCGAGCGCTCAAGATGTACTTTGCCTTCTTGCAGTCGGGTGCCGCTGCTCGCATTCTTTCCGGCAGTCAAGGGTCACACGCAAATGAACATAAAGACCGTATATTAACAGAAGCACATCCACTGACGATGTAATCGCACACAGGTCATGAACAACTAAAAGAATCGACACCCCGTGACATGTAATTCAGAAAAGCGAAACAGCGAGCCGGATTCCTCGTAAATTATGGACAACTTCAGTCCATGTGGTGCGAGAAATGCGAGAATAGGCCATACAAAGCATTTGAACCCAGCACGCAAAAGGTCGTCGGGCCGAAGGCGGCCGCAGTGGGCCCGCGCACGACAGTGCGCGGGCTCACTGCAGCCGCCTTCGGCTCGATGGCCTATGCGGGCGCGTACTTGGCACTCCTTGTGGAAATGGACGACCTTCTCCTGGAAATCTTTTCGATAATTCACTTTAGTTCCGTGCACAAACTACTAGTCTCATTAACCGGAGATGCGATTATCTCTTGGCTTGACTTCGCGAACGAAGATTTTATAGGAGTTGCCCACGACGTCTGCAGGCTTGTTCGTGGCTGCGGAGGCCAATCCGAGACAGGCAGGTTCGACCGCAGTGGCTGCAGGGGAAGGTATGGCCGGGGTTCTGAGCTGCGGCATCTCTGTTTTTTCTCCTGAGCCGCTTGTCCTTAAGGCTAGCTCTGTGAGAGTCCTCAAAGGAGACAGCTGCCTTGTAAATGGTGGAGCGCCAGGTGTCACGGTCCGCAGCAAGCGAAGACCACTGGTGGTGGTCGATTTGGCAGGCACTAAGTGACTTCTTGAGACAGTCTTTGTATCTCTTCTTTGGTGCCCCTCTGTCACGGTGTCCAGTAGCAAGCTCGCCGAACAGGGTGATCTTTGGTAGGCGATGATCCTCCATCCTGGAGACATGCCCCGCCCAGCGGAGCTGTGTCCGCAGCAGCAAAGCCTCGATGCTCACAGTTTCAGCCTGTTCAAGGACCTCGACGTTGGTGACATAGTCACTCCAGTGAATGCCCAGGATGGTACGCAGGCAGCGCTGGTGGAAGCGTTCGAGGAGTCGTAGTTGGCTGCGGTAGAGGGCCCAGGACTCGGAACCATACAGCAGGGTGGTGAGGACCACAGCTCTGTACACGCTGATCTTGGTGCCTGTTTTCAGCTGTTGATTCACTTTAGTTCCGTGCACAAACTACTAGTCTCATTAACCGGAGATGCGATTATCACTGTGAGATGATTTGATGGACACCAACAATCTTGCTCGTCTCCATGAGGCAGTCATGCACAACTCTATCAGTGTATTTTAGTATGAGTCTCTTATCTCAAGAAATTGTCTTTCTTTGCAGTCGGAGTCATTTTTTCTTCAATTACTAACCATTTTAACCCGTTGGCTGTCATGAGGCAGGCACGCGCAGCCAGTCTGTCATTTATTTTAGTGTGAATCACTTATCCAAAGCAGGGAGCTGGGTGGCTCGGCGGTAGAGCGTTCGACTCGTGTCGAAAAGGTCGTGCTCGCAAACCAGATTGGTGAGGCTAGCGCTGGTAGAATTGTACACATACCAAGGGGAATTACTCAGCGCTGGACAGACAGACAGTTAGATCCCCTGCCCCCGCCTATCAGGCACCCAATCGCCAGCCCACAGAAAAATACGCAGGTATAGAACAAGACGATCATCTAAATCCCTAAAAGGATGCATCAGGTCTAGCCTATAACCCATGTCTTTTTCTGGAACTTAGGAAGTAGGCAGGAGAAACACACACACACACAAACAAAGGTGCACTACTAAATGTAGTTAGTCATTGTTTCTTCAACTACTCATTACCATTTTGACTCTTTGGCTGTCCATAGCGATTTTTGTCGGAGGTGATTCCTCGCCTGCGCACAGAACACTGTTAACTGCGTCACTCTGCCCCCGCTGCCCGCTGCGACGTGAGATGTGCCGCCGCAGTCGCCTGCTCAGCGTTAAACACCAACTAACTAACTGTTAGGTCCAGCCACGAGTTGCAGGAATACTTTCCAAGCCAGTAAAGGCCAAACGAATGTCCCTATACATAGCAGCGAGATTTTTGCTGGGGACTAAAAATTGCTGAAACAAAGCCGTTTCTCGTCAGCAAAGGCCCTCGGGCTAACGACGGCCGCAGTGGGCCCGCGCACGACCGTGCGCGGGCCCACTGCGGCCGTCGTGAGCCCGAAGTTGTTTCGCTACTGGGGTTAGGACAGGCAGCAGCACACGAGGACTCTAAGACGTCGCACAGCCTCTACTGGCTGGACACGTTTAGCTCTTCTAGATTGGTCTGAAGGTACTCCATGATGTCCTCAGACCCCTCAGTCACCAGCAGCTCCATTCTGTCCTGCTCTTTGTCCTTGAAAGTCTCCGCGATGAACTTGGCGACCTCTGCGTGACCTTTGCCGACGGTCGGCACGTTGTTGACTTCCAGGATCACGTGGCCGACCTTCAAGCCGCCTGACTCGTACGCGGAGCCGCCAGGCTGAAACACACGTAAAAAAAAAAAAAAAAACTCTAGGAGATGAAGGCGACGTAACTGGAACTTTACTCAGTGTAAAGAACGGATTTAATTTAGAATCATAACAGTGATTTTTACCCCAACCGCTGACCATACTTTTAATGATGCAAACAAACGCCAAACCTGATCCACCCGACCCACTGTTTACTAAAAATGTATATACAGTATTGTCCAGCTATCAGCATAATTTTTCATCTGTGGTGAAAGTGACGTGTTTTATGTTGTGATAATATGTCTTCTGTGATTTGTGTCACTGTGAAATTGTGTTTATTTCCTTTACGTTTAGAGCACAATAGTTATTCAGTAACGTATGCGGGTGTATGCGGGTGTATGTGAATGTGTGTGTGTGTGTGTGTGTGTGTGTGTGTGTGTGTGTGTGTGTGTGTGCACGTGAGCAGCTTAATTATATTTTTATGTGATTTATGTTCTTCTTAGTAAGTTGCGCAGCACCGGGACGATTTCCTAATTTATTTTACATAATTATGGCAATACAGTTCTATCTTATTATCTTATGATCAAAACATGAAAAATGAGAACAGGAAAAGACAGTTTTATCTTATTAACCCTTTGGCCGTCGTTAGCCGTTTCGGCTGTCGCGATGATTCCTGCAGGAACAGCGCGACAAAAACCGCTTACTACAGCCAAAGGTTTAACCCGTTCAGTGCCGGGAAAATCTGAACTGCAGTTATCTGCAAGAGGTATAGATCCTCATGAGCCCCCGCAGTTGCGGGGGCTCATGAGGATCTATGCCTCTTGCTGACACCATTTGCTGAATCCACCTTCCTGGAAAACTGCTAAGACATTTTGGTGTTGGAGCTACAAAGAAAGCCGGCAGATGCACAATCTGCGTCAACTGTCACTGAACGGGTTAAAACCTTTGTTATGTTCATGAGTACTATTATACTGACCAGCAAAAGAAATGCGACATTTTTGGAACCATCGGAAATACTTTAGTGTTTCCGATGGTTCCAAAATCAGTGTCGCATTTCTTTTACTCGTCAGTGTATACGGTATCCATGACATGTCCACGCCGAAGATCCTCATTCGTCCAAAGGAAACGTATACAGTAATACAAAACACGAAGTAGGGTCAGAGAGAAGCAAAGACCCAGTTGATGCCTTCTGCATCCGGTCTTGTTAGTTGTGTTCCGGCAGTGAAGGGATTAATGACATTATTGAGGGGGGAGGTCGGGGGGCGGTGTGTGTGTGTGTGGGGGGGGGGGGGGGCGGTGGCGGGGGAGGGGCGGTGGTGGGAGAGGGGGGAAGCGTACTTGGCTCTTTTCAAACTGAAAAAAAACCCCACACAAAAAGACAAAAACAAAACAAAAAAGAAAAACAAATCACAAACCAATTAAACAGAATTGGAGGAGGGGGTAGGCGGAGTGGGAAGGGTGGTGGGGAGGAAGCGAAGGCAAAGGGCCATGCCCCCCCCCCTTATCCCCCCCCACGCCCAAGGAGTATGTACGGGAGGAGGGGGGGGGGGCAAGGGATACTCTACCAACTCACCCTCTGCCCTCCCATACATTTTTATTGGGGAGTTAGGGGTGGGGTCAGGGCCCACCCCCACTCCTCGACCCCCACGGTTACTACGCCACTCCACCATGAGATGGCTTTAGTCGCCTGCTCGGCGTTAAACCCCAACAACAAACAACTAACTACTACGCCACTGATTAACCCATTTAGCCCCGAGTCCCTACAGCAGGAGGTGGATTGACCATGATAATTCAAGGGTAGTGCCAGATTAGCTTGGCGCCTGAAGGCGCCAAGCTAATCTGGCACTACCTTTGAATTATCATGGTCAATCCATCTCCTGCAACTGGTACATAGCCCTTAGGCAACCCTCCAAAATTTGAGAAATGGGACCTTGGGGCTAAAAGGGTTAACTGAGAACAGCTTACCTGAACAGTGACGACTCTGGGTAGAGGCTGTCGTGTGTTGTGCCCGCCCTCTATCGCCACACCCAGGGTGGGTCTGCAACGGTAGATATAGACCACATACAAGGGAATATCCCCGTACTTCAGCCTCCCTTGCGCCTTCCTCTGCTCCTCCTGCAGACAGAGAAATATAAATTGATAGCTCACGAAAATCGACTGTCGTGGTGACCACAAGCGCAAGCGCGTGTGTCTGTAGTTCTTTCCATTTTTCTTGCACAGTAGAGCGTGTTATGAGCAACCACATTTGTCTTTTGCAAGAAAAAAGTGATCTTAAAAGATAGGTGCTCTCTGAAGAGAAGTCTTGAAGGACAGAAAGTGTCACCTGTCATTAAAGGCCATCATTCAGGTGGCGACAGCCACTAACCCTAACCCTGGCTACAGCCACCTAAATGATGGTCTTTAAGGACAGGTGATCTCTCGCAAGCGTGGTCGCTAAAAACAGGTTCTGCTGTGCGTGTAGCTTTCCGCCTGCTGCGTGTATTACGGGAGAGGAGAAGACATACTGCAGCGTCATTTACCTGGCTTTGTTTACGCCATTCAGTCCCGACTACAGCTACAAACAGATGATGGCAAAATACGATAAGGGTAGTGCTAGATTATCTTGCCCCTGTCGCACATAAGCGTTAGACATTTAAGAAATTCTGTGTACGAGTCCGAAATAGCTCAGGCGGTTAAGCGTCGGAGCAAGAGAGCGAAGGGAATCGCCGGGTCGTGAGCTCGAGTCCCCGTCCCGGCTCCTGTAGCTGGACTCGCAATACAGGGTGGGTGGGGGGGGGAAAGAACAAGACGGGCTTGTTCCATAGCATGTCCGTTGAAATGTCCTGGTAAATCAAAGTGGCACAGTTGCAGTGCGCCTGAATTGATCCGTGTTTAGGTCGTACTCCATAGGCAATAGATTTCCCTGTCCCCCATAACCCGCCCGTCATGGCCGTCCATGATCACTGCGGTGCCGTGGACGTTAAACCCTGAACTAACCAACCAACCAAATTCTGTGTACGGCTTTTGCTGGCCTCTTTCATACGTAACGAGTCTCAAACAGAACGGCTATCGGACTTTAACTTAGAAAGAAAAGACCCACGGGCTGACATCGGCCGTAGTCAGCCCGCGCATGGCTGTGCGCGGTCCCACTGCGGCCGACGTCGGCCCGATCGGGGGCCTTTTGCTTACTGGGTTGCTTTTGCTCACTGGGTTGCTTTAAACCCATTCAGCCCTGACGCACTACAGCAGGAGATGGGTCGACCATGATAATTCAAGGGCAGCGCTAGATTAGCTTGGCGCCTGTCGGCGCCAAGCTAATCTGGCGCTACCCTTGAATTATCATGGTCGATCCATCTCCTGCAACAGGTGCGTAGTCGTTAGATGACGCCTCTAATATTTGGGAAATACTGACGTGCGCCGGGCTGAATGAGTTAAAGAGATCATTCGGAAACACCGTGTGTACAGAAAAAAACCAACATCCACCTGTTTTCACAGACCACCTCTCATTACAGACCATCATTCAGTTTAGGTGGCTGTAGCTGTGACTGTGGCTGTAGCCACCTAAATGACGGTCTTTAATGACAGGTGACACGTTTTGCCCTTCAACGCTTCTCTTCAGAGGGCACTTGTCTTTTAAAACCACATTTGTTTTGCCTTCAAAAAAAAGGGTGTAACTGCGTTCTACTGACTGCACATGTCAAAATGTACGGAAGCACATGGATGAGAATATAAGGGTATAAAAATTAACTTCTGGTCAACTGAACAGCAACAAACAACTACGTTCAAGTGGTTACCTTACGCTCCTGTTCACGCATGGCTAACTCCAGCGGTGTGTAGACACGGGGCCGCGGGATACGAAATGTGGACAGTTCCAAGCACCGATCCATGTTTTTTTTGGTTTGTTTTGCACCAGTCACAACCTACGCTATTGGCACTTTCCACCCATCAAATGGACAATTCCCAGCACAAATCCATGTTTTTGTCACTTCAGTATCACCTTGCACAAAATGAAACTCTCCATAGATAATATAATCACGTAAAAGGCACTCTTTCCACCAATCACAGTTAATGTTAAATATTCTGCTTTATATTAATTCATACATCTACCAATCACAAGACATTAACAGGTGTGATCCTTGTCCGCCTTCTACCAGTCACAGATTATCTAAATATTGGTTTCTTCCTCGTTTGGCCAATGAAATTCAGCGATAAGGGCACTTGTTCGTGTTTGTTTTTCTTTCGGCCAATCACAGTCAGCGTTCTTTTTCTCTTCTTCATTATTGGTCCAAACACACGCGTCAGGACTACTCCTCACCAATCATTGTCGTAAGAATGTGGACATATCCTTTCCAGCCATCACATCTCTGCCAATATCTTTCTTTTTTTCAGAATATAAAGGCTCCCTACAACTTGTGGGTGATCAGTGTTCAGGTCGTACTCCATAGGCAATAGACTTCCCTCTCCCCCATAACCCGCCCGTCAGGGCCGTCCATGATCACCTCGGTGCTGTGGACGTTAAACCCGAACTAACCAACCGTGGGTAGACAATGACCTAGTCTGTTCTATTTTCACCTATCACTTTGTTGTTGTACAACTCCCCCTCCCCACCTCAAACTTTACTGATGACTGCCTTAAATAAGCATCTCATGAGCTACATACCTGTCCACTCAGAAAATACTGACTTTTGTGTAAAAAGTGTAAATGCGTCAATTGTCCGTTTGTCGTGCTTAGAAATTGCGCCATACTGCTTACTGCGCCACATCGTTTGTATGATGCGATTTCTACCCAAGACGTGCGATTAAAACACTACTCGTACAACGCTGACACTGGCACTAGTACGTCATGGGCAGAACTCGCATCGTACAATTTACAAAGACTGCGCCACGTCGACAGCGTGGTGCGATTTTCACCCACGACAAAGTCGACATGTAGCGAGGGTCAAACACGTCCCGACACAACAGTATGCACATCGACCATGATAGTTCAAGGGTTTATTGTCATTATTGCGTCGAGAACTAAGGATGCAACGCATTGACAAGGAACTCTATATTCAAAGTCTAGACCATCATAGTGCGCTGGTCTGTTTTTTTTGATTTTTGGACCTTACGCTGAAAGCCGTAAGGTCCAAAATCACAGAGCGGCGCACAGAAACTCAGTGATTTCGGCTTTAAAAAAAAAAATCGAAGCCAAATTTACAGACTAGCAAACCCTACAACACAACGGACCGTGAACTCAGCAGATGTTGTGAAGTAGTTTCCGATCAGTCACGCCTGTTCTTGCACTTCTAGGCCATCGATTTAACACATTCCAGACATGACCTATCCGGATACGCGGCGTTCAGCCGTCTATCCGGATGCCTTACATCTTGAATGAGTTAAACATCTTCTCTACCACTGGACGCATATTTTGTTTCTGAAATCTTTCAGTGTTTAGTCAACGTCAACGTCCAAAAGCCTCAACCTGTCCGAGAAGCGTGGACGCAAATTGGTCTTAGCAAGAGGCATAGATCCTCATGAGCCCCTGCGACAGCGGGGCCTTATGAGGATCTATGCCTCTTGCGGTTGGGTCACGCTCGCTTCTAATTTGGCAATTAAGGGTTGGAAACCTTGTCATGACGTGAAGTACGATGCTCAGTAATTAATTACACTGTTTGTCGGATTCCGAGGTCGTGAATATTGATGGAGAGTGTTCTGAAATCCCATACTGATAGCTCATTCAAGGCGCCCCGCGTCAGTAACTGCGAAAGTGTCGTATAGCGTTGCCGGCGGCAACGCTATACATTTCCGCAGCTACTGACGCGGGGTGTCTTCAATGAGTTAAATACTGATATAGTCATGTCAGCTATTGGCCATTATACCGTGGTCCATCTGAAAGCGTCCTTGCTGTCTCTGTGACATTCTAAAAGTCCTGCAGGAATCATCTCGACCAAACGCGCTACCGACAGCCAAAGGGTTAACCCGTTCAGTGCCGAGGAAATTTGAGCACCTCCCAGCTGCAAGAGGTATAGATCCTCATGAGCCCCCGCAAATGCGGGGGCTCATGAGGATCTATGCCTCTTGCTGACACCGCTTTGAATCTACATTCCTGGGACAGCCGCTAGGGTCTTTTGGTCTTGAATTAACCAAGATCGCACAAACACAGTCTGAGTCCACCGGGCGCTGAACGGCTTTAAGCTGAAAGTGCTTTTTATTTATTATATATTAATTTTGCAATGCAGAAGGCAAACAGTCGAATAGATTTGCATGACCAGTGACAAGTCAAAATACGCCCACACCTGTCCGCGTTCGGGTGCCGATCTGTGATTTCGGACCTTACGGCTTTAAGCCGTAAGGTCCGAAATCACGGACCGGCACTCATTTTGTTCACGGCAAGGCTTATACCTATTTGATGGCAAGTAACCAGCTTCAGCAGCGGAAATATCAGAAGGCCGCGGCGGGACACCACACCGCTAATCAGCGCACCAGACCACTTTCCGATCGATGGAACCGTGTGGATGCGCTGGTCGGTGATTTTCGGACCTTAACCCCTTCTCTGCCACTGAACTTATTTTTTTCTTCTGAAATCTTCGCTGGTTCAACGACCAAAAGCCAAAACCGTCTAAGAAACATGGATAATAATAATAATAATAATAATAATAATAATAATAATAATAATAATAATAATAATAATAATAATAATAATAATAACAATCAATAATAATAATAATAATAATAATAATAATAATAATAATAATAATAATAATAATAACAATAACAATAATAATAATGATAATAAAGTAGATTTGTTAAGCGCTTATTCTAAAAGTAGCTCTAAGCGTTACAAATTGGTTTCAGCAAGAGGCATAGATCCTCATGAGCCCCCGCATTCGCATGAGGATCTATGCCTCTTGCAGTTTTGGATCGTGTGCACTTTTTTCTCGGCGGTGAAGAAGTTAACGCTCTCCGGATAATTGGCTTACAAGTTTATCAGTGTGCGGCTTCAGTACAATCTGTTTTCAGCGATCACTTTTTTTAGCACAGAAAAAGTGGTCTTATAAGACAGGTGCTCTCTCAAGAGAAAGCATGGAAGGGCAAAACAATATCACCTGTCATTAGAGACCAACATTAACTCCTTCCCCGCCACTGTGTACATTTTGTTTCTGCAATATTTGTCCTTTCAACGACCCAAAGACACAACCATTCAAGGAATAGCTGGGCCGGATCCAGGGGGGGGAGGTGCTTTGGTACTACAGCCCCCCCCCCCCTTTGGCTTAAAAAACCCAACAAAAACAAACAAAAAACATTTACTACAAGGCCACAACATGGTCCGAGAAGGAGGGGTGGGGGGGCTGCACCCCCCCCCCCCCCGCTTTTAGGTATCTTCTGACCCTGAACCCCCCCCCCCCCTCGCCCCGCTTTACGATTTTTTTTCGGACCCTTGTAGCACGCGCCTTTCCTCTCTTTCTACCCCCAACCCCCCCCCACCGCCACCCCCCTCCTGCTATGCTATTTGATTTTTTCGGACCCTGGAAGAGCACGCACCTTTTCTCTTTCTACCCCCCCCCCCCCCCCCCATTTGATTTTTTCGGACCCTGGAAGAGCACGCACCTTTTCTCTTTCTACCCCCCCCCCCCCCCCCCCCATTACATTTTTTTCGGACCCTGGAAGAGCACGCGCTTTTCTCTCTCTAGCCCCCCCCCCCCCCCCCCTGCTATTCGGACCCTGTAAGCACGCGCCATTCGCTCCTGAACAGTAAACAGTTTTTATATTGTCGTTCAGCTCCCCCTCCCCCCACCCTCTCTTAAAAACTGATTGATCCGGTGCTGAATAGGGATACAAATTAGTCTCGTCAAGAGACATAGATCCTCGTGAGCCCCCGCGACTGCGGGGGCTAATGAGGATCTATGTCCCTTGCTGAGTCGGGTTGTGTTCTATTTTTTCTCGGCAGTGAAGGTGTCAAGGTGACGACATCCACCTCAGTGATGTACAGACTGACAGCAAGGGGAATTACTCAGCTGCTGGCCATACAAACGGTTAGATCCCCTGCCCCCTCCTATCAGGCACCCAAACGTAAGCCCACAGAAAAATACGCAGGCAAATTGCAAGACGATCATATACATCCTTAAAAAAGGATGCATCACGTCGAGCCTGTAACTCATTCGAGACGTGCCGCCTACGGATACGCGGCGAATCGCCGCGTATCCGTAGCCGGCACGTCTCGAATGAGTTAACCCATGTCTCTTTCTGGAATTCAGTTGGGAAGTAGGCAGGAGAAAGACACACAAAAACGAGAAGGCGCACTACTAAATGTGGTTGGTTAAATACCCTGTACTCCCACAGCAGATACACGAGACAATTATACAACAATGTCACGATACATGGTATGTGTACTATTCTACCAGTGCTAGCAACACACATCTAGTTTTTGAGCACCTAAATGATAGTCTTTAATGCCAGGTGACCTTTAAAGACAGGTGTTCTCTTGTAAATTTGGCCGCTCGAAACGGCTTCTGCTCGGTGTCCACCTACAACCAATAAGTGGAAACAAAGGCCTCGTGACATTCACAAACCAGATAGGTGAGGATAGGTGACATTGTAAGCCGATTTTCATGCTCTGCAAAATTAACCCCGGGCCTTCACTGTCGAAAAAAGGTGATCGCGATCCAACTGCAAGAGGCATAGACCCTCATGAGCCCCCGCGACAGCGGGGGCTCATGAGGATGTATGCCTCTTGCTGAGACCAATTTGTATCCATCTTTCTTGGACGGTTTTGGCTATTGGTCGTTAAATGAACAAACGGATTTCAGACAAAAAAATGTACGTACGATGGTAGGGACAGGATTACAGGAGTTATAGTAATTGCCCTGCCCTGAGGGAAACACCGCAATACATCACAGCTCTGTCAATCAATCAACTGCTCACAAATTCATGCTGTCCACAAAATCGCTCGCAGTCCTGTTTCACTCGCTCTTCAAGCAAAGCTTTTTGCGTCAATTCAAGATGGCTTATGATGTATCAAATTTCACGAGGCGTAGCCGACAAAGCCGATGACGATTTTTCAGCCACACTGCAACGAAGCCGACATTATGTTTATAACAGCTTTACTGCCAGGTCGCAGAAAAAACACCCAGCTGCAAGAGATCCTCGTGAGCATCGAAAACATTTAACCACTTTACTGTCGGTAGGGCAGAAACAACACTCTGCGGCAAGAGGCAGAGACTCCTCACGAGCCTCCGGCATAGATCCTCATGAGCCTAAAATAAATTTAACCACTTCAATATCGGGAGTAGAGGAGCACCACTCAACTGCAAGAGGCATTGATCCTAAAAAAAAAAAAAACCACACTTCAGTGTCGGGACTCGGGAGCAGAGAAACATCACTCAACTGCATGAGGCATAGATCCTCATGAGCCCCCGCAGTTGCGGGGCTCATGAGGATCTATGTCTCTTGATTTCTTTACTTGCATCCGTGTTTTTCCTCAGGTGGAAATGTTCACCACACAGTAGAACGGCGATTCTTCATGGAGACAACAAACGGACATTGGCATTCACTGATTTTACTCCGTCTGACACCTGATGATAACGAGCGTCCCGCAGACACTGAACACGAAAAATCATCTCTTCAGAGCTAAGACACACAAATTTTGTTTAACACCCAAACCAGCTGCAAGAGGCATAGATCCTCATGAGCCCACGCAAATGCGTGGGCTCATGAGGATCTATGCCTCTTGCTGAACCACTCACCGATTGCAGTCCAGGGTTCGCCGGTACACGTGTTGCCTTGCAAGCAGCATTTAGCAACGGTAAGCAAACCACCCGACACGAGACCGACAATTTTATCGCCGGACCTAAAAAAACGCTTTTCTTCACGTAACATTTTTCATCATGTAAATCAGCATTGACACATTCGAGACGATATTCCGGCGCGTATCCGGATGCGGCACGGCTCGAATGAGTTAAGACGCAGGACTGACTAACCATCCCACTGTTGTAGAGTTTTTTTCCCCCCTGTCAGTAGTACAACTAATCCTCTGTAACAAGTGAACGGATAGAATGGTCATCAGCGTATCCGCAAGAAGACACACACCTGTTGTCGGGTACATTTAGCAATGGCACCAAAGCACCCGAGAATGTCTACTCAGAAGCTCCGACTCGACGTACAGTACACTTCCAGACGCAAACTGGCCAGCACAGGGGTGGGGCAAATCGTCTGCGGGAGAGAGTGAGATGCACATTCTCACTGAGCCTTGCGGCGGAGGCTCATGAGGATCTATGCCTCTTGCAAGGTTGGCTGGGCTGATTACGCGTCGGAGGAAGTATAGATTTTTCAGCTCAGCTGCTTTCCCATAATAGCGCGCGCATCATGCGCGCGCGTGCGCACGTGTGTGTACGGATTTAGGGCGTGGCACTCTTCATGTGTTGTATCTATAAATAGATGCTCAGGTAAGCGGATCGAGAAGGAGAGAGACCAGTGTGTGAAGCCAGCAAGAGACATAGAGCTACATGAGCCCCCGCATGTGCGGGGGCTCACGTAGCTCCATGTTTCTTGGGTGTCGTCTGCTCTGCTCCGCAAGCCGGCGAAGGCCGGGAATAAAATGCAAGCTAATCAGAAAACATTAGCTAATGCATTATTTAAATGAAAGCGAGAGGTAGCTATGGCAACCATTGGACGATTCCAGTAGAGATTACTCTTCCAGCTGAAGTGTAAACGAGATATTTAATCCGCGCAGTGAATGTATGGACAGCCTCTGCCTCTGCCGGTCCCGCCGTGGGATGGCCTTAGTTGCCTGCTCGGAGTTAAACCCAAATAAGCAACTAACTAACTCTGCCTCTGTCAATAATGATGATTACTGCAGGCTGCCGCGAAGATTTTAATTATTTGCGAATAATCCCTTCTGTGCCAGTTGACGCAGATTGTGTGTCAGTTCCCGCAGTTTTCGTGCGAGTTGATTCACCGCAAAAAGCCCCAAGCTGTCCCAGGAACATGGATTCAAGATGGTGTCAGCAAGAGGCATAGATCTAAACCTCTTACGGCACTGAACGGGTTTATAGCGATTTACAGCTTCAACTATGAGTGGAATTGACGACACTGATGTTACACTAAAATTCATGTTCAATCGCCATAAAAAAACTGATTTCTCGACCGTGCCGTGTGATGTCATGTGGCACGGCAAAAATGAATATAGTAAATTAGATTGCACATCAGTATCACCCCTTAACTTCAGGGGCAAGGCGAACGCTACCCGGGGGGGGGGGGGAGGGTGGGCGTGGGGGGGGGGGGGTGTGTGTGAGGGGTGGGGGCTGAAGGGTTGGAAAGGTGGTAGTGGTGGTGGTAGTGGTGGTGGTGGTGTGTGTGTGTGTGTGTGTGTGGGGGGGGGTGTATGGGAGGGGGTGGGGGGTAAGGTGAGAGTGTGTGTGTGTGTGTGGGGGGGGGGGAGGGTGTTGGTAGGGGGTTGGGCGGGTCGCAATGGGGGTGGATTGATTTGAAGACAACATACATGGGGGAGCGTCAGTGTAACTCGTGTAACTCATTCAGTCCCACGGCCGTTATTTCCCAAATTTTGGAGGCGTCATCAGTTGCAATAGGCGCCAAGCTAATCTGGCACAACCCTTGAATTATCATGGTCGATCCATCTCCTGCTGTAGGGCCTCATGGTCGATCCATCTCCTGCTGTAGGGCGTCAGAGCTGAATGAGGTAAGTTCCTTTGTTTTATCTCCATATCAAACGATCAATCCCTCTAGCGCAAAACTTTACCACGTGACCTCGCTTCCAAAACTTGTAGCTACTAATGGCGGACTTTCACGTAATTGCAGGCCTTTGATAGGTCCAATTGATCAGAGGTCAAATTGACCAACCTTCGGCCTTCGGGATAGAATGGTTAGTTTGACCTCTCTCAGGCGTACACTGTATCCCTGGCAGTATGTGTATGTAGTGTATGTGTGTGCATATGTATGTGTGTGTGTGTGTGTGTGTGTGTGTGTGTGTGTATGTATGTGTGTGTATATGTATGTGTGTGTGTGCGTATATATATATATATATATATATATGTGTGTGTGTGTGTGTGTGTGTGTGTGTGTGTGTGTGTGTGTGTGTGTGTGTGTGTGTGTGTGTGTGAGTATGTATGTATCATGTGTTATTCTTCTTCTTCTTCTTCTTCTTCTTATTTTTATTATTATTATTATCATCATTTCTCAAATCTAACCGGTGTCTTTGCCCGGCTGTTACTTTCATTTCCGGTATTTGCATTACATGTATAAAACTGGCAAAATACCGAAACTTACCGGTTAATGATCGCATTGACATACTCAAATACACAAACATTTCTGTTCGTAAGACAATACATTCTAAGAAAGAAAAAAAAAAAAAAAGGAAACGAGACACAACAAATTTAAACCAAACAGAGGTCCTTACATGGCTGAGGGGACTGGGAGGTAGACGTGGTGATGACGTGGCTTGAGGGACGGAGGAAGGGGCCAGCAGTTGTCCCTCCGTCCCCTGCTGCTGTCTGCCCACAGCTGTGTCGATGTCCACCGGTCCTGCCTTCGATATGGTCACTCTGGAAATAGTAGAATCATTTCATAATCCTTGTCTCGGCTCTGTATGTACAGAGATCCCAAGGAAACGTTGTGTGTGAACATGAATGCATTTTCTTTGGGCTATAACCTGCTTTTCTCACGGCATAATATTCTCCAAGTTGTCCATGTTTTTAAAACCATTTTAATCAGCATTGGATGGTCGAGTACAAAATGAATGCCCTATTACAACACATTTGTTTAGACAACATGCTAACAATATTGAAGATCTAGCAAGAAACACCAACGATATTTTACATACCAGTAGACAACCATAGTTACATTAATATGTCAGACTCCTATCGGAAAACGTTTGTAAGTAATGCATATATAGTTTATATTATTACGTTTCAAGTTTAAAGAGAGAGAGAGGGAAGGGGAGAGAGAGAGAGAGAGAGAGAGGGAGAGAGAGAGAGAGAGAGAGAGAGAGAGAGAGAGAGAGAGAGAGAGAGAGAGAGAGAGAGAGAGAGAGAGAGAGAGAGAGAGAGAGAGAGAATCAATGAATCAATGAATCAATCAATGAATCAATGAAACTTTATTTTACAACGGTTTAGGCATTGACATCGTCATCGACACAGCCATTTTACAAACCTGCCGTTGCTAACAACTACAAGACTAACTACAAATATACATACATATAAGTAAACATAATACTTACAAAGAGATGACAACACTATTCACATAGACAGACATACTCATAGACTCACAGACACCCCCCACCCCACCCACCCCCCTTCACACATAGACAGAGCTAAGTAGTCCAAATGATAATTGAAAAAGATAACAGACTTAATTGGGAATAAATTGGACCCAACATAAAAAGAAACATATAATACAAGTGGTTAAGTCATCCCTACGAGTGATCCACAAAATATTTGAAGAGACCCTTTTTAAAACAGGCTAGCGAGGAGGCGGATTTTACATGGTCTGGAAGGGCATTCCAGATAAGTGCCCCTGAGAAGGATAAGCTAGTTTTATATAGATCGATCCTTGGTTTTGGGACTATGAAAAGCTTTCTGATGTTTCCAAGCTTGGACTCAGACTTACGGAACAAAGTGGAGATGTACTCAGGTGTTTTGCGTTTCCACACTTTGAACATAAAGATTGCTTTGTTATATTTAAAATGATCTTGAAGTGGCAGGAGACCTGCTTTTGAGAGCTTTTCTTCAGTGCTAAGGTGTTGATCAGGGCAGATTATTTTGGCCGCTCGTCTGTGTAGGGAATTGAGTCTCTTTAAATGGACCTCACTACACCCATCCCATACCGATGACGCGTAATCGATATAAGAACGTATGTGAGCGTTATAAAATAGTTTACGGGTATCTGAATCAGTATAATATTTCAGTTTTGATAACATAAAGAGATTTTTGGCTACTATTTTGCATAAGGCGTCTGTATGAGCTTGCCATTTTAGCTGACTGTCGATTTTAATCCCCAGTACTCGATGTTCATTTACCTGTTCTACCTGACTACCTTTAAGTGAAAGGTTAAGTAATAGAGGCATTATCTGCTGTTTTTGGCGCGTGGCGACTACCATCGATTTCGTTTTGGCTGGATGAACAACCATAGAATTGTTTATACACCAAGCTGATACTTCATGAAGACTTTGTTGTAGGTTGTCGGAAATTACCTGTATATCTTTACTAGTAGTATGAACTGAGGTGTCGTCAGCAAAAAGGTCGCATTGTACATCTTGGCAAGTAATATGTAGAGGCAAATCATTGATAAATAAGCAAAACAGTAGAGGGCCCAGTACAGACCCTTGGGGCACACCGAAGCTTACATCTTTGAGAGAGGAGTATGAGCCATGAACAAGAACCTTTTGTTTTCTTTTAGTAAGGTAAGATGTGAAAAAAGCAACTGCGTCTCCGTTATTGAGGTATGTGTGAAGCTTAGCAGTCAGAATAGTATGGTTAATCAGATCAAAAGCATTCTTAAAATCCAGATAGACTACTCCTGTTAACTGTGACTTATTCATACCCTTGAGCCATGTGTCAACAAGGCGTGTAAGTGCTGTGTGAGAGAGAGAGAGAGAGAGAGAGAGAGAGAGAGAGGGAAGGGGAGAGCGAGAGAGAGAGAGAGAGAGAGAGAGAGAGAGAGAGAGAGAGAGAGAGAGAGAGAGAGGGAGTGAGAGAGAGCGAGAGCGAGAGAGAGAGAGAGAGAGAGAGAGAGAGAGAGAGAGAGTGTGTGTGTGTGTGTGTGTGTGTGTGTGTGTGTGTGTGTGTGTGTAGACGAAAGAGCTAAAATGGATGACTGTCTTTACCATCCTTATGGAAAATGGGGGGGGGTGTATAATTCTGGGTTCCCAAGTCAGACACCCATTTTTTCTGAGGGTTGTTTCTGCATTGTCTTGCGGTAAAGATTCATAAAAAGTAAAAAAATCCGTTTTTCTCATTTTGGCGTTAACACATGCACTTTTGTGTTTAACAGACACGCTGGTAGTGTGTTTGAAAACTTGTCCCTCCCAGCAATGTGTGTGTGTGTGTTGTGCACACAGAACCCTGAAAATGAGCGTGTATGTATTACATCACCCTTCTCAGCTATAAATAACTTCATAGCTGATATGGGTCAGGGGGGATATTTTGTTGTTTCAGGGTGTAAATTGTTGATGTTTCTACAAAATTAGGTTTGTTCTTCTTCTTCTTCTTCTCGAACGCCGTCACACTTGGAGTTTGGCTCTCAAAATGAAATCTGTGGTCTTCTGTAGCGCCTCCACAGGCCCGTACAGTTTCTCTTGTAGAGTGGCGGGCTTCGGCCATATCTCCTCCCTCAGCGGCTGGTGGTTCCCACAGTCCTGGAGGATGTGCTCTGCGGTCTGCTCTGCTTCTCCACAAGGGCACAGGGGAGATGGCACGAGGTGGAAGCGTCTGTGCAGGTGGAAATTGAGTCGGTTGTGCCCGGTCCTCAGACGAAAGATGGTCACCTGCTCTTGTCTGGACAGCTGATGGTAACTGTCTAGGGGCCGTTGTGGTGGTCTGTACACAGACTTAATGATGGTCTTCATCTCTGTAAAGCTGACTCCATTTTCATCTTGTTCTTTCTCTGCGCCCACTTTTGCCATTCTGTCAGCTTCTTCATTGCCGTAGATGCCACAGTGTGAAGGGATCCACTGCAGCACCAGTCTGGTGCACTTGATATTAGGTTTGTTATTTGAGGGTGTGGTTGTTTTGTTAAAAAAAGTGTTGAGTTGTAATGTACTTCCGGGGTGATGTGTATACGTTCACCAGGGACTTAGCCTATTCGTTTTCTACGTTTGTTTCCATGTCAGATGAAGAATATTTGATCTGAAACGTCGTTGTTTGTTTCTATTTTAAAGGGTTTTCCGCCACTATCTTCTGTTTTAGTTTGACTTAGCCTATAATTATATTCGTGCGCCGGTTGCTAAGAAGTGAAGTGATTGTATGAGTGCGCATTGTAAGAGAGGACGTTTAGACTTTGGGTGAGGCTGCTGTTGTCTTTTGTCCTGCCCGACCTTTTGGTTGAACCTGTTGCTTTATTTTGTAGGTTTGTCGATGTTATCAATGCCGCATCTCCTTTTGGATTGTATGCACAAATTGATTGAATGGAAATGACGTCACAGAGTCAGCGTCGTTTCATGCGTCGTCTGCTACAGTCAGTCGTTTAGTGCAGTTAAAAGAGTGCAGGCTTGGATGGGCCATTTTCTGATGTAATAGTAAAGTATTATTTGTGTGAATGCTGTCCGTTTGAAGGAAGGTTGATTGATTGTACATTGCTTAACGTCCCGACAGCAACAAGACTTTCTCAGGACGTGCCTGCACTGCTAGTGACAAAAACTCAACAGAATATTGAATGTATGTCACCAGCCGGTCCAATACGTTAAATAAAACCTACAACATGGGGCCTAAATAAAGCTAAGACCATTTAGCAACACACATCGAATATCAAGAGCCACAGGCAGCGCAGACAGTAGGGAGAGTTTAAAAAAGGAAAATGCAGGTGAATGGACCAAGGGTAGACAGAAACACATGCCCCCGGAATATAGAGAAAAACCCACCCTGTGGGGCTGACCAGGGTGCCCCTGGGAACTAAAAAGTCCCCCAGGGCAGACCCGGTTGTGGGTGTTTGAAGGAAGGACTGGAAAGTCGAGTGTTGAGGGCAGACCGGTTGGGGGTGTTTCAGGGAAGGACTGGAAAGTCGAGTGTTGAGCGAGGAGAGAAGGCGAGGATGGGAAAAATATCCAGCACTATACGTTGGTTGGAATAGATGCATAACAGTTACGACACGCTTGTAAATTAAAACACTTTTAACCCCACCCGGGTCTGCCCTGGGGGACTTGGGTGGGGTTAACTACTTTTTATTTCCCAGGGGCACCCTGGTCAGCCCCACAGGGTGGGTTTTTCTCTCTATTCTGGGGCATGTGTCTCTGTCGGCCCTTTGTCCATTCAGCTGTATTTGCCTTTTTAAAACTCTCCCTACTGTCTGCACTGCCTGTAGCTCTTGATATTGGATGTGTGTTGCTAAATGGTCTTAGCTTTATGTAGGCCCCGAGTGTTAGGTTTATTTAATGTATTTGACCGGCTGGCGACATACATTCAATGTTCTGTTTAGTATGTTGTTGTTTTTCCACAAGCAGTGCAGGCACGTCCTGAGAAAGCCTTGTTGCTGTCGGGACGTTAAGTAATGTACAATAAAACACTTTTAACATTAAGAAAAGTTGAGTTAAAAGAGGTTTTAAAACAGTTTTCATAAAAACTTTTGCCCGACACGCTTCTAAAAACATTTTCTTAGTTTTAAACCTTGTACCGCGCCATAAACGCCGCGATTGCTTTTCAGTCTTAGCTGTCCTATAGTGTGGAATGTGGGACTTTGCCAACTGGATCCATCTGGTGCACTCCAAATGAGTATTTGTGAGTGGTTCGACGTGCAACTCAGTGTGCGCCTCTGAAATGACCTACTGATTCCACTGATAATGAAAATCTTTCATTCATAAGAGCGCATTGAGCAGCTCTATAAACCAAAAGTGATGACCCCCTCTCCCCCCCCCCACCCCCCCCCACCCCCACTCCCCCCCCACCACACACACTTCTCCCCCCCCTCCCCCAACCCCCTTACAACCCCACTCAAACAATCATAATAGTAAAATCAACCAAAGGTATCTTTAGTGAGGTATTTTCACTGTAATCCCAGTTTTGTGTAAGAGGCACCCACTTTTTGGGTAAAAACCCATTTTTTTTCCATCCAGTGGCTCTGTTTCTAGAAAATGTCTATTTTATTTTAAGTTGTAGAGCTTAGTTATAAGGTGAGTTCTAAACATTCGCATCAACTCCAGAGCCCTAGAATAAATAGAAATATGGGAACCCATTTTCACATAAAATGGTAGGTAACCCAGACTGAGGGTTTTGTGTTCATGTGTGTGTGTGTGTGTGTGTGTGTGTGTGTGTGTGTGTGTGTGTGTGTGTGTGTGTGTGTGTGTGTGTAAAATCACCAAGATATGAAGCGACAATAAATAAAATTCAATCATTTTCATTCTGCAAGCAGACGAATCTGGGACCGGTTGCACGACAGGTCTGCCTGTCACAGCTAAAATCCGCAAGTTAACAACTTTCTAAGCTAACTGTTGTTGCACGGACGAATGTTTGCATGTGTGTCTAAAATCACCAAGAGACATTACATAAAATTGCTGATTCATGGTGGGTTTTTTTTTAATACAAGAGACATTTTGCCACCCAAAAATAACTACTGGCAATATTGCCTGAGATTGCACGCCTCTGTGTCCGACAGATTAAAGCAGGTAGCAAAAAAAAAAAAAAAAATCAATTTAGAGAATTCTCCGCTGTGCAAATACTATGGAATTCCATGGCATTATCACATCAGAGCATTCCGGCTCAGACTGAATTGAAATTTAGCCGGAATTACGTCCCTTGGAGCTACTCTGATCAAATGCATTTCTGGCTCTTGGCGACGTCTTTATGTTGAAAGTAAAAAGCGTATATTTTATGTATATGACAACAAAAGCAAAACACTAGAAAGCTGTGACCTGGGGTCAGTTGCATGAGCGAGCTTAGTCCTGCGCCAGCCACTAAGCAAGGTGCGCCGCTCTAGCGGCGTACCTTGCTTAGTGGCTGGCGCAGGACTGTGCTAAGCTCGCTCATGCAACTGGCTCCTGAAACTGAACATTGTGATCAAGAGATCGCTATGTCCGCTGGCCCGTGATTTTGGACCTAACAGCCTGGAATCGTAAGGTCCAAAATCAAAGATCTGCACGCGTAAGACTGATGGCTGTATATAATACATACATTTGAACCTCTATCTCCGTACGTGCAAAGGTAAAACACACACACACACACACACACACACACACCACACACACACACACACACACACACACACACACACACACACACACACACACACACACACAAACACAAACACAAACACAAACACACACACACACACACACACACACACACACACACACACACACACACACACACACACACACACACACACACACAAACAAACAACTTTGAAAAATATGAAGTAAAGCTAAAAGATTTCGAGAAAAAAAAATTGACAGTTGATATACAAATGTTACAGAAAAAAAGATCACTAGTAGAAAAAGGTAGTAGTTAAGGAGACATAAATAAATGCTATTGATGCGGGGCAGTTAGAATGAGTTAGAGAACCCTCCTGCATTGAAGGAGTTAAAATACATTTGTGATGTAAATATATGCATGTATACTGGAGATGTTCACGAAATCTTCACGTCCTCCTGACAAATGTGTTAGTGGCACGTCTACATACGGTGCATACTGTTCACACATTTTTGTTTCTAAAACAAAAAAGGCACACAACACTGCGCTACTGACACTGGCGTGAGGAAGAGGCAATATTGATACACCGGTGAATATGGGGTTAGTTGAAACACAAAACTAACCTGTTACTGTGTCTGTGTGAGTTTGAGCGCCCACTGATCGCATGGGTCCAGTTTACATACTGTTTATATACTGTACGTAAATTTCTGATTCTACAGCAAAATCACACCTACAACACTGTGCTACTGACACTGGCGTGATATGAAGAAGAGGCAATATTGATACACCGGTGAATATGGGGTTAGTTGAAACACAACACTAACCTTTTACTGTGTCTGTGTGAGTTTGAGCGCCCACTGATCGCATGAAATATAGGTCCAGTTTTGAAACATTCTGATTACAAGGCAACACATAAAAAGGGCACCCCACTAGGAGCTCATCCTTTTCTTCATATCCTACATAAATATAATGACGAACAAAAGAAATGCGACAAATTTGGAATCATCGGAAACATCCGATAATTCCAAAAATGTCGCATTTGTTTTGCTCGTCAAAAAGTGCTTCCGATGATCCCCTAAATGTCGCATTTCTTTTGATCGTCAGTATAAATACAGCGTAACCTGTTCTGAGCGACCACCCTGCGAGAGGTCACCTGTCATCAATGATCATCACAGCCATCTAAATGATGGTCTTTATTCACTCAAAGCCCCCGGCATCAATAGCTGCGGAAGAGTATAGCGTTGCCGCAGGAGCAATTTGACACTTCCGCAGCTATTGATGCCGGGCGCCTTTTACGAGTTAATGACAGGTGGTACTCAGCGACCACCCTTATGAGAGGTCACCTGTCATTAAAGACCATCATTTAGGTGGCTGCAGCACTGAAATGGTGGTCTTTAATGACAGGTGGCAGCGTTTGCTCATCGAGACATTTCTGGAGAGTGTAACCGTCTTTTAAGACCACTTTTTTTTCGTGCACAGACAGGTTTTGATGTATGATGAGAAAGGCTTCGGTGCGATTCAATATTGTGACTTTGTGTCGTTAATTTCCCTGATAACAGAGGCAGATTAATACTGGGGAATTTTTAAACTACGTGCCATATTTTCCACATCACATTTTTTTTTTTTTTTTTTTTTGGCACTTGAAAAGATGATTTGAGAAACACGTCAAAATTGCACGTTAATCGACAGTGGGTGAAAAGCCCGGCCAAACATAAGATAACTCACGTTTGTACGCGGGGTTTTTAACCCTTTCAGTGCCAAGAAAATTTGAACACCACCCAACTGCAAGAGGCATAGATCCTCATGAGCCCCCGCAATTGCGGGGGCTCATGAGGATCTATGCCTCTTGCTGACACCTCTGTCGGTCTATATTCTGGAACAGCTAGAGGTTTATTGTGTGTTGAATAAACGAGGATTTCAGAAACACAGTCCGCGTCAGATGGCACTGAAGGGGTTGATTCGCTGTTTGAGTCGAAAGACGTGCCATGTTTTGACCTACTTCTCATTTCCGGAAAACGTCTGTTGATGCAGAGGTTGTTAGGGTGGGGTAAGGGTGGGATGCAGATTTGCATATATATAACCACATTACAGCTGAATGTTCTGCATGTTAACAATTAATGAGGCGATGAACTCACATAAAGTTCCTCGGGTCGAGGGGCTGCGGGTTGTTCACCTCCACTCCGCTGTCATCGCTCGGGTCGTCAGCTTGCTGAAATCAGAGAGAACAGCACTCTCAAACTGTGTAATAGTAATGGCGATAATGTCCCATTTTAATTATTATTATTATTATTATTACATTTATTATTGTTGTTTTCGCTAAATTTTATTATTATTATTATTATTATTATTATTATTATTGTTGTTGTTTTCGCTATATTTTATTATTATTATTATTATTATTATTATTATTATTACATTTATTATTGTTGTTTTCGCTATATTTTTAATTATTATTATTATTATTATTATTATTATTATTATTATTATTATTACTGTTATAGCTATTATCATTATCAGTACGATAGTTGTTGTTTAACGCCGAGCAGATTACTACTCACGACTGGTAAGACAAGGAACCTGGGGCCGGTTGCATGAGTGAGCTTAGTCCTGCGCCAGCCACTAAGCAAGGTTCTCCGCTATTGCGGAGCACCTTGCTTAGTAGCTGGCGCAGGACTAAGCTCACTCATGCAGCTGAGCCCTGGATAGCTAGGCGAAAAGAAAAGTCTTACAATGGCTTAGGTACCGGGTTGGGGTGGGGGTGGGGGTGGGGGTTGGGAGGGGGGTGGGGTTGGGGGAGGGGGCGGAGGAGCACTGGCACCCCAGTGAAAAGTAAGGGGGGGTTGGAGGGTGGGGGGGGGGGGGGGCGGGCGCTGGGCAGTGTATCCCATGCACACCTTCCCCCTCCCCCAACAGTTTGAGAAAAAAATTCTTTGGGGGATAAACAATATTTTTTGAAAAAGATCGTAACATTTCATTTTTAATCATTATTTTATTTGTTTTGTTCGTATATTTCTGGAGAGACAAAAAAAAAAAAAAAAAAAAATAATAATAATAAAATTAGAGATTGTGATAAAAAAAAAACCAACAACACACCAATCTGAACTATCACTTATTGTCGCCTTCTCCGCGACGTTTTCGGCGAATGGTATTGTCGGCAGCACTCAAGGGGTTAATGACGTGAATACAGAGACACTCAAACTTCAAGATTAATGGACAGAAATATTTAGTGAACTATACATACTGACGAGCCCCCCTCCCCAACCCACCCCCCTCCACCAAAAAAAAAAAACCCAAACAAACAAAAAAAAAACAACAACAACAACAAAAAAAGCGACATTTTTGTGATCATCTAAAAAATGTCGCATTTCTTTTTTTTTTTCGTCATTATATACTGGATCGTAGATAAAACAAACAAGAGAAATAACCCAAAATATTCTTAGTCAATGACTGAGCCGGCAAGAGGCATAGAACCTCATGAGCCCCCGCATTCGCGGGGGCTCACGAGGTTCTATGCCTCTTGTTTTCAATTTCACAACAAACAGAAAGACAGCACGAAGCGGAAAACAAAAGTGGCGTACTACGAGTATCACTATGCATACATGAAATAGTCAAAAGGCGTTGCTTTCTAATGCTTTCTATGCAATGGCGTAGGAACCGAGGGGAGGCAGAAAGGGGTGGGGGATCCCTAAAGTAAACGTAGGGGGGAGGGGGGGGGGCATATTTGGACCGACATATTATTGTCAAAAGTCAAAATTGTATGTGTTTAATTTTTTACATTTTACTCCTTCCAAAATATTTCGCAAAAGACAAATTTCGCAATACTCCTTCCCCCCCCCCCCCTTCCGGCAGAATATGGAGAAATTTTTCTTTTGAGAAAAATTTTGGGGGGAGTGAACTTAAAAAAAAAAAAATACATACAATTTTGACTTTTGACAATAATATGTCGGTCCAAATTCGTAAAATCAAATAACATATCTTTTTTACGAATTTGGACTGTCGCTCACCCCCCTTCCCCCTTCTTCCCCTCTCCCACGCCCCTGTTTAAAAAAATGTTTTTGAGGCTGAAAAGTAACGTGTGCTAGGCATGCTGGCCCCCCCAAACCGCCCCAATGAAATATATCCTTACGCCATTGCTTGACGCAAGCTACACGACGACTAAGCAACAAGTTGAATTGTAGATGATCTAAATGGCAACTGAACGGAAGTCGTGGCAATTGGCAGAGTACCACTGAAAAAGGTAGTTGATGTAACATGCGAAAAATACCCGCCGCGCGAAAAGTACGAGAAATTTACACGGGGTAATTATCGTGGGGGGTAGATTTCGCGTGGGATTACGTTTCGCGTGTTACACCGGCAACATGCAGGCAGAATCAGACGTAGTGTGCATTGTGTTCTACAGTCTGCAAACGCCAAATAGAAACAGACTGAGAGGTAGCTTAGTCTAGTTGTACACCGACGAGCAAAAGAAATGCGACATTTTTTTGAATTATTGGAAACACTATAGTGTTTCCGATGATTCCAAAAATGTCGCATATCTTTTGCTCGTCAGTATATTTGTCGTTTGGAGCCCGCAGACAAAACACAGGGGCACAGGCTGGGAGTCCGCGGCAACATTTATAGTACGTGAGTACTGGGCAGCATGCAGTCATAGAAACCATTCACAGTACACGTGCAGGTGCAGCAAGCACAAAGTGAGGCTTGGTGGGGCGGAACTTCGAGGAAAACCGAACGTGCGCATGCGCGCTTTTCTCATGCCACTTCCGCAGGATGCCCTAAAACAAAATGGCCACGCTTTTGTCGATGGATGTTAACCCTTTGGCTGTTGTTAACGGTTTTTGTCGCAAAGATGCAAGCAGGCAGCATCGCGACAACAACCGCTAACAGCAGCCAAAGGGTTAAATATTCTATGCGTATATGGATTATTGGGTGCAAAGATAAATGTTGCCACAGTGAGCAAAAAGTACTTCCATCCATTTAAATAATCAAATGCAACGAACATTGAGCACACAAACGATCTTTGGATCAAGCTTTTGAACCAAGAAATAAACATCAATATCCACAAACCCGTAAGAATACAATTAAACCTGTTACAAAGCGATGATATTAACCCTTTCGTGCCGAGAAAAAATGAACGAGATCTAACTGCAAGAGGCATAGATCCTCATGAGCCCCCGCGACTGCGGGGGCTCATGAGGATCTATGCCTCTTGCTGACACCAATAGCACTTTGTGTCCATGTGTCCACGTTCTTTGGACAGTCAGTTGTGAATTTGGGTCGTTCGCTAAACACAGATTTCCGAAACAAAATGTACGTACTTGGCAGGGAAGGAGTTAAAGCGATCTGCTCCAGGACGGGTTTCGATTGCTAATATGTGGCGATAACAGCGGGTTCTCGGTGTTGCCTTGCCAGGACGACTAAAGGCCCCGCCACACATGCCGGTTGTGCCCCGATTTTGAAGCTGATTCCGATCCGATTGCGATCGGATGACGTCATATATCCGATCCGATCCCAATCGGCTGAGAATCGGGTGTCTAGAACCTGCTCTATTTTCCGATCCGAATCGGCCCCGATTGTAAGCTTCAACCAATCAGAGCGCGTCTCGCAAAGCATGTCGTTTCAGTTTGAAAATGGCGGAAGATCAGTACCACCTTCGTTGCCGATGCCGTTTCGCCCGCCTCTTCCGGATTATGATGCAAAACTGCTGATAATGCAAGCACATCATCATCACTGTCAAAACTAGCAGCCATTTCGCTGAACAGGTACGACCTTGATCTTCGATTCAAACCGGTCGGCTAAAAAAAAAGTCGGGGAATGTGTGGCAGTGCACACGTTTTTGTTGTCCGGTCCGATCACACTCCGATTCGAAACTGCTCAAGAATCGGCCTCAAAATCGGGCATGTGTAGCGGGGCCTGAAGACTTATATATCTACCTTCGTCTCACAATCCATTTGAGTAAAAGCACACATAACGGAGGTTTTCTACTGCCCCTGATACGTGTTGGCGGAACTCGTCCACGTATAAAGGAGCAAAAAGGGCAGACAAGCCTTTCGTTTTACGACATTCAAACTCTGAAAGTTAACTCTTTCGAGACGTGCCGCATCCAGATTCGCGGCTTTTACGCCGCGAATCCGGATGCGGCACGTCTCGAAAGAGTTAACTTAGCCCTTTCACAACATTATTTTAAGACACACTAGAACATTTAGGCTATATAGGAGATATTCCCATTAACCCTTTATCGCCCGGATCAGGTCGCTTTAAGAAGACTATATCCATACCAGGAGACAAAAGCCCAATAGGGTACGCTTTGGGAATGCTAACCCTTTGTGTGTCGGTAGCGATTTTGGTCGAGGCGATTCCTGCAGGAATCGCTTCGACCAAAATCGCCGCCGACACCCAGAAGGTTAAAAGCAAGAACTGAAGCATGGGTAAATCACAATGACTTATGAATACTCAACCATGACGCAGTTTTAGGAAACAAATTGTACAAATAGCGAAGTTAGGGTTAGGGTTTGGGCTAGGTTAGGTTAGGCCTACAGGTGAAAATATTTCTACTCACGCAGCGCAGCGAAGGTTAATGGGTTAATGACCAAGTGATTGCAGACAGAAATCGTACAAGTAGAGAGGGAGAAAAAAGAAGTGACCATTAAAGAGTTTAGAAGTACCGAATCACACACGTCTTACAAGTAGTACCTTGCCTCTGTGATGTACCTCGGCCTTGGTGTACGCCATTCTTGGCGTCCTCTGACTGAACACTGAGGCTGAGGCCCCGGATGTCTCTGGTGACACGTGATACACGGTGGCGTTGGGTGACCTGGGACGTGACAACCTTGCGTGGTTCTTTACCCTCCTAGCCTGACCTCGCGCGAAGGGAACGGGCTTGGTGAGGACAGGACCATGTTTAGGTAGTGCTCCGTTCTTAATGACAAAACCAACAAACAATAATTATTTAGTTCCGAAAATCAAAAGTAGGTCAAAATTGAACGGGTTTCGGCGAAAACAGTGAATTAAAAGCCCAAACATCTGGGCTTTTAATCCACTGTTTTCGGCGAAACACGTGCAATTTTGTATCGCATGTGTGTCCGGGAGTTTTAATCCACTGTTTTCTAGGAAGAAAAGAAAGACAGCGAAAGTAGATAGCTCAGAATGTATTACTTACCTCTACGGGGCCAGCTGTCGTGACATCGGAGTGGTCCATGGATAGGTTGTGTGGGGTCAGGTCTCCCTCTGAGCCACCCTGAATTGAAAATGAAAAACACAATATTAAAATTGAAAATAAAAAAGGGAAAATAATAAGGATAATTTATGATAATGCAGACAATTTTATTCATAGTTACTCTATTCCAAACAAATTGTTAGCAGCCGTGTATTTGGCAGATCGTTATACATGTGTGGCCATTTTTAATGCAGCATTAACTTGTTCACTGCCCAGAAAAATTGAACACCACCCAACTGCAAGAGGTATAGATAATCACGAGCCCCCGCATTCGCGGGGGCTCGTGAGGATCTATGTCTCTTGTTGAACCCACTGTATATGCATGTTCCTTTGAAGGCTGGAGATTTTGACGTCAAGATTTCAGAAACTCAATCTGCGTCAAATGCCAGTTCACAGCAGAAAGGTGCCCATGTGCAAAGAGTGTAAGTTAACTAAAGGCACCTTATGATTAGAGGTGGAGGGAACGTTGATTGTTAAAGCCTCCATCATTTTTGGTTTCATGACTGGTTTGATCTGTAACACGCAGTACAGGAGCATTTAATACGTGCCAAGAACAACTCCGATAAATCGCAAAAGTAACGCAAAGCAGTGACTGACCTGCACACGCACACACACAAATGAACAGCATCAATGCGTGCGCGCAAAACAAAAACAAAAACATACACATACACGCACACACAAACGCATTCACGTACGCACGAAAACCCCCTCCATTCCTCCCATCTCCCCATACACGCGCGCACAAACACCCCCACACCCATCAATCCACACACGCACACCAACCCACTCACACGTATATTCACGCACACAGAACATAACAAGATGAGGATTTCATCCGGCCAAAGTCAACCGTATTGTTTGGAGCTCAGATGCGTTTATCTTTTAGGAACATTCAGCGTTGTTCATATTTTAAGGCTTATAATGCTGATCCATGTCTCTCCTCTCTAAGCCAACATCTGATCAACACACACGTCGGCGCACACAAATAAAGACGGGCACACGGCGCTTCCCGCCATTAGTACACTCTGTGGGCTCGTGTAGCGACAGGAATCCATCTCCTACTCTAACCCACCCTCTGATCCACACACACTGGTACACAGAAATAAAGACGGACACACGGCGATTCCCGCCATTCGTAAGCTCTGTTTTCTGGCGTAGCATAGCTATTCTGAAGAAGAATAACAGCACGAGCAGCGAAATGACGTCACTTCAAACTTGACGTCATGGCATCATTAGTCCCACGACGCCGTGTTCATTGTGACGACTCGATGTCATGCTCACTCATCGCAGTACTAACATTTGACGTATCAGAGGATCAACTTTGCAATTTTCTTGCTGATTTTCACGCATAGAGCTTATAGGTCATAATTTGATCTAATCCTACCCCAGGGCCGGGACAAATAGCAGGACAAATAAACACTGTTTATGAAAAATCATGCGGGTATTAATGAGAAGATTTTTTTTTTCGTAAAAAGAAAAATTAAAGTTATGTTAGCTGTTTTACAAATGACTCAAAAAATAAGTGGTGCAGAAAATTGTCTGATTTTCACACCTAGGGCATACAGCTCACAATTGACCTAAACGTACCCGACAGTCGAGACAAACTGTAGGCTTATGTAAATACCGTACGTAAAAAATCATGCGATTATTAATGAGAAGATCGTTTTTTTCGTGAAAAAAGATTCAATTGTTTTAAGATTAACCCATATAATTCGTGAAATTAATTAACCTAGCTATATGCAAAATATCTAGTACAAATAAGACAAATTACGGACTCCAGTGTAAATCAACCGGTTATTGTGAAACGACCATTTTTTCTCCAATGGGCATCTTAACATCGGAAAAAAAAGGACTCGAGATAATTCCTTTAGGGGCAATATCCGAAAATTTCAAGCTCTTCTGTCCTCAAACGCGGGCTCTAGTCGCTGTCACACACACGCACGCACGCACGCACGCGCGGCGCTTTGGTGCCCAAAAGACGTTCTCTAGCAAGGTTTGCGTAGCTAGACGTGACGTCATTTTTATCTTGTTACTTCTTTACCAGAATTTCTGCCCCGCACGCCAAAAACGTTATGTGCATGCTCCGGAATGCTCTCCGACCAGTCCCATTTCAAAGTCTACCGTATTTTTAATACGGTAGACAAAAACAATGTAAAGCAGATATTTCTCCACAGGAAAGCCTCACAAGCCTACAAAATCAAAATATCAAGCTACTGACCCCATCAGCAAAGGGCTTTCGGGCGACATCGACCGCAATTGGCCCGCGCACATTTGTGCGCGGGCCAACTGCAGCCGAAGTCGGCCCGTTATCCTTTGCGCTCTGGGGAAGGATGAGGAACAGACGTCACCTATTACGTCATCATTTGTTTACATTGTGATGCTATTTTTACATCTTGTCACATGACAACATTGGCTAAACATTGCTAGTACAAACGACGCTGGATTTGTTTCCTGATATGGGACAGAGTTGTGGATAGAAAAGGATGGAACAACTAACCACCAACCAGTGAACAACCAGCCAAACCGCCCAAACAACTCACCCACCCACCAGACAACCAACCAATCCGCCAACCCGCATACCAGTATAGCAGCAACTCCAG
This sequence comes from Semisulcospira habei, assembly GCA_036245525.1. NCBI lineage: Eukaryota > Metazoa > Mollusca > Gastropoda > Semisulcospiridae > Semisulcospira > Semisulcospira habei. The sequence continues at coordinate 223,142,133 of BTPG01000004.1, read as the reverse complement.
TTAAATCAATGTCAGACTCATATAGGTAAACCTTTGTAATGCATGCGTAGTTTATATTATTAACTCATTCTGCCCGCGACACAAGACAGCAAGACATGGCTTGACCATGATAATTCAAGGGTGGTGGCAGAATAGCTTGGCGCCTATAGGCGCCAAGCTATTCTGTCACCACCCTTGAACTATCATGGTCGATCTGTCTCCTGAATTGTAATGCAGTCTTCAGAGGATAACTCCAAAATGTGGGTATTTCGGGCACAATAAGTTTCAAGATTAAAGTATTGTTTATATTTTTTTAGAGACATTAAATAAACATTAATTCATTTATTCATGCATTTATTAATTCATGCTTTCATTCATGCATTCATTCATTCGTTCGTTCGTTTATTCATTCATTAATTCCGCTCACCCACCAGCCAATTGAAACGCTTACTTTAGTGGAGAAGAGAGTTCTTTTGTGCGCGTCATCAAGAAAGGCGTCCGCGCTGTCTATGGACAAGAGAGACACGGAGTCCGGATCGAGAGTCTTGTTGTGATTCCCCTGCGACAAACTCTACATGTTTAGCATGAATTACAGCCCTAACTAACAAGCTACGAGTCGACCATTTTTGCTCGTAGTTTAAGGGTGGTGCCAAATCCAGTCCCACTATGACAATAGTACACTTACCAAAGGGGACCTAACGGTTTGCCTGTCCAGCGCTGAGTAATTCTCCTTAATACACATACTGTTTTTAAAATTGCTAGTCCATTTGGTTGTGAGGACTGACACGGTGACACTATGACAATAGCTACATCGTGAAGTCGTCGACAAGGACAGCGATGACAATTAAAATTACAAAGAAAGTCACTAACGAAACCAAGAAACACGCTCAGAAAAGACAATTACAACAAAATGTGTGAGCAAATAAACTGTGTTGTAGATGTCTTTTCTAAGCGTGTTTGTTTTTTCGTCGGGAATTCTTTTGCATTTTCCACGTTTCGCTAGTCGCCTTGTTGTTCCGGATTAACTAAAAGAACAAAAGAAGGCCTCTATTCCCCTACCTGTGCAGGGGAGGCTTGGTACTGGTGTTTACGCAGAATGCTGTCGAACAGGTCGATGTCTTTGGGTTGTATGAGAGTGCGGAGTTCGGCCATCAGCGTGAACTGAACCACAGTGAACGAAAAAAGATGAAGAAATAACATCAACAACAACAACAACAACAAAAAAAGGAAAAAAGAATAAAGCCCATACATTGGCTGTCTACCTCGATTCGCATTCAGTTCGGGTTTTGTTGTTGTTGTTAGAGTGGTTGGATTGCGGGGTTGGAAATGCGTTGAAAAAGACGATTTCCCAAATCACAAATCAGAAGTAGATCAAAAACTGCGCGTCTTTTGATGCAAACAGTGGGTTAACCCTTTAACTGCTGGATTCACCCATATCTGCAAGAGACATAAACCCTCATGAGCCCCCGCTGTCGCGGGGGCTCATAAGGGTTTATGTCTCTTGTTAGTCTTGTGTTTTCCACGCCGCCTATGTTTGCTCACCTTCACATCTGTGTTCTTCACGCGAATGTCGGTCAATGTGCAATCGTTTCAGACGCGATATTCGTGATCACTGGCAGCGAGGGGGTTAAAAGCCCCTGGACAATCACGCGATATATCGCATGTTAGTCCGGGCTTTTAATCCACCTTTAGCGCAGGTTTTGACCTATTTCTGATTTCCGAAGATAATCTATCAAATGTGGCTATCAATACGCAATTTTCAGAATCGAGGTAGTTTGGTACCTTGGCTCCAGTGTTGAGTAGCTCCACCAAGGCTGACACAAGGCCCGGTACTCTGACGTTGTTGCGGCCATACTCGGCCAGGTAGTAGCGGAGAGTCGCCTGCTCCTCGCTGTTGAGCAGAACTCTCGCCTGGTCCTCCAACACGTCGTGCTGGGATCGCAAGGACATTGCTGATAGCATCAACTGGGATCCTGCTCCGCGGGAAAACGCGATCTGCAGACGGGACAATGCAATAGTGATTGAGTACACGGAACGGGGAATTCCGATTTGTATACAGTAACCTGAGAACCCTGACCTGTGGCGAGGTGGCCATACCTCGTGTAGACATGGTATGTTTTGGCCATACCTTCATTTTGGGACTAGGACCCTACGTCCTCTTGATCCTTCCTGCATAACATGTGCTGGGGCCATACCTCCCACAGTGCCTGTCGTTACGTGCCTCAGTAGAGCCGGGTCTTCTTACAAGTAAAAAACAGGGCAAATACCGCATATAAACAATACCCGTACCGTTTACGCAGTAAGGTGTATAGCACCTCATATGAATAGAAGTGCACTTGTAGGATATCACTTGAATAGAAGTCGCCCTTCAGGGCACGGGAAATGACCACCCACTGCTGGTGCAGGTCACTGAGAGAGCTCTACGCAGACTTGATGAAGGAATATTATGACATCATTTTTATTTGGGTCCCAGGGCATGTGGCATCGAAGGCAACAGGATCGCAGATTCTGCTGCCAACGATGCCCGCAGCGACCCTGTCCCTGACACGCAGACATTTTATAGTGATTTTAGACATGTGGTTAGTGCGTACATAGCCCGTTAGTGGCAGTCCGAGTGGGACAAAGAGGAAGCTAACAAGCCGCATGAAGGCCTTCCTAAGTTGTCCGACGGTCTACCTTATCGCTGCGGCAGCCGCCGTTAGGAGACTGTCCTTGCTCGGCTCCACATCGGGCACACGTATGTTACGCACTCTTATTTACTAAAACAGGAGGAGCGTCCATGGTGTCATGCCTGCGGCGACGAGCAGTACTCTGTTCAACACTTTTTGCTGTCTTGTGCTGATCTATTTTAGCCTGACGTATTAAGGTATATTTACATCATGTCTTAAGACCTTTCTTTTCGTCTGGCTGACCAGATTTTTACCCTTCCCGTCGTGAGATGGCCTTAGTTGCCTGCTCGGCGTTAAACCCAATACCTAACTAACTTGAATAGAAGTCTTCTTGCTGCGTACTCCCCCAGTGGGTCTATCTGGGGAGTATTCCCGGCGTAAGTGGGTTGCGTAATGACGAAACTTGAAACTGTAATTTGTGTACTGCCTGCACTGCTCACACCCATTCTGTTAAAACTGAGCTATATCACTCCTTCGTCGATGATGGCGTGATAGTCCCGTTCATGTTTTAACAGAATGGCTTACACCTGCTTAAATCATTTAACGCTTCTGAAGTTTTGGAGGCGTCACCGAAAGACTATGTTCCAGTTGCAGGAGATGGCCCGACCATGATAATTCAAGGGTAGTGCCAGATAAGCTTGGCGCCTACGGCGCCAAGCTTATCTGGCACTACCCTTGAATTATCATGATCGGGCCATCTCCTGGTGTAGTGCGTCGGTGCTAAAACATGGGTTGAGACTAAAACGGGACTCACGCTTCCGGCTGACAAATCCGGTTCACTGACGCTTCTGCGAGCAGCGTACCTGAACAAGAAAAAACAATTTTATTTCAAAATGGAGCGGGACAATGTATCACAAATGTAATTAGTTCTGGCATCAGCTTTGTGCCCTGACGATCACGTCACAGTCTCTTGATCAAGACGACCATTCGAGCGATACCGTAATGATTTGTGCTGTTGACGGTCTATTATACACTGCCCTATTCCTTGTACAATTTAAAAAAAAAAATTATTGTGTTACAACGACACTCTCGCCGTTCACAAATATGGACTTACTGTTTTTGTCAAATTATTTGGGAAAAGATACTTTGAACACGCCAAAATATGTTTTTTTTTTCTGAACTCCTTCATAGCTAGAACACAACAAAAATTAATAAGAAAACCTTTCAAATGTGAGAGGCATACATTCTCGCGAACCCCATCTCTGACAGTCGGCTGTTGATCCCCGCGTTCCGGCAATGAAAAGGTTAACTCATTCGCGGCCAGCCGCATCCGGATGCGCGGCTTATGCCGCGCATCCGGATGCGGCTGGCCGCGAATGAGATAATAAGTGTGTATACATGTACCAGTCATGTTTACCCCCTGACTGATACTGACGATACAGTTCGGCGGAAAAGACGCGTGGCTTATCGTCTTGTCTGCCGAACAGCATCGTCAGTAGCAATCAAGGGCGTATTTAAAGTAACACACCTGCCGTTGAGCATGTTGCGTGTGGCGTTCTTGTTGACCCACTTGGTCTTGTCTATGGTGGTCTTGGCGTAGGGGACCCTGCCCACGTCGCGGATGGTGAGGACCATGTGGCGACTCCTGGTGAGGAGCCTGACGGCCTCGGAGTGGCTGACCCCCATCAGGCTATGCCCGTTCACGTCGAGGACCTGATCGCCGATCTGGAGAGAGATGTGATGATTGTAACCTTCTCTACATGTCGCGGGTAGGAATGTACTGTTCCGTGTACACCTCTAGCTTTGATATTCGTACGAAGGTTTTTTTTTTCATGTTATATGAACGCCTCTGGCATCCTATCATGTACATACCTGTGCGATCAAAAATTTTCACAAACCAGATAGGTGAGGCTAGCGCTGGCAGAATTGTATACAAACCAAGAGGAATCACTCAGCGCCGGACAACCAACAGTTAGATCCCCTGCCCCCGCCTATCAGGCACCCAATCGCCAGCCCACAGAGAAATACGCAGGTATAGAATAAGACGATCATTTGCATCTTCAAAAAAGATGCATCAGGTCTCTTATATAACCCATGTCTTTCTCCGGAACTTAGGAAGTAGGCAGGGGAAACATACATACACAAACACGAAGGTGCACTACCATATGTGGTCAGGTAAATACCCTAATTTCCCACAGTAGATGCACAGAACATTACAGAACAATGTAAGGATATAGCGATACACATTTGCCTCGAGTTATAAATACTCACAAACCAGATAGGTGAGGCTAGCGCTGGCAGAATTGTATACAAACCAAGAGGAATCACTCAGCGCCGGATCAAAAATTTGCGTTTATTTATCAAAACCCCCAAAACAACCCCAAAAGGCGTAGATTGACGTCGCTTGTCCGTACGCTGCGGGTAGAAATTGCACCTAATAGTTTACATATCGCCACATCATTTATATGGTGCGATTCTATCCACAACGTACAACTACTCCTGTAGCAACACGTCTTCGGGCCCACGACGTTGCCTTCGTGAGCCCGAGGACTTTTGTGAAGGTAGTACAAGCACACAAGTAACGAAGGTTAAAAACAACGAGGACGATCGTGTACAGAGATAGCAATTCACAGGCCTAACATAAAAATAAATAATTACGTTCAATGTCAACGAACTTGAAAGTCAAATTATTGACAGCTTAACTCATTCTGCCCCAGACACACCACAGCATGATAAGGATCGACTATGATAGTTCAAGGGTGATGCCAGAATAGCTTGGCGCTTATGGGCGCCAAGCTATTCTGGCATCACCCATGAACTATCATGGTCGATCTGTATCCTGCACTGCAATGCAGTCTTCAGAGGACAACGGCAAAATTGAAGGATTTCGGTCTTGGGGTAGAATGAGTTAACTAAGTATAACAGAAACTGCACTGAACGATCGTTTTAATGATTGTACATTGCTTAACGTCCCGACAGCAACAAGGCTTTCTCAGGACGTGCCTGCACTGCTTGTGAAAAAAAAACCTAAACAGAACATTGAATGTATGTCGCCAGCCAGTCAAATACGTTAAATAAACCTAACACATGGGGCCTAAATAAAGCTAAGACCATTTAGCAACACACATCCAATATCAAGAGCTACAGGCAGTGCAGACAGTAGGGAGAGTTTTAAAAAGGCAAATACAGGTGAATGGACCTCGGGTAGACAGAAACTGAACGATCGTACTTATGAGAGATCACCCGCCATTAGCGACTCGCAGCTCAGGTAGAGCCGCACTGTTGTGACACGTCTTCCTCGGGAAGGCAGCCCAATGTCCCTCGTGGGACAATGAACGTATTGCAATGATGAACGCAGGAAAAAAAACCAATACCTTCAAGCCAGCATTTTCTGCCACGGAGTAAGGGTCGACCCCAGAGATGTAGACTCCCAGACCGTACTCGCTCCCTCCTCGCACCATCAGACCCAGTGAGTGTCCTCTGTCTACCACAACGTTCACCTGTAGACAGATCAATAAATAATAATAATAATAATAATAATAATAATAATAATAATAATAATAATAATAATAATAATATAGTCATTATATACTAAAGGTCAACAGGTAAGGGCCACTTTTTATCGCAGACGCACCGACAACACCACACAAATAATGTAACAATACTTGGAGTCAGTACATTGCTAATTTATTCAGTAACAATTGCATTTAAGTTTTGAGTAAATCAAGCAACTGTAACAACAGTAGTAGGTTAGAATGTTCACCCACCCATCATTCGAAAAGTCACACAACACTGGTCCAGTCAGTAGCGAGTGTACCCACCGTTTGCAGCCAAGCATTCAGTGCAGCGTTGACGCATGGAGTTCACCAGGGTTCGGAGAACATGTTGTGGGATAGCTTCCCATTCTTGATGCAGGAACTGAGTCAGCTGGGGGACGCCTTGATTGATTGATTGATTGTACATTGCTTAACGTCCCGACAGGGGGACGCCTTGAGGTGGGGGGTGCTTGCTGACTAGACGTTGCCCCAGCACGTCCCAGAGGTGCTCGATGGGAGCCAGATCAAGTGAACGAGCTGGCCACTCCATCCTCATGATCCCCCGTTGCTCAAGGTACCCATCCACCACACGGGCGCGATGAGGTCGAGCGTTGTCGTCCTGCAGGACAGCATTGTCGCCTATGGCTTGGAGAGCTGAGCTGGATGAGGGGCTGCACAGTCTCGTTCCGTCAGTCCAGTCAGGGTGCCTCGGATAAGTGGAGGGGGGGGGGGGAGGGTGGTGGTGGTCCTGCCTTCTCTGCTGAAGCCTGCCCAGACCATGACTGACACGTTGAAGGACACGGTGAACCGTGACTCATCAGTAAACAGAACCTCAGTCCACTGGAGTCTGTTCCACCTTACATGTTGACGACACCAGGCAACCCGGGCTATGCGATGAGCTAGAGTGAGGGGTATTCTCACTGCTGCCCTGCATGAAGCCAGGCCAATTTTGCGCAAACGTCGGCAGAGTGTGCTTCTGCTGATGTTAACGCTTGTAGCTGGCATCAGTTGAAGTCGCAGAGTGGTTGACGTGACAGTTCGGTCGCGCAGAGCCGCCACACAGAGGTATCTGTCCTCCCTTCTGCTGGTGCAGCGCGGGCGTCCTGAGCAGGGTCGTCGTTCTGCCCTTCCAGTTTTTTGGAATCGTGCCAGCAGCCTCTGGATCACTGAATGGGACACCCCAAGACGTCTCCCAACTTTTCGTCCGGAAATTCCATCTTGCAGCCCGGCCTTGATCTACTGGCGTTAGGCTTTGTCGTGGTGGCATGGTTAGGAAAGTGACAATTATGCCCTCAGTTCCCGTATTTGTAGCGAAACAGAAGTGCTCAGTGTTCACGACTTACCCCTTTAGCACGTGCATCACGACTTTACCGAGTTTTCCCACTTGCCTGCCTTTGGTACACTTGCCAATATCGCACAGCTTTTCACAAAACCTGACAATGTTTCACGTGCATTTGACACGTTCGTGGAGATTGATGAATTGTTGTCTATTGTTCCCTGTACAGCTGACTGTCTAAGGTCAACTTTTAACCCATGTGGATCGAAAGAACATTGTATTTTATTAGCGTACTTTCGACGATAAACAATGACACAAAAAGTGGGGTGACCTTTAAGTTTGGACCATTATTATATTTTATAGTGTTTTTTTTAACTGAAGGGAGATAATTCGATTCATTCGAGACGTGCTGCATTCGGATACGCGGCGTAACGCCGCGTATCCTGATGCAGAACGTCTCGAATGAGTTAAAACTTTCTATAAAATGCGAATAATTCACGGGCCTCTCAACTGCAACACCCCCACCCTCCCCCCCACGTCCGTTCTGGCCCGATCATAGTGAGACAGTGGACCAGAAGGGGTCAATCTTGCTATGTTTAGGCGTAAATGTACCCAGCGTAACATGAATCCAATTATGCGTGAATCATTTGTGCGGCCACTATTTCACCCATAAGGTATCGCCTAGGTAGATTCAAATTTGACAGATTAACGCTTGCTAAATTTCAGTGAGTATATTCTTAATCTGAAAATTGAAAAAGAATTTAGCACATAAGTCTAACGTTTGGAGCAAAATAGCTGAAGCCATGTACATGTATTCCTGAACAATTAAACAAATGCAAACACGCGTTTGAGGTGGGTATTTTGTTCTTATTTGTTAATCAAAGGAAACGTAATATGGATGCTAACTGTTATATACATTTGCTGTGCTAGTATTGTTTACACCCACTAGGTATTTTTCACTTTTAACTCTGTGTTTGTTCAGATTTGTTTTCTTGTCTTTTGCAAGTGCAGCCGACGCAAATTCACTGGCATCTATCTCAAGCCCCTCTGGACTCGTCTTAACTAAAGTGTTATAAATTGAATAAACTGTTTTCTCTTAGGGTATTTAGACCGTCATCACAAACGAAACCTGCAGCTCTGTACTTAAAGATCCTTACTCCATGAAAAAATCAAAACCTGATAATTAAGCCTGATACCCTCCTCTTACTGAAAATATATATTCAACTGAACTAACAAGAGGCAGATCCTCACGAACCCTCGCAATCTGCGGGGGCTCGTGTGGACCTATGTCTTTTGCAGATATGGTTGACAATTCGTAAGACTTCACCAAAGGTTCTTCAGTTCGTATCTCATTCATTTTTAAAATCCAATTTTGGCTGTAGAACGCTCGACTTACTGCATGAATATTGCACAATCATCGATTGACTGGACCTAAAATAGATGCGTTGTGCTCCTGACTAGACGAGGCCCGTAAGTAAGCAGATGTAGGAAAAATAGAGTGCACATGCCAAGGGAAATGACTCAGCAAACACGCAGTTAGATCCGTTGACCCTCCCCTACAGCACCCTCTCTCTCTCTTGGCTTGACTTCGCGAACGAAGATTTTACAGGAATTGCCCACGACGTCTGCAGGCTTGTTCGTGGCTGCGGAGGCCAATCCGAGACAGGCAGGTTCGACCGCAGTGGCTGCAGGGGAAGGTATGGCCAGGGTTCTGAGCTGCGGCATCTCTGTTTTTTCTCCTGAGCCGCTTGTCCTTAAGGCTAGCTCTGTGAGAGTCCTCAAAGGAGACAGCTGCCTTGTAAATGGTGGAGCGCCAGGTGTCACGGTCCGCAGCAAGCGAAGACCACTGGTGGTGGTCGATTTGGCAGGCACTAAGTGACTTCTTGAGACAGTCTTTGTATCTCTTCTTTGGTGCCCCTCTGTCACGGTGTCCAGTAGCAAGCTCGCCGAACAGGGTGATCTTTGGTAGGCGATGATCCTCCATCCTGGAGACATGCCCCGCCCAGCGGAGCTGTGTCCGCAGCAGCAAAGCCTCGATGCTCACAGTTTCAGCCTGTTCAAGGACCTCGACGTTGGTGACATAGTCACTCCAGTGAATGCCCAGGATGGTACGCAGGCAGCGCTGGTGGAAGCGTTCGAGGAGTCGTAGTTGGCTGCGGTAGAGGGCCCAGGACTCGGAACCATACAGCAGGGTTGTGAGGACCACAGCTCTGTACACGCTGATCTTGGTGCCTGTTTTCAGCTGTTGATTGTGCCACACCCGCTTGAAAAGTCGCCCGAAAGCGCTGTTCGCTTTTGCCAGCCTGCTGTCAAGCTCCTTGTCCAGCTTGGCGTCCGACGTGATAATGCAGCCAAGGTAAGTAAACTGGTGCACTGACTTTAGTTCAGACTCGCCAATGGTGATGTGAGGAGGGCGATACACTGTCTTGGGTGCCGGCTGATGGAGGACCTCTGTCTTTTTCAGACTGACCTCGAGTCCAAAGAGCTGGGCAGCATCTGCGAAGCAAGACGTGATGCGCTGCAGGGCTCTCTCTGTGTGTGCAACGAGGGCAGCATCATCAGCAAAAAGCAGCTCACGAATCAGTTGGTCTAGGGTTTTCGTGTGGGCCTGCAGTCGTCTGAGGTTGAACAGGCTGCCATCGAGACGATACCTGATGTACACTGCATCGTCATCATCGAGGTCCACTGTGGCCTGCTTCAACATCATGCTAAAAAAAAGACGGTGAAGAGGGTCGGTGCCAGCACGCAGCCCTGCTTTACGCCGTTGAGAATAGGGAATGATTCTGAGAGGTCATTGTTGAGTCTGACCTGGCCTTGCTGGTCCTCGTGTAGCTGGACAATCATGTTGAGGAACTTTGGGGGACAGCCAAGTCGCTCCAGGATCTGCAACATGCCTTGCCTGCTCACAGTGTCGAACGCTTTTGTTAGGTCGACAAATGTTACGTACACGACAAATACAAAGCACAAGGTGCAAGACGTTTTTCATCCCTTGTGGGATGCGAAATATCTTTTATACAATACGCACGCTTTTCAAGACAAGATGTTACAAGGCTGTCTAAGTTCGAATATGGTGGTGACACGGGTTGTGCGACCTCCTCCGCAGTTTTGACTATGTCGTTGCAATGCCACAAAACAATCAGCTACTGAGGCGGTGTAAAGTAAAGCGACACAACTGTGGCACCGCACCACTTCGAAGAGAAAAGAATGTTGTCGATTCTGAGGTTAAAACCTTTTGGAAAGGTCGTTGTATAAATAAATTATAGTATGCCTGACCTCACTCGTGCTCAGTTCGACCGATAAATTGCGAGCTGTAGCTTTACCTTACATGTACCTTTTGCTCGCATTTTATCGATCGAACTAAACACGCGTGGTTTCTTTTGCGTAACCATCCCTTGTGCCGATGGGACAAAGCTCATCATTGCGAATGTCCACACTATCTAGTCACCGCGGCGGTTCTCGTTTATATGCCGGAAAGGGAGGCTTGAATTCTTTTAACCCATTCAGCTCTGACGCACTACAGCAGGAGATGGGTCGACCATGATAAGTCAAGGGCAGTGTCAGATTAGCTTGGCGCTTGTTGGCGCCTAACGAATCTGGCACTGCCCTTGAATTATCATGGTCGATCCATCTCCTGCAACTGGTGCATAGGCGTTAGATGAAGCCTCTAAAATCTGAGAAATTCGGCCGTCGGGCTGAATGAGTTAAAGTTGAGATAAAATTCGTAGCAAGCCTGATCGGTACGCTTCAAACTTCGCAAAGTACGACAGTGACGTTTTCACCCGGGTACTCAGATGGACTCGTATTGACATTACAACGCCCTCCACTCTTACCCCCACTCCTACTCCATCCACCAATTTTGACATACTCTACGTTTTTCCATCTATATATCTGATCAGGTTCTTCAAATGTTTTATGTTTATTATTTTTGTATTGTATGAATGTGCATTTGTACTTATGAATGAGTGTATTTGTATGTTGTCGGTACTTTTCTTAGTTTCAGTTAGTTAGATAATCTAGATGTAAAGCGCTCTGAGCCTTTCTTGTGGGGATATTGTGCTATAGAAGAGTTATATATATATATATATATATATATATATATATATATATATATAATATATATATATATATTATATATATATTATATATATATATATATATATATATATATAGAAAGGCTATACATAATTTTAAAAAAAATTTATTATTTTACAGAAGTGTGTTGGCGTAGGCTTAGCCGCTCCGACCAATACCTCCATAGATGATTACTGCCTAGAGAGCCAGAAACTGTCACCTTTCTCTCATCGCTGCTTTTCAGAAGGTTCAGACTGCTGCGGCTGCGCGTGTCTGCTTCATCCATCACGTGACCAGCGCTGCTCATGTCAGGCGGAGGGGAGACGGGTCGGCCTCGAGAGTCCACCCATTTGTACGCCTCGTGCACGGTGTGTGCACCCGGGATGCGACCCACCCGACACACGGACAGCTCCAGACGGTTAGCGGATCGGATAATCTGCGGAAAGATCATAGAAGATTAGGTTATATTTAAATATAAAACCCTTTTATACATGCAGGCATCGCTACTCTCACGTTAACCACAGGCATCGGATGATCGTTGCTTAATCGATCACCTCTTTAACACGATCGTAGGAAGCTCTATACTATTTCAACGAGCATCCCACGCCTGTGCTGCTTATCATGTAGTACCGGCGACTGCATGCACAAGAGGTTTAACTCATGCCGTCGGCAACGCTATAACAACGCTTCCGCAGCTATTGATGCGGGGCGCCTTGAATGAGTGAATGACCCAGTTAATTGCTTACTGTTATGCGATTTTTTTTTTACCTTACCGTTTGCGGGAGTACTCCCCACGCACTCCCACTCGGGGAGTACGCCACAAGTACACTTCTGCTCAGATGGGATGTTTAGCACCTCATTTGAATAAAAGTGTACTTGTGGCACACTTCCGCAAACGGTGCGGGTTCTGACCAAGCGATATGTCTTGTAAGATTTTCTGGTACCCACAGCACCTTCATAGCCACGCCGTATGTGTACAAAACTGTCTCTCGACACGGCTGATGATTCACTGCTGGCCCATGCTTGTGATTAGGGACAGAAAGAGGCATAGATCCTCATGAGGCCCCGCGACCGCGGGGCCTCATGAGGACCTATGCTTCTTTGCAGCGCTACAACGACGCCATCCGGATCATTTAAAAAAGAACGTGGTGATCCCCGATAGTGTGATGTAGACCTACTGCGCGTCAATATGCATATTCAAGCTTGTGCATCACCATTCTCAGTAATTACCAGGGCGTTGCAAATTGCTCAACGCTACGTGTTTTGTGTGTGTGTGTGTGTGTTTTTCCAGATGACTACACCCACGTGTGTGCTGCTCTGTCAGTTTGGCTCCACCAGCCTTGACTACTAAGGTTCAAAATCACAGACCAGAAACACATTTCTATACAGGCCATCGGTGACGCACAGGAGTGTTATCGATGTTATTGACCGTGTGAATAAATACTCGTGCATGGCTGTTACATATGAATGTGCGTGTGCTGGTCTTCGGAGCCGTAAGGTCCAAAATCACAGACCAGCACACCTGGGGATACGCAAGAGGCCAACCCGCGTAAGGTCCAAAACCCCAGACTGGAACACACTCAGTCGCGCAAAGGGATGATCACAATCAATTGTATTAAGTATGATACGACATCTTGAGAATATTTTAGTATTAGAATTCCACAGGCATGGTTGTGTACGCTACTAATTAGCTTTTTGTTACGGCTCGGTACAAACAAACACAATCTTTGTTACTAAACTGAGCTGAACTGAACTGAACTGAAACTTTATTTTTTAAGGATGAGGACAGTAGGTACCTAAGTATTTTTCCACGTCTGTCATTAATAACATTTTATACATAACACCAGGAAAAGTAGCAGAGAGAGAGAGAGAGAGAGAGAGAGAGAGAGAGAGAGAGAGAGAGAGAGAGAGAGATGAGAGAGAGAGAGAGAGAGAGAGAGAGAGAGAGAGAGAGAGAGAGAGAGAGAGAGAGAGAGAGAGAGAGAGAGAGAGAGAGAGAGAGAGATGATGATGATGATGATGATGATGAAACTTTATTTTTCAACGGTAAAAAGTTTTGACAGAAAACAAATCGTCATTTTACAAACTTGCCGTTGCTAACATCTACAGCATAAAATTAAGCGGGGAAAAGAAATATATAATAATAATAGTTTTAAAATAAAAATATATTTACATACAAAACCCAAAAGCATCATTATATACAGAAAAAATAATAAACTCATCACCCAAACATGCACATACGCACGCACACACATACACTAACACACACACACAAACACGAGCACACACACACACACACACACACACACACACGCGCGCATACACACATACCAACCATTTGCATGAAATACACAAGGTACAAGAAATATTGCAGTGGCTGAGGAGTACTAAGTTTGACTCATCAGGTAATCATAAAGTTTTGTTTTAAAAATTCCTGGTGAGGTTATAGTTTTAAAGTGTGCAGGGATGGAATTCCAAGCATATGGACCAGAGAATGACATACTAGTTTTAAAGAGGTCGATTCTTGGCAGTGGTAGGGGTAAGGTATTGTTTCTTGAGGCCCGTTCACGTTCTTGCTGAGGTATAAATTTAGTGATTAGATACTGGGGTGTCATATTATTCAGTATCTTATGCATAAAGACGCATTTGTTTAAAGTAAGTTGCTGACGCAGACCGAGAATATTTAAATGTCTAAATTTGTCTGTGGTAGGGATGGGGCGTCTATCTATCATTTTTACAGCTCTTTTGTATATGGAGTTTAACCTCTTCATGTGGACATCACTGCAGCTGTCCCACACTGTGGAGACATAATCAACGTGAGATTTTATATGAGCATGAAAAAACAACTTACGGGTATTTGTATCCGTTACATGTCTAAGCTGGGACAATAGGAAAGTGTTTTTAGCAATGGTCTTGCAAACAGCATTTATATGGGTCTCCCAGCTCAGTTGTTCGTCAACATGTATTCCTAAGAATTTACGCTCAGTGACTTGTTCAATAGGTTCAGCGTTTAATTGTAATTTTAATGGCTGCAGTCGGCGTTGATGTTTTTGTCGCTTGGCGATTAATATACTCTTTGTTTTAGCTGGATGAATAACCATATGGTTCTGTCTACACCAGTCAGATATCTCATTGAGACCGCGTTGTAAACTATGGCTAATGTCCGTCGTCTTTTTACCCGAAACATGAAGACTCGTATCGTCAGCAAATAAATTACAATTAACGTCAGAATTAGTAATATGCAACGGTAGATCATTGATAAATAGAATGAATAAAAGAGGTCCCAAAATAGATCCCTGGGGGACTCCGTATTTTACATTTCCTTGCTTAGAGTATCTTCCATGGGCGTACACCATTTGTTTTCTGTCTTCGAGATATGATAGGAATAATGCTATAGCGGTTGCGTTCAAGTGATAAACTGTTAGCTTATTTAGGAGAATGTCATGGTTCACAAGGTCAAACGCCTTTTTAAGGTCTAAGAAAACTGCTCCTGACATCAGGCTTTTATTGATTGCTTCCAGCCAGCTGTCTACAATATGTGTCAGTGCCGACTGACAAGAATGTTTTGGTCTAAATACAGACTGGTGAATATTAAGTAATTTACCTTTTTCTAGAAAATCAAGGAGATGTTTTTGAATGTGCTTTTCAAGGGGCTTTGACAAAGCTGACAGAAGTGAGATTGGGCGATAATTATTGATATCGTCAAGATCTTTATTTTTAGGGATTGGAATTACCTTTGCTTCTTTAAGAATGGTTGGAAATATACTTTGCTTTATGAAGAGGTTGAAAATATAATATATATGTTAGAGATTCTACAGTATACGGTAATGAGATTTTGAGGGTTTCATTATCAATACCATCAATGCCAGCAGACTTTTTGTTCGGAATGCTAGAAATATATCTGCCGACTTCCGCAACTGTAATATTAGGGATGGTGAAAGTATTTGATATAAATGTATTTTTGGAGTGTTCTCTAAGAGAATTCGGCACTTCATACGGTTTGCTCTTATTTGCAGCTGACAATGCCAGTGTTTCGGCTGTCGCTAAGAAATGGTTATTTAATATATCAGCTGACATATGAGATGGGATTTCGGGTACTGATTTACCCTTCGTTATAACGTTCAGAGCTTTCCAGACAGATGCCGTGTCCTTCTTGTCTCGAATCATTTGTTGGAAAAAAGACTTCTTAGACGCTCTAACTAAATATTTGACACGATTGCGTTTTTTTTTGTATTCTTCGTACTTTTGCTCTTTTTTAAGTTTGTCTCTAACTGACATGGCCTGCTT
>BTPG01000004.1:223093875-223121375 GCA_036245525.1 Semisulcospira habei | reverse complement strand
CATATGCGAAACGTGTTTCATTTTTTCATGGTTTCATGTTTTCAACCTTTCTTCTTAGTTTTTGTTTCATAGGAAACCCTTGAGGCAATGTTTTTACTTTCTTCAGAGAAACATATTTAAAGTGTCATTGTTTTTTTTTAAATAAGAAAATTGTGTCAGTATGGTACAAACACTAAACATGTTCTGAGTCATGTCAAATTTGATGCAGATGTCAATCATTGCAGCTCACAGTATGTCCAGGATTTGTCAACCAAGCAATGTCGACATGGGGTGAAGATATCGGCAGAACTCTCTTCAAATATAATCATTGTTGATTCGCGTGTTTCAGCAACCGGAACCTGAAGTGCGCTGTATTTTCTGAGACGCAGCATGACACTAACTCAGGAACAGCTGAAAATGATAGTTAACCCTTTGGATGTCGGCAGCGGTTTTTGTCGCGATGATTCGTGAAGAGAACCTGCAGCAGATGACGCACCAGGCCCAACTTTCATTAGCGAAGTACTATACACAAGTTGAACTCATTCAAAGAGACCTGCATCAATAGCTGCGGAAGTGTCGTATAGCTTTGCCGCCGGCAACGCTATACCACACTTTCGCAGCTATTGATGCATGGCGCCTCGAATAAATCAAAGATGAATATACTAATGATCCTAATTTGCAGTCAGCGATGACATGTATGACTCAGCCTACACCTTGAACGGGTGTAGACACTGCAGAACTATTTTCATCAGCCAATACTTAACTCATTCTGTCCGCGACACACCACAGCAAGATATGGCTCGACCATGATAGTTCAAGGGTGGTGGCAGAATAGCTTGGCGCCTATAGGCGCCAAGCTATTCTGCCACCACCCTTGAACTATCATGGTCGATCTGTCTCCTGAATTGCAATGCAGCCCACAGAGAATAACTCCAAAATGTGGGTATTTCGTACCTCGCGGGCTCAATGAGTTAACTCATTCTACCCCAGACACACCACAGCAAGATAAGGATCGACCATGATAGTTCAAGGGTGATGCCAGAATAGCTTGGCGCCTATGGGCGCCAAGCTATTCTGGCATCACCCTTGAACTATGATGGTCGATCTGTGTCCTGCACTAGAGTGCAGTCTTAAGAAGACAACGGCAAAATTTGGGGATTTCGGTGTTGGGGTAGAATGAGTTAACCACCAACACAACCCAGAGCTCAGTAAAGTCCCACTGCGAAAACACTCGTTACAACCTGATCAGAACCGACAGCCGTATGGTCCAACGCAATTAGAAACAAGCAGACTCTCTACACTGGTCGCACCAAAACAAACATCCCAGTCAGCACTGGCCTTCGGGCCCATGACGGCCGCAGTGGGTCCGCGCACGGCCGTGCACGGGCCCACTGCGGCCATCGTGAGCCCGAAGAGGTTTTGTTCCTGGGGATGGGCTCTGTAAATTTCCACAGTGAAAACACCTGTTACAACTACACGATCAAAACAGGCTAGCGTCATGAACCATCACTAAACAAACAGAATTTACCTCGCTACCACGAGTAAAATAAACCACACTGGTCCATCACAGTGAAAAATCAGGCAGAGTAGAGTTTATCCATCACGAACAGTCCCAGGTTGTTTCCACGTACCACTTCCTTTGGACCCGTTCACAAAATCTACACGGCCAAACCGTAAGAAGTGTGCCAGTATCTTCTGCGTTTCAACGAAGGCAAACGTGCGGTACAATCAGATGCACTACCTTTTTCTACTAACCCAATCCCGCCATAGTTTGGCAAAAGGAGTATGTCCAGTTTTGAGAAAAGCGGTTTGTTATTGTTTTACAATGAAAATCTCGCTTAAAAAAAAACAAAAACCAAACAACTGACATACTGGCTTTTGGCAAATGACGACAGAAATCAGTCCTGGGACGAATGACACACTGTTCTTGATCACACCGCGTACTATAAAAAGCAGGCTGCTGCTTGCAAGAAGCCACAGTTCCAGGGAGCACACTGGCTGCTTCCCTCGATTCGCTACCGCTGATAAGCTGTAGCAAATAGAGGGAGTCAACCAGGGTGTGTTGCCCAAAAGATGACGATAGTCGATTTGCACTGACCCACTAACGAAGCGACCATCAGCCCACCGTGAGCTCAGTCCTGCGCTAGCCACTAAACATGGTGCTCCGCTATAGCGGAGCACAATGCTTAGTGGCTGGTACAGGACTGACTAAGCTCACATGAGACTGACACCAGGACCTTTGGCCTACTGAGAACTGGTTTCACCAAAGCTTCGCCAGGTTTGGCCGAGGAGGAACCATAGAACTAAATATAGTCTACTTCGCTTAGAGCAAGATCGGATTCTATAACAAAAGTCGGGTATAGCGACACTTTTTTTTTCTGTACACCACTCTTTCTATGTAAAATACTTCGCTTATAACCAACTTCGGATATAACAAGACAAATTGGGTCCGCTGGCGATTTGCTATATTCGGAGTTTACTGTATTAACCCATGACATCCTGAGGCTGTTTTTTTTTTTTTTTAAAGTGTATCGTCCTATGAAGGCTGCATTACAGTTTAGGAGACAGATCAACCATTTTAGTTCAAAGGGTGGTGCCAGAGTAGCTTGGCGCCTTAGGCGCCAAGCTATTCTGACACCACCCTTGAACTATCATAGTCAAATTTTATTTCCAGCAAAAGTGTATCAGGATGAAAAGGGTTAGGCTTAAGACGCAATGTCTCCAAAGCCACACGGCTAAATAGCTGAGGGCGATCAGACCTTTTAGCTCTGTGGCGTCCGAAAAGATGGCGGCAATAATCTTGTTATCTGCATGGTTTCGAAATAAAGTCGTTCTCACTTTTATAACTTACAACTCTGCCGTATTCCAAAAGATCGTCAACGCTTATGTAACTCTTAGAAAATTCTCAATTATGACACTCATACAGCAGTTCGTTCCTGAACTGGGACTGGGTCCCGAGTCGTAGGCATGGAGTGACGCTTGGTCGCATGTCATGAATATTTATGAGGCGCGGCCCGATCCAATCAACCTGCAGATAGGAGGAGCGCATCAATTATTCACCCTCCCTCCGGTAATCTCCTTCTGTGACAGGGAAACGTCTTGGAGAATGAGAGATCCAAGGCGAGTGTTTAGAAAGAATTGATTACAGTTGTGTGTACAACACAAGATCAGAACAAAAGAATTATGTCCCATGTGTTGACAATACCATTTCCACACCAAAAGGTGACCGCCAAGCGTGTGAAAGGCAGAGAAAATACCCAACAAAGGAAGAAACACGCTTAGAAAGCACATGTACAACACACTCAAGTGCAGCACAGTGTAATACGAAATCACTTATTTCACTGTGTTGTATCTGACAACATCCGGAAAACAAAAATATTGGCAATCGTGTATAATGCAAAGAAAAGTCTAACGATGAAAGAAACACGACCAGAAAGGACAAGAACAACGCACTCAACTACAACACAGTGTAATACGAAATCGATTATAACACTGATGTACTTGAGAGAAACAAAATCCGAAAAAAAGTGATTGTCAATCGAGTATAATGCAAAAAAAAAACCAGCGATGAAAGAAACACGCTTAGAAAGGGAAAACATTTTCGAAAATTTTATAAATTGTGTTGTAGTTGCCCTTTCTAAAAGTGTTAACTCATTCAGCCCGACGGCCGTATTTCCCAAATTTTGGAGGCGTCATCTAACGACTATGCACCTGTTGCTTGCTTGATTGATTGATTGAACATTGCTTAACGTCCCGACAGCAACAAGATTTTCTCAGGCCGTGCCTGCACTGCTTGTGAAAAACAAAAACCTAAACAGAATATTTTTTTTTTTTTATTGAATGTATGTCGCCAGCCGGTGCAAAACGTTAAATAAACCTACGACATGGGGCCTTTATAAAGCTAAGACCATTTAGCAACACACATCCAATATCAAGAGCTACAGGCAGCGCAGACAGTAGGGAGAGTTTAAAAAAGGAAAATACAGGTGAATGGACCAAAGGTAGAAAGAAACACATGCCCCAGAATAGAGGGGAAAACCCACCCTGTGGGGCTGACCAGGGTGATCCTGGGAACTAAAAAGTAGTTAACCCCACTCAAGTCCCCCAGGGCAGACCCAGGTGGGGGACACTGTTGCAGGAGATGGGATCGACTACCATAATTTAAGGGGCGTGCCAGATTAGCTTGGCGCCGAAAGGCGCCAAGCTAATCTGGCACTACCCTTGAATTATCATGGTCGACCCATCTCCTGCTGTAGTGCGTCATGGCTGAATGGGTTCACCTTTTTTCTCCAAAATGGACATACAAGACATGCATACGGTGCACTACTATCTTTATTTTTCGAGATGTGTGCCGTCAAAGGAACATGGATATAAATTAGGAACATAGATGTAAATTGATGTCAACAAGAAGCGTAGATCCTCATGAGCCCCCGCGGCGGTCCGTGGTGCAGCGGTAAAAGCGCCTGCCACCAATGCTAGAGGTGGGAGGTTCGCTACCCGGTTCCGGCGTATGACTTTTCTCCTCAAGTAAGTGTCATCGTTAATTCGGGCGGACCGTCGGGTTTTTTTTTTCTCCGGTTACCGGCTCTTCCTACCTCACGACTTTGGTACCAATTTAAGACCACTTAATCAAATTTCAAATATAAACGATTTGAATTTCCAAAACTTCAGTAGCTCGCTTGAGCTTGCTCTTAGCACCACGTGAATGTTCTGTGTGTGTGAGTGAATGCGCGTGATTCACGTGAGCGTGCTTGTTGGGTTCAGTTCGCGACGGCGCTTTGAGGCGATTTTCAGTTGGGATAAAGCGCCTATTTAATGCGCTGATTTGATTTAATTATCTATTTACGCCTCTTGCAGTTGGGTGGTGTTTTATTTTCTCGGCAGTGAAGGGTGCTTTAATATTAATTTTTATTCATTCCATTAGATACCATTTCCTTTTCAGCTTGTACCGTTCCGTGCCATGCATTCAACCTCCCGCTAGAAAGTCGATACGGCACATTACGGTCAAAATGACATGCAATGACAGCTGGCGCGAATTTGGTTGTTTATCAATATAAGTCTGTTTAACTTTCCGGGCCAAAATTTAGTAATTTGTGATTTTAGAGTAGTTTGCTGAGTATGACGGCAACCCGCGTTTGTATCCATGGGAAAAAAATGGACGTTCAATAGCATGAAAGGTCCTTGGTAAATCAGAGTGGCACAGTGGCAGTGCGCCGGAATTGATCAGTGTTCAGGCCGTACCCCATAGGCAATAGCTGTCCCTGTAGCCCAAAGCCCGGGCTCATTAGGTCTGTCAATTATTACCTCGGTGCCGTGGACGTTAAACCTATCCATCCATCCAATCCAATCCAATCCATAATCAATCAATCAATCAATCAATCAATCAATCAATCAATCAATCAATCAATCAATCAATCAATCAATCAATCAATCAATCAATCAATCAATCAATCCACTAACCTGGTTATCTACCCACGCACCCACGCATCCATCCATCTACCCATCAACCACAAACCGCGTGAGCAGACTAGAGACCGCTGGAGATAGATCGAGGGTGCTTGTTAGCTCAAGGGTTGTGCTGGCTAGCTTGGCGCCCATCTAGGCGCCAAGCTAGTCTAGCGCTACCCTTGACTCAGTCTTATCACGATCGATCTACAACAGTCTGGCATTAGGCACTGGACGTGAAAGGGGTATCGGTCCATATATACGTGAGAGAAATCGATCTGTCAGCTGAGCTCGTTAGCTGCATTATATGACTTATGAGCAATGTCTGATAATGAAATTATGATCTGCATATATTATGACGGTGTCTGTTTCTTATCGCTATGACAGCTTGTGTTGGCTGTCGTGTAGGCCAATTTATAACATCCAGTTACTGTTGATATTCATCAAGCGTGCGTGCATGCGTGTGTGTGTGTGTGTGTGTGTGTGTGTGTGTGTGTGTGTGTGTGCGTATGTGAGTACATACGTGCGTGCGTACGTGCGTGTGCCAAGTGTGTGTGTGTGTGTGTACCACGTGTGCGTGAGTGTTTGTGTATGTGTCCGAGTGTGCGTGCGCCTGTCAAGTGTGTGTGTGTGTGCGTGTGTGTGTGTGCGTGTGTGTGTGTGTGTGTGTGTGTGTGTGTGTGTGTGTGTGTGTGTGTGTGTGTGCAACGTGTGCTTGATTGTGTTTGAGTGTGCGTGCGTGCGTGCGTGTGCTATGTGTGTATGTGTGTGTGTGTGTACATGTGTGCGTGTAAGCGAGCGAGTAAGCGAAGATGCGTGCGTGTTTGTGTATGCATTCGCGTGCATGCGTTTGCGTGTTGCTACATACAATACAAACAATCAATAACCATAAATAATAAATGACAATAAAATATCCAATTAAGAAACAC
This sequence comes from Semisulcospira habei, assembly GCA_036245525.1. Taxonomy (NCBI): domain Eukaryota; kingdom Metazoa; phylum Mollusca; class Gastropoda; family Semisulcospiridae; genus Semisulcospira; species Semisulcospira habei. Next base: position 223,115,022 of record BTPG01000004.1, on the reverse strand, counting down.
AGCAACTCCCACCTACATGTAAAAACTTGTCGCTGTCATAAGATTGCCGATTAACTGACCTCCTAGACAATCCTGAAACAATCATTGTCGATCCATCTCCAGCTACTGACACAGAATCGTACGATGACACCTCCACAATTCCCCAAGTACAGTCTCAAGATGTGAGAGAAGTTGGGTCCTCTACACACAACAGGCAAAGAATTCACATTTGCACACTCTTTTGAACCTCACGTGTAGCATCGGGGATCTTCAATGACTCAAGCAAGCCAGGAAACAATCAACGCCCAGTAGAAAAAGGTGCTCTGACCGACGACGGCCGCGCGGTTGGCCCGCGCACAGCTGTGCGCTGCCGGCCAACTGCGGCCGTCGTCGGGTAGAGGGCATTTTGCATAGTGGGAAGTTTCATCATCAAAGCGTTTTTCTTTCTGCGTTGCTTGTTCCTTTGCAATTTACACGTTTGGTAGCCGTCCGTCTGTTTGGAAATCCGGAAAGTCAGTCAGTCAGTCACTGCGCAACTATTTTGCAGCAGACGACATGTTGATCAAGATGTCACGTGATATGTGACAGCTGTCTATTCGTATCACAGGGAAAAGTAATCGAAGATTTTTCTGTTAAGAGTTTCGTGCTCCTGAGTCGCTACGAGCGCTGCTGCCGCCAAGTGCATGACACTTTTCCAAGCCACTCCTGTCCCTCTGTATTGAAGCGAAATATTTGCGTGGGGCTAAGAAAAGCCGCTACGACTATTACAGGCAGGTACTGGTTAACCCTTTTAGCCCCAAGGTCCCATTTCTCAAAGTTTGGAGGTGTTGCCTAACGACTATGTACCAGTTGTAGGAGATGGATTGATCATGATAATTCAAGGGTAGTGTCAGATGAGCTTGGCGCCTTCAACACCTCCAAATGAATTATCATGATCAATCCATCTCCTGTTGCAGAGTCTCGGGGCTAAAAGGGTTAATGCATGTTACATGGAAATCGACCTAATAGCCTACTGACGATCAAAGCGAGCCAGGGGCACGAAACTCAAGACAGAAATCTTCGATTCCCTCCGCCTGTGTAGGTATCAACTGAGCGCGTTTAACGGACTGACTCAGACGTCTCTGTGTCCGAATCTGGCTAGGCCTATACAGAGGGGACACAATGAAATCGATATGTCGCATTTCTGTCGGTGTGGAAGGCCTATACAATGAGATTCTTCCTTGAGCATCTGTTGTCGCCTTGGTGTGGGGGCGTTGATGCGTTCAATCGACCGTAAAGTTACCCGTAACGGTGCAGCACTATACAGAGGATATATATACACTACGCACCAAAGAAAAGTTTAAGGCTAAGTTCTTCAGATAATATACTGACAAACAAAAGAAATGCGACACTTCGGAATCATCGAAACTCTGGTTCAAAAAATCTCGCATTTCAGTCTTTTGCTGGTCAGTATTTATTATGCTTCTAACGCCTAACCATTTTTGAAATTAACACTTTCTACCCGACGACCCCAAATCCCCAAATTTTGAAGGTGCTCTCTGAAGGACTGCATTACAATTCTAGAGACAGATCGAGCATGATAGTTCAAGGGTGGTGCCAGAATAGCTTGGCGCCCATAGGCGCCAAGCTATTGTGGCACCACTCTTGAACTATCATGCTCGATCCATGTCTTGGTGTGGTGTGTCCGGGCTGTATGAGTTAAAAATTGCGCGAACAAACTGAGGGCTTTACAGTGCTGCAAACTGTCAAGTTTCTTGGCTCTGCATTGTGTACAGTGCGGCGAGTACTCCCGCAGACGGTACGGGAATGATAACAATTCTTGGGGTATTCATCAAATCATCAGATGGTTCTAGAAGCGTTCCGTGAGGCTTTTCAAGTCAGAAATGTTCTTTACACACCAGTAGTACCACGGCTAGGAGACATACATCGTCATGTTTGTGAGGCGGATTTCTGTTTTCCCATTTGTTTATCATCAGCAATAGTAGCATCCATTCAAAATTAAAACTGAAAAAGTAGCAATCCCACACCCCCCCTCCTCCTGCCCTTTCATTCCAAATTGCATTTGACCTTTTTCTTATATACCAAATTTGTCTTTTGACCTTCATTTCTGATACACGGACAATCCAGGTATTTTTATCACTGTTATTGAGATTTACCCTTTCTCTGTCGACCCCCGGCGGGGATCGAACCCAGAACCTTGCGGTCTCCGCACTAACCACTGTGCTTTTGGGGACCGCTGTGATAATAGGAAACTTGAAACTTATATTTAAACCTGAGGTGAGCAGTTTTTTGCAAACGTTTATCAAAATTGTACCAAGGAATGCCGTGAATAAATATTGTGAAGGTGCAAATGTATTTTGTGGAGAGTTAGTGTGTATTTGAAAATACGGCACTTGTAATTTTACGACGTTATGCTTGATATGTGTGAATTGTTTCGTCACACAAATGCAAGTTTTCATTGTAATCCATTCTGGGGTGTCGTCGCGGCTTGCATTGTTGTGCGCAAACGATGACAAAAAATGAACTAATCTGAGCTGTTTTCTAGCGATAAAGACTCCGTTCACATGTTGAGACGTGTTTGCTACATATTCAATTCAATTCAATTCAATTCAATTCAATTCAATTCAAATACTTTATTGTGTCAGTCTAGCCGACAAATTTTCTTTCGTTGGGATCACATGCGCGCGTACGGTTTTAGCCACATTATAACAATGGTGAAAAAAAAAATGACCACAGTGTACATTGTTAGTGGTATAGGAGTGAGTCTGTCACTTGCAAGAACTTTAGGAAGCTGAATAAGATAATCAGGCTTAGTGAGAAAATCGTTGGGGGCAGGTTGGAGAGCCTTTACGGCCTCTACAGGACGAGAATGATACGCAAGGGCCTGAGGCTGGCAGCTGACACTTCCCACTGCCTCAAACTTTCTAAGCACCTTCAAAAGCTCCCGTCTGGCCGTAGGTTCAAGGCTCCTCTTGTTAAAACCAAACGCTACAAGGGCAGCTTTGTACCCTCGGTCATTCGTCTCCTAAATGAAGAGTGTGTTATATGGATGCATACTGCAAACAGAGCAACAACAAACGGTGAGCTTCATTCTCTTCTAACACCCATTTGCATGTAGCTGCATGCACTAGTGGTGTTAGACTTATTGGGGACGCAGGCACAACCATCTAGGTGCAGGAGATGGATCAGTCATGATAGTTCAAGAGCAGCGCCTGAGCAGTTTGACCCTAACTGGACACTGCCATTTAACTGTCACGATCGTTAATATTAGGTATTTCAAAGGTAATGGCTGTTTAGCTTGGCGTTCGTACGCGCGCGCGCACGTGTGTGTGTGTGTGTGTGTGTGTGCATGGGCAGAATGATCCCCCCCCTTCACTCCACACACACCCGTTGTTTTACTTTTAAGCTGCGACATCAGATTTAAAAGAGGTAGATGTGGACACGTGTCTCAAATGAAAATGTTACTTTGCAACTTTTGATTTCGAGGGAGTGGTGCTCACAGGGTTGTAACGTACACGAAACTCACCCCGAAAAGAATGCAGTTTTCTGCACTGTGACGACAGATGTGCAAGCATTTCGTTGGTGCAACGACAGTTTCAAAATCTGCAGACATTCGAGAAACATCGTCTGCAAAACGTAATAGAGTTTATTTTGATGAGTATTGCACTGACGATAAAAAATGCGACATTTTTGGGAATCGTCGGATACACTGAAGTGTTTCCGACGATTCCAAAAATGATGCATTTCTTTTGATTGTCCGTATATTAAAAAAAAAAATTGATCACATTTAGTGCAAAGGGGGACCCAGATAGGACGGAATCTATCAATGTGCTCTCAGCGTGGAGCCTTTTGTGTAGGCTGGCGTTTTGTGTCTCAGTGCGTCGGTCTGACCATAGCAACACTGTGTTTGCACGGATCAAGGGTCTCAGACGTCAATGTCTCAGAACCCCCCCCCCCCCCACCCCCACCCCTTACCCTTCTCCCCTGCCCTGAGATGGCCTTAGCCCGTTCACTGTCGAGAAAACGTGAAGACGATCCAAACGCAAGAGACATAGATCCTCATAAGCCCCCGCGACTGCGGGGGCTCATGAGGATCGATGCCTCATGCTGAGACCAATTTGTATCCATGTTTCTTGGACGGTTTTGGCTTGGGGTCGTAGAAGGAACAAAGATTTCAGAAATGAACGTACAGTGGCAGGGAAGGGGTTAGAGTGGGCCGCTCGGCGTTAAACCTTAACCCTTTGGTTGTCGGTAGTGCTTTCTGTCCTGATGATTTCTGCGGGATTCCCGGCCTACCTCAACCAAAGGGTTAATGTGTCTAAAAACAAGCAAGATGGCCTCAACAGAGAAAATCCAAACACACACACACACACACACACACACACACACACACACACACACACACACACACACACACACACACACACACACACACACACACACACACACACACACACACACACACACAAAATCCTATCGTCGTAAAACAATGGCCAAAAAGCGTGCATTTCTTCAGACACACGATCAAACCCCACCGAGGAGTCCAAAATGAGCATCATCGTAAGAAGATTTACTCATTCCGATAAAACTAAAAGGTCTGTCACCGGTTCAGCTTTTTAATTTTGTTATGTGTTCGGTGGTTGTTTATATAGCGTAGTAAATTCGATCTCAAACAACCACACAGAACTGTTCCGCTTTGTTTCATGGTATCTCAACATCCCAGTACGCAAAGGTCATCGGGATGAAGTCGGCCGCAGTGGGCCCGCGCACGACAGTGCGCGGGCCCACTGCGGCCGACTTCGGCCTGATAGCCTGTTGCGAACTGGGATGGGTTATAAGCACATGTTCAGGCAGTTATGTCAGTGAAACATCTCTGTCGAAGATAACAGCTCATTTGCCATTACTAGGGTAAGATTGTATGTCCGCTCGCAAACAAGTCATTGACTCACGCCTCTGGTTAACCCCCTTGTCCAGGCAGACGTCGCTGCTGTTAACAGTACCGTCGCTTGCATGCGCAAGGGGGTTAAAGTGTCCTGAGAACGTACCCTGATGAGCCATCAGTGTAAAAAAATCATTCGAACGTTGGGGCCACGGACAGCTGACTGTGATGGCGACTCTTGTAGTGTTTGTGTGTTTGGCGGCTTCGCTCAGTGTCGTCAGTCCTTCAGGTAATAAGAAACACTTGTTTTCTATTTGTCGTTTACGTTTAACCCTTTCGGTGCCAAGAAAAATCTGAACACCACCCAACTGCAAAAGGTAGAGATCCCCGCAGTTGCGGGGCCTCATGAGGACATATAACTCTTGCCGACACCACTTTGAATCCATGTTCCTGTGACAGCTACGGCTTTTTGGTGCTGTATCAACAAAGGGCACAATGTGTGTCATCTGGCACTGAAAGGGTTAAACCTTTGGCTGTCGGTCGGTAGTGCTTTTGTCGAGGTGATTCCCTAGCCGCTACCGACAGCCAAAAGGTTAAAATGTTGGGGGTTTTTTTGCTGGCAGGGTTGGCTGTGGCATCTTTGGCTTAGGCAAGGAAAGACCTACAGTGATTTGTAATACATTTTAGGTTTCATCGGGTTTCGAGTTCATGTAGATTCAGAATTCAGATTCAGAGAACTAATAATAATAATAATAATTACGGTATTTATAATGCGCTTATCTTATAATAATTATAACTCTAAGCGCGCACTCACAACTCGCACACGCATGCGCACGCTTTAGACAATGACTCACGTAACACAAATAGTGAAGATACATTAGGACGGTCAGCTTGGGGTGGGGAGTGTGGTGATATAGTGCTAGAACTGTTGAAAGAGATGAGTTTTGAGGGCAGACTGGAAGGAGGAGAGCGAGTGTTTCTGACGGAGAGAGAGTGGGAGAGTGTTCCAGGTGGTTGGACCGTATACTGAGAAAGAGCGGGGGCCGAAAGTGCTGAGTTTGGTGCGGGGGATGAGGAGGCGGAGAGGGTCAGAGGCGGAGCGGAGGGAGCGGGGAGGAGTGTAGGGGTGAAGTAAGTTGGAGAGATACGCAGGAGCGTAGTTGTTCAGGGATTTGTAGCAGAGAGACAGAATCTTGTATTGGATGCGTTGGGGGATGGGGAGCCAGTGAAGGAGCTTGAGCAGGGGAGTGATGTGGTCGGATTTTTTCTTTCTGAGGACGAGGCGGGCAGCATTGTTCTGGACGCGCTGGAGAGTGAGAGTGGTGGAGTGAGGAAGGCCAGAAAGGAGAGAGTTGCAGTAGTCGATGCGAGATAAGATGAGAGAGACAGCGAGTTTGGTGGCAGCTTCGGTAGTGAGGTATTTTCTGATCTGACTGATGCGGCGGAGGTGGAAATAACATGCCTGGGCCGTGGCGGAGACGAAGCTGGTCATGGAAAGAGAGGAATCGAGGATAACGCCAAGGTTCTTGACCGAGTCAGAGAGGGAGATGGGGGTGCTGTCGAGTTGAAGGTGGAGAGAGGGAGAGAGCTGGGAAAGTTTCTGGCGAGTGCCTACCAGCATGGCTTCCGTTTTGTCGTCGTTCAGTTTGAGCTTGTTTGCTGTCATCCAGTTTTTCACGTCCTCATAGCAGTCAGCCGTGCGAGTCAGTAGTGTTTGAGTGTTGTCGAGTTTGTCTTTGTCTAGTAGTTGTGAGTCGTCAGCGTAGAGGTGGTGGTGTATGTGGTGAGACTGGATGATGTTGGACAGTGGGGAGATGTAGAGTGTAAAAAGGACCGGGCCCAGGACGGACCCCTGAGGAACGCCGCAGGAGAGCCTGACTGGGTTGGAGGAGACGCCGTCGATGGTGAACTCTTTTGTCCCAAGCAATTTTGGCCAGGAAAACGTTTATTTTGACCCGAGATACATATATAATTGCATTTTCCATTTTCCCGCAGTCACTCGACGTAGAAGTGCTGTACATATGCAGATCTATGAAATTCTTAGTAAAAAAAAAATCAATATCAAATCACTTGACTGTGGAGTCTGGGGTTGTTTCTGTCATCCTGCCCGAGGGCCTTTTGCTACTGGGGATACTACAATACAGCCATTAAAATGTATGTTTTAAACGCAGAGGGTCTCTGACAACAACAGCAACAACACAACCATACTTGGTGGTGATATACAGTGTAGAGGTGTAACTTTCGTTGAAAACATTAATTTGTCGCGTACACCAATTTGTGTCACAGTACCTGCCCAGTGACACTGTCTTTTTTTGTGAAAAGCGAGGTTTTTATTGTAATACAATAATAATCAAGCTTTTCACAAAATGGACTTGCTGCCTTTTGCCATCGCAGCCTAGATATGCCCTACATATCCCTGTGCGATGGCTCAGCGTGCGCCACCTGATAAAGTGTATGTCTTGTCGCTTCGCTATCAGTATCAATAGTAAAGTTACGATTACTCCGAACGACCCTCAACAACGAACGAGAGGGAAGCCCCATCTTCTACCATAAGCATAGACAACACTCCGAACATCTCCAAGAGGCATAGATCCTCATGAGCCCTCCGGGCTCATGAGGATCTATGCCTTTTGGAGATGTTCGGAGTGTTGTCTATGCTTCTGGTGCACAGTGGTTATTCGGCATGACTTCGCTCTCGATCGTTCTTCCAGCTTGCTTTTCCTCAGTCGTAGATCCGTGGTCCTGTTGTATTTATTTGTAATGTTTCATATTATTATCGTCTATGTCATGTTTGAATGCGTGTGTTAGCGCAATGAATTTTTGCCACAAGACGATTTTGCGCTATACAAGAACCATTCATTATTATTTATCATTATTTGTTGAGAGTCTTTCAGTATAAACGTAACCTTACTATTGTCTTTGTCATCACGTACTTTGTTAGATGACCTAAATCTGAAAGATTAGCCATGCCCCGAACCTGCTAACCCTTTCCATTGCCGAGAAAACCTGCACACCGTCACCCAGCTGCAAGAGGTATAGATCCTCATGAGCCCCCGCAGTTGCTGGGGGCTCATGAGGATCTATGCCGCTTGCTGACACCACTTTGAATCCCTGTTCCTGGGAAAGCTGGGACATTTTGGTGTTGAATTAGCGAAGAATGCAGAATCTATAACACACTCTGGCACTGAATGGATTAAAAGCATTCACTGTTATTTTTAACACTATACACGGTCACGTGCTAATCTTCAGTATGCACGAGACAGTTAAAGTACCACTACGCATAAATCTGAAGACACATTTCAGCACCATTTGTAATCCAGACCAAAAAGGTGACTGCCAAGCGTGTAAAGTGCAAAGAAGTACCCAACGGAGAAAGAAACACGCTTAGAAAAGACGGTTACAACACAATTTATTAATATTATTTGTCAAAATAGACAAACAAACAGAGAGATCAGTCGCTACTTATCTTCATTCGCAGAAGGAATGTGGCAACTGAGTTGCCACATTCCTTCTGCGAATGAAGATAAGTAGCACCATTTGTGTTTGTTATGCCTTGTTTGGACACGCAGCAAAAGCACTCGTACTGAAAGCATTGTATTTCTAGAACGGAGTGGAGTCATTGTCAGGTTACTTGATATAAAGGCGACGTGTGCTGAACTGGATTGTCCTGTGTCTAAATGAACCATAACTAGACCTGTGTGTAGCATTTCGTAACCATCTGTTACAGAGGTGTATCTTTGAGCAGTTACGGCGGTAGTGGTCCTTTAAGCACAGCACTCCCAGCGTTTAACAAAGGTAGCTGTCACTGAGTCTGAAACCTGATCGCTGTAGGACACTAAACTGCAGTTATGAAGCCAGCAAGAGGCACAGATCCTCATGAGCCCCCGCAGATGCGGGGGCTCATGAGGATCTATGCCTCTTGCAGTTGGGTGTTGTGCGCGGTGTGTCGACAGTTAATGGGCTAAGTGTGGAAGGTCAAGGGTCCAGGGTCACAAACCGGGTCCGTTTTTCTGCATTGTTTCATAGACGAGCGTCGACTGACTCATTAACTTGAACCTGGCGGTTCGATCGTCTAACCCATTAAGCTCTGACATGCCACGATATGACATGGATGGATGGTCGATCTGTCTCCAGAACTGTGATGCAGACATCAAAGAATATATTATAAAAAGATAATTTCATCCTCAGGATGTAATGAGTTAACACACTCTCTGACAGACTGGATGGATATATAGATAAGTGCACGGATGGATGGATGGATGGGTGGATGGATGGATGGATGGACGGACGGACGGACGGACGGACGGAAAAAAGACTGGATGAATGATCTTTTAATTGATACTGACTGTATGGTCTTTAAGTCGCAAACTCTAAACAACCACTGAAAAAACCCCAACCCAATAAGCAAATACAAAGTTTAACAAAACGAATGAATATGCAGTTGTGAATATTGTGTTTCCCGATAAGATTACTATTGTAATGTGTCTCTTTTTTGTTTTTAGAGTTTGTTTCCTTTTTTGTTAACTCATTCTACCCCAACACCGAAATCCCCAAATGTTGCCATTGTCCTCTGAAGACAGCATTGCCTTGCAGGACACAGATCGACCATGATAGTTCAAGGGTGATGCCCATAGGCGCCAAGCTATTCTGGCATCACCCTTGAACTATCATGGTCGATCCTTATCTTGCTGTGGTGTGTCTGGGGTAGAAAGAGTTAAATATCACCGGTGAGTAAAAAGACACTTTAAAAAGAAGCTTGAAAAGAAAAGTGAATGAATGAATGAATGAATGAATGAATGAATGAATGGACGGCTGGATGGCTGGATGAATAGATAGATAGACAGACAGACAGACAGACAGACGGATGGATGGATGGATGGATGGACGGATGGATGGATGGATGGACGGATGGATGGATGGATGGATGAATGAATGAATATTTGCATTAAAGTTAACAGCACAGTCATACCGATCCCTACCATCTCAGTCAGCAAAAGGTCCTCGGGTCGACGCCGGCCGCTGTTGCAACCTCCCAATCCCCCGACACGATACACGCACACGCGCACAAATTTTGTGACGAATTATCGCAACTCCCCGCAACAGGCATGAATACTACCCTGACGTACAGCGGCGACTACCAGATCAACATCAACAACAAGCCCTGGTTCGTCAGCGCACAGCCCTACGTCGTGTCCGGCGGAGTCCGCTACGGCAACAACGCGTTTGCCCCCCACGGACAGGTGAGAGTGAAATTAGGTCAATATAATTATACTGGAGCAAATGAAATGCGACATTTTGGGGGAATCAGTGTTTCCAATGATTCCCAAAAATATCGCATTTCTTTTGCTCGTCAGTATAACAGTGTTTCCGGTGATTCCCAAAAATGTCGCATTTCGTTTGCTCGTCAGTATATATTGACTTTATAGTATTTCCGATTGATTCCAAAACTGTCGCATTTCATTTGCTCGTCAGTATATATTGACTTTATAGTATTTCCGATTGATTCCAAAAATGTCGCATTTCTTTTGCTCATCAGTATATAACACAAAGATTTCATCAACAAATTGACTTTTTCTTGTACCGGAAGTGAAATTGTGGCAGTCTGAACATAGATACAAATTGTCTCAGCAAGAGGCATAGATCTTCATGAGCCCCCGTGACTGCGCGGGCTCATGAGGATCTATGTTTTTGCAGTTGGATCATGTTCCCACTTTCTACATGGAGCTCCACCCCACAAGGTTTACACTCACAGACCACCACACAAATATTCAAATTTTTAATACACTCTAGTCTTAAGTATCACACTTTGCAGAAGCCTGGGTGACCTTGATGGGTGACCTTTGACGGATGACCTTGATGGGTGGCCTTGAAAGGTCAAAAGTATAGTAAGGTAGACGTCATTCCGTCTGCAAGATTTCTTGAAACGTTCAGCTGCATGTTCGTCAGTCGAGACTTGTGGATGTTTTCTAAACTTCCCCTGCCCGGCGATGGCTAGAGAACTCCCCACATACTCGGGGAGTACGCCACAAGTACACTTCTGTTCAAACGAGATGCTAAAGCATCTCATTTGAAAAGAAGTGTACTTGTGGCGTTCTTCATGAGTCAAATGCTTAAACAGGAGGAGCGTCCATGGTGTTATGCCTGCGACGAGCAGTACTCTGTTCAAAACTTTTTACTGTCTTGTGCTGATCTAATCGACACAAGATATAAACATTTCACAGCAGACTCCTTGAAGGTTTTGTTCCGGGATGTACCCCCGGACAAGATCTTCAGTTTTCTGAGAGAGTGCCATATTTTTAATAAGATTTGAGCGTTTATAGACTATGTTGTTTCTATTATTTTGACCTTTTTGAGAGTATGTCGACGTTTTCTTTAAAGACCTGTGCGCCTTTTTAGCCTGACATATTTTTAAGGTATATTTACATCATGTCTTAAGACCTTTCTTTTAGTCTGGCTGACCAGATTTTTATCTTTCCCGCCGTGAGATGGCCTTGGTTGCCTGCTCGGCGTTAAACCCAAATAACTAACTAGCTTAGCATAACATGTGTATAGAAGTGTACTTGTGGTGTAGTCCATGAGTCAGAAGTTTAGCATATCATTTGTATAGAAGTGTTCTTGTGGTGTACTCCACGAGTCAAATGTTCATCATCTCACTTGAAAAGAAGTGTACTTGTGGTGTACTCCACGAGTCAAATGTTCATCATCTCACTTGAAAAGAAGTGTACTTGTGGTGTACTCCACGAGTCAAATGTTCATCATCTCACTTGAAAAGAAGTGTACTTGTGGTGTACTCCATGAGTCAGAAGTTTAGCATATCATTTGTATAGAAGTGTTCTTGTGGTGTACTCCACGAGTCAAATCTTCATCATCTCACTTGAAAAGAAGTGTACTTGTGGTGTACTCCACTAGTCAAATGTTCATCATCTCACTTGAAAAGAAGTGTACTTGTGGTGTACTCCACGAGTCAAATGTTCATCATCTCACTTGAAAAGAAGTGTATTTGTGGTGTACTCCATGAGTCAGAAGTTTAGCATATCATTTGTATAGAAGTGTTCTTGTGGTGTACTCCACGAGTCAAATCTTCATCATCTCACTTGAAAAGAAGTGTACTTGTGGTGTACTCCACGAGTCAAATGTTCATCATCTCACTTGAAAAGAAGTGTACTTGTGGTGTACTCCACGAGTCAAATGTTCATCATCTCACTTGAAAAGAAGTGTAATTGTGGTGTATTCCACGAGTCATATGCTCAGCATAACATTTTATATAAGAGTACTTACGGTGTACTCCACCAGTCATATGTTCAGCATCTCACTTGAAAAGTAGTGTACTTGTGGCGTACTCCACGAGTCAAATGTTTAGCATCTCATTTGTATAGACGTGTACTTGTGGTGTAGTCCATGAGTCAAAAGCATATATAATGTGTATTGAAGTATACTTATGTAGTACTCTACAAGTCAAAAGCTTAGCATAAGATTTAATAGAAGTGTACTTGTGGAGTACTCTCCGGGCGAGTCTATTTGGGGAGTATTTCAGCAAACGTTATGGGTTGTATTAGCTTGAGGTTTCCTAGACTGATGACTGATTTAGGGTTACGTATATAGTTACAGTAAACCAAGCATGCAGCCACCACTCACACACCACACATACCCTCAAATCACACACGTACACACACACGCACGCACGCACATAGACACGCTTACGCTGAAAGAAAACCACGACAGCTTTTAACACGTTGACGGAAGCTGTGTTTCTGCAGTTTTCGTCAGTTCAGCATCAACAAGCCCTAGCTGTCCTACGAACATAGATTCAAAGCGGTGTCAGCAAGAGGCAGAGATCCTCAAGAGCCCCCGCACTTGCGGGGGCTCATGAGGATCTATTCCTCTTGCAGTTAGATGTGTTCAAATTCCCTCATCACTGAACGGGTTTAAAAGTCCGATTTAGTCCTTTTTCAGATTCCAGCAGTGGACCAACCCCTTCTACTGAAGAACGCTCTGTTAGACCAAGACCATGATGCGTTGGGCGACTTCCGGCGCATGCGCTATCAGTACTTCGCCGGGCTGAAGAGAGTGGACATGGACATTAGAGCTTATGACGACATGGTTGTATTCTCTCAGGTAGGTGTATTAAAATTTTTTTTTGTTTAGATGGATGGTGTGCCGCTGTTTGCGAAGAATTATATCAATCCCATCAAGCAGGCAGTCAATCAGTGATTTAACCTTTGATCAGTTCATCCATTCATTGGAAAGTACCTACACGAAAGTTCGTTCATCGCTCTTTACCTCCATCCGTCCGTCCGTCGTCCACCCATCCATCCATTCATCCATGCGGCCGTCCATCCTCTCGCCCGCCCAAACGTCCGTCCGTTTGTCCATCCCCCCCCCCCCCCCTGTCCGGAAGCAACGAACGAACGCACGAACAAAAGAACAAACGAAGTAAGAAACGAAGGAACAAAAGATCAACTAACGAACGAAGAAACAAACAAACGAAAGAACAAACGAACAATCGAACTAACGAACGAACGAACGAACAATCTAACAAACGAACGAACGAACGAACGCAATGCATGTTGTTCATGTTGTAACATTTAAAAGTACAGACTTTGATTTTACAGACATTTTGATTTACAGGCATTCCCCGGCGGGCTGATAAACGCGCAGATCCCGGATACAAGGAAAACACTGACTGGGTTCCCGGCTTTGCAGTGGAGCAGTGTTTTCAATAGCTACACTGCCGATGGATACCTGACGTTTTCCGGAGAACTGCGCGGGGATGCCTCGGTCAGCATAGGAAAGTAGGTGCTTTGCCGGTCAGTTTACATACCATCCCAACGCGCAAAAAGCCATCCGGCTGACGTCGGCTGCCGTTGGCCCGCCCACAGCCGTGCGCGGGCCAAATGGCGGCCAACGTCGGCCGAAGGCTTTTTGCGCATTGGGATGGGGTAAAAAATCTAAGACCAGCCCACGTATTACTTTTGTTTGTGGTTGTAACCCATACCGTTTGATGGGAGTACTCCTCAAGTATAATCACTCGGGGAGTACGCTATAAGTGCAATGCTAATCAAATGAGACTATGGGAGTAAGCCACAAGTACATTTCTATTCAAATAAGATGCGTCAACATCTCATTTGAATGTGGCGTACTCCCCGATTCTTTTTCTTGTTCATATGTGCGGCGCCTAGAGCATCTTACCATGTATAGGCGCCTTATAAATCATCTGTATTATTATTATTATTATTATTATTATTATTATTATTATTATTATTATTATTATTATTATTATTATTATTATTATTATTATTATGTCTGGTTGGGATGTACTCCCCTCAAATGGTTCGGTATTAGGCTCAAACATAACTCAATTAACTCGAGTGTTATTAAAAAAAATACTTTCTATGCAACGCGTCGCTTTCTTCGAGCGCTCGAGCGCTCGCGACTTTGAAACGCGCGCCAGCATAACTATCTCTTGCGAGCTAGTTATGCTGGCGCACGTTTCACAGTCGCGAGTTCTCAAGCACTCGAAGAAAGTGAGGCGTTGCATAGAAAGTATTTTGACGTTTTGTTTCAGATGGCCGCCATTAGAACGGGACACGGTGCCCCCTGACGGCGTGGGCGCCTCTGGACCCCTGTGTCTCTTCAACACCACTGGACGGGATGCAGTCGTCATTTCACCTTTGACCCAGGCCATGGCCCTGTCCCCGTGGCACCACCAGTGGAAGTTCAAGATCCCTTTTCCCATCACGGACGCACAGACCTACTGGGGGCTTGACCGTGACCTTGCTCACGTGCCGGCGAGGTTCAAGGTCGAGGTCATCATGGTGTATTCTCCGGACGGTATTGGGAAGGTAGACATGACGTAAAAGCATGTTTTTGAAATGCGTCACCATCCTCACTAATGTTTGGACTGTGATTGTTTAGTTTTGCTTGTCTATATATTTATTAAGTCCCTTCTATTTAAAAATTACCTCGTGTCTAGTTACGCAAACCCCGCTACTGAACGTACATTTGGCGCGAAACGCCGTATGTGCGTATGTATGTATGTATGTATGTATGTATGTATGTATGTATGTATGTATGTATGTATGTATGCACATGTATGTATATATGTATGTTTGTATGTATGTATGTATGTATGTATGTATGTATGTATGTATGTATGTATGTATGTATGTGTGTGCGTATGTATGTAAACAATCGAATCTCCGATATTTTTGTACACACAAGCTTGAAACTTGGCGAAATACTTTTTTAAAGGGGTGGCTAAGAGAGCCTCCGAGCATATCGTAATTAAATGTCTCATTCAAGACAAACAACCGTTTATAGGAAGTCGGTTGACCCAGATTAGAGTCCGTAATTTGTGTTATATTTACTTAAATTTTGGATATAGCTAGTTTGAATAAAGACTTTGGATGAGTTCGTTAACCAGCTTTGTATCCTTTCAATTTCTTTAGTAAAAATTAATTCTTTTCAGAAAAGAATTAAAACAGTAAAAAAAACTTGACTTCTCAAGAAAGTCAGACAGTGGCGTTGACCTAAAAGAGGCAACTCCGTCATCACGCAGACATTTACATAATACTGTAAATAAGACGTAATTTTCTCTAGCGCGCCGAAGTCTCTCTCTCTCTCTCTCTCTCTCTCTCTCTCTCTCTCTCTCTCTCTCTCTCTCTCTCTCTCTCTCTCTCTCTCTCTCTCACAGACATGTGCACATCTCCCATTGGCTTAGATCCTCTGGCGCCCGGAGAGCGCATGAGGATCTATGTCTCTTGGAGAAGTTTGGAGCGCGCGCATGCACGCGCTAACACGCGCGCGCGCGCACGCACGCACGCACGCACGCACGCACGCACACACACACACACACACACACACACACACACACACACACACACACACACACACACACACACACATCGTCGCGCTTTCAGAAGA
This sequence comes from Semisulcospira habei, assembly GCA_036245525.1. Taxonomy (NCBI): domain Eukaryota; kingdom Metazoa; phylum Mollusca; class Gastropoda; family Semisulcospiridae; genus Semisulcospira; species Semisulcospira habei. The sequence goes on along the minus strand of BTPG01000004.1, from coordinate 223,099,241 downwards.
GCATGCAGGTGACCCGATATAGCTAGTTTAGAGAAAGACATTGGATGAGTTCGTTAGCCAGCTTTGTACCCTTTCAACTTCCTCAGCACTGAAAATTAATTCTTTTCCGAAAAAAATTAAAACAGTAAAAAGCCTTCACATCTGGAGAAAGTCAGACAGTGCCGGTGACGTAAAAGAAGCAACTCCGTCACCCCGCAGATATACTCTAAATATGACGTAATTCTCTCTCTCTCTCTTGTCACGCTGAAAGTTTATTTCTTGAATTGAAATGTGACAAATCTTCCCCCACACTAATTGGATTTATTTATCGCACCCCTTCAGCCACATTCTTATGGTATGATGATTTTGTCACCATGATGGATAAGGTGCAACAAGGTCACAACAAAGATATACACCTTCTAGGCGATTTTAATATTGACCTGCTAAAGACTGGTAATGCGGCGTGAAATTGCACCACCTCATTATTTGGCCTGCAGCAGATGGTTCGGTCTCCCACTAGAGTTTCTTTGTCATCCGCCACATTGATTGACCACATCTATACTACTAATGCACCTGCTGTCACAAACGTCCACGTGCCGAATGTAGCCATTAGTGATCACTTTGTTTTAATCTTTCAGTTAAACGTGATAGACCCCAGCACAAACACCACACTACCATCACATACAGGTCTTACACAAAGTTCAACAAAAATGACTTTCTTCATGACCTCTCAATCACGCCCTTTCACCTTATTTATAACACTTATGATCCCAATAAAGCCCTCTCGCTTTGGTACAAGCTATTTCTTTGGGTCCTCGATAAACATGCCCCACTAAGGACTAAACGCGTTAAACTCCCTACCCTTCCGCCTTGGCTGTCAAAGGACATCATTCACGCAATGAAAATAAGAGATGACTTAAAACGGCAGAAAAAGTTTGCGGATTTTAAGAAACAACGTAATCTTGTAAAATCCTTAGTTAGAAAAGCACGGAAAACGCTTGCGGAAAAAGTTATCGCAGAGGGTAAAGATACCCGAAGTGTCTGGAATGCAATCAATTTGTTTACAAAGAAGAGGAGTTTCATCAATGCTGCTACCTTTCCAGGCATAACTCCAGACGACTTCAATTCCCACTTTTTAAATATTGCCGAGTCCCTGGTACAGTCTTTTTCCAGTGGCACTGATAGTTACAGTTGTTCTGATAAACTGCGCACACACTGCGAGTCTGCAACAGGTGCGTCATTCTCCATACCTCTTATGACAGTGTTTGAAGTAGGTAAATATATTTATACTCTAACAAGTAAATCGTGTGGCCTGGATGGAATAAACAACATGGTACTGAAATTGTCCCTTCCATACACAGCTGACACCTTGACATTTATATTCAACCTTTCTATCAAGCAAGGTATTTTTCCAGATGCCATGAAAGATGCTAAAGTTGTCCCCATTCCCAAATGTATAGATCCCAAAAGTCCAAACGATTTCCGTCCTATTTCAGTGTTATCATTATTATCGAAGCCACTAGAAAGACACGTTCATAAGCACCTACTCCAATTCTTGGAGAATCACCGCCTCCTCGTATCTCTTCAGTCCGGTTTTAGACCTAAACACTCATGTCATACTGCCCTCGTTCACATTGTTGACTCTTGGCTCTCACCAATAAACAATTCCAAATTAAATGGTGCAGTTTTTCTGGACCTAACCAAAGCATTTGATTTAGTCGATCACAACATTCTTTTAAAGAAACTTTCAGTATATAAGCTTGATTCGAACTCTATAGCTTTTTTCTCCTCCTACCTCAGTAACCGCCGACAGAAGGTGTACTCAAACGGAAGGTATTCGAAAGAAGGTACAGTGAGGCACGGAGTCCCCCAAGGATCTATCCTAGGGCCTCTTTTATTTTCTTTATTCATCAATGACCTACCTCTTTCCATCTCAAATCCTGAGGTTAAATGCGAACTCTTTGCTGACGATTCAACGCTGCATTCATCAGACAAACGTGAAACGACGCTAAATTGTATCCTCCAGCAAAGTCTCGATGAAGTGTCAGATTGGTGTCCGCAAAATCGCATGCTAATCAGTACTTCTAAAACCAAAAGCATGTTGATAACAACCCGCCAAAAGCGTCAGCTACATCCTGCCCCTCTGAAACTATCACTTGGCAATAAACCTATCCAACAAGTATCCAGACACCGCCTACTGGGAGTTGTAATTGACGACCAGCTGAACTGGTCGCCGCATATCGACAGTTTGTGCAAAACCTTGTCCAGGAATGTATTTCTGCTATCTAAACTTAGACATATTCTTAGTACAAAGTGCTGTACATTGTTCTTTCACGCACACATTAAAAGCCACTGTGACTATGCGTCCTCTTTGTGGGACGAATGCAGTGAACTTCATTTTAAAAAACTAAACTCGCTGTATCGTCGTTCAGTTAAGTTAATTATTCCTAACCCTACTTCCACGGACGAAAAAATAAAATCCCTTGGCCTGCTTACACTGAAGGAACAACTCAAATTTAACAAATGCGTCCTCATGCACAAAATATTTTATTATCATGCCCCGGAATATCTGCGCATGATATTTAACTTCAGCCCTCGGCATCAACTATATACGAGGAATGACTTGCTTCACTTACCCCGCCCACGGATAGATCTCTACAAGTCAAGCCTTCTATTTTCTGGTAGTTCTGTCTGGAACTCATTGCCATTAAACATTAAATCATTTTCCGATAAAACCCATTTTAAACGTGCATTGCACACTCACTTCCAATCAGCGTGACTTCACAGTTTGCCATATAAGAATAATACTGCTGATAACACGTATACGTCAAATATTTTTCTCTTTCTCCTTACATTTGCTACCTGATCATCTATTGTCTTGTCGGTGTCACTATACACTATTGATGCTGCTGATTCTATGACACTGTCTTATATGAGTATAATATTAATGCTGTGCACGCGTTTCGTTCTCTTGCTTTTGCATCGGAGGCAGTTACAAATTCTCCACTGTCATATTTTTTCCTCCTTTCGATGATTCTCCTATTGTGTTTTTTTCCGTAGTTTTGCTTCCTCATCTTCTTCTTCTTCTTATTATTATTATTATTTGCATGCTATGTTTCTTTTCTTGTTGTGTTCTCTTTTGTTTGCAGGACAGCTTGTAAGACAGGCATTGAGTTGCCTAATGGCTTTATCCTGAATAAAAAAAGATTCATCAAAGATTCATCATCATCTCTCTCTCTCTCTCTCTCTCTCTCTCTCTCTCTCTCTCTCTCTCTCTCTCTCTCTCTCTCTCTCTCTCTCTCTCTCTCTCTCTCTCTCTCTCTCTTGTTAGCAACGGCAAGTTTGTAAAATGACGATTTGTTTTCTGTCAAAACTTTTTACCGTTGAAAAATAAAGTTTCATCATCATCATCATCATCATCATCTCTCTCTCTCTCTCTCTCTCTGCCTCTTTCGGATGTTTGGAGCGCACGCATGCACGCGCGCACACGCACACGCATACACACACATCTACGTGCTTTCAGAAGAGCATGCGGGTGTACCTAGTATAGCATGTAGCTAGGTAAAGTCAACCTGATTTCACTTAAATTATAGCAAGACTGAAACTGTACCGTGAAATTCAAGTTTGGTCACCATTTTCGCAAGTCTTGAAGCGAAAGCGAAACTCATATCACATTAAATATAAAATTACGTAAAAACAAAAAAATACGTCAGGACAAATGACGTTTTATAAACCAATGACGCGTATGCACTGTGCGCGCCCCCCTTATAGAGTGCACTATGATGCATTGGCACATCTGCGAGACTTTTTCAAAAGGAGATATTTCAACACCAGAATCAACTCAAAGACAAAGGTAGAGACCCTTGACAGTGAAGACAGTTCTCATATAGAAGGAACTATGTGGGTTATGGTTTATCTTGTTTGTGTACGTATCGCTCCTGTACTGTGTCTAGATATTGTACTGATATTTATAGCGCCTAGAGCTCCGTTTGGAGTTTAGGCGCTATGTTTAGTATTGTTTATTATTATTATGTCATCATCATCATGATCACCATCATCATCATCATCATGAAGATAATAATAATAATAATAATAATAATAATAATAATTTTATATTATTGATGCTGCTGCTGCTGATATTATTATTATTATTATTATTATTATTATTAATATTATTATTAACATTATCAATATATTATTATTATTATTATTATTATTACTGTCCTTCTAGGCGCTAGAGAAATGGGGACATACGCTGAGGCGCTACTACGGCACGTCCAACACGTCACCACCGTCCTCTCCCTTTCTGGATAAATTTGGCTACTGGACGGGACCAGGTTCGGTGCTTTTCCTCTGTAGTTCTGCCGTTCAGTGAATCTAACACTCTGAGTCCCAACACGCTACAAAAAAACATACGAAACGACCCCGGCAGTTCAAGGATGGTTCCAGAATAGCTTGGCGCCTCTTGGCGCCAAGCTATTCTGGCACCACCCTTGAACTATCATGGCCAATCTTTTCCGTGATCTGTAAAACATTGTTAAAAGAATAGCTCGAGATTGAAAACCTCCACAAAACTAATTTGTCAGAGGATCCACGCCTTTTGCTGACACCACTTTGTGTCCGCGTTCTCTGAACGGCTGGGGATATCTGAAGTTGAATTTATAATGAATTAACAAACCTTGACAAAGTCTGCGTTCACTGGCAGTGAAGGGGTCAAAGACACAGGCTTTAGCCGCTGGCAGTGGAGGGATTACAGTTAACTCTTTCACAGCTAGAAGTTAGAGCCTGCCTGAACTAGAACTAAAACTTTGTGGCTTTATACTTAATCTTGTTTCATCGGCGTGCAGGATGTTTCTACTACAACAACACTGGCAACGATACATACGAGGATGTGTTGCTTGATGTTGATCGTAACACGCGCCACGGTTCCATGAAACTCGGGTACATCTCTCTCTCTAGTCTCTCTCTCTCTCTTTACACAATGACATTTAGCAACATTACAGAGACAATGGCAATACGCAACATTACCGAGAGAACGACAAAATGCATCATCACAGAGATAACGACACTACGCAACATTACAGAGACAACGACAATACGCGACATCACAGAGGCAACGAATTAGGCAACATTACAGAGACAACGACAATACGCGTTATCACAGAGGCAACGACAATATGCAACAATACAGAGACAACGACAGTTCGCAACATTACCCAGAGAACGACACTATGCAACATTACAGAGACAACGACACTACGCAACATTGCAGGGACAACGACAATACGCATCATTACAGAGACAACGACACTACGCAACATTGCAGGGACAACGACAATACGCATCATTACAGAGACAACGACATTACGCAGCATAACAGGGACCAC
>BTPG01000004.1:223066375-223088875 GCA_036245525.1 Semisulcospira habei | reverse complement strand
ATGAAACCACTAGTCTGGGGTCTTCGCCCACACCCAGGTGATAGACGCACGCTCATTTGTCTGTCCCATCTGTCTGTTGAATCATATTTATAGAAGCTGAACAGCGTTAACGTTAAAGTTACGCATAAATCTGAAGACACATTTCAGCACAATTTTTTCGTTTGTTATGCCTTGTCGACACACCTCGTAATGAAATTTAACAGCAGTTTGGACACGCAGCAAAAGCGCGCACGTAATCACACTTATTCTGCTCTGCCGTTAGCGCGTCAATCTATTTTTATCTGTTTCTCGCACTGATAGCGTTGTATTTCTAGAAGGGAGATTACTTGATGTAAAGACGACGTGCGCTGAACTGGATTTTCCTGTGTCTAAATGAACCATAACTAGGCCTGTAGGTAGCGTTTCGTAACCGTTATAGATTTGTATCTTTGAACAGTTACGGCGGTAGTGGCCTTTAAATCATTCACTGCCAGTGGGCACAGATTTGGCGTTTGAAATCAGTGTGAATTCAGTATCAAAGATCTCCAACCTTCAAAGGAACATAGATCAAACGTGGTTTCAGCAAAAGTCAGCGACTGCGGGGGCTCACGAGGATCTATGCCTCTTGTTAAGACCAATTTGGATCCTCGTGTCTTGGACGGCTTCACTTACTCGTTGAATGAACAAAGATTTCAGAAACAGAAATGTACGTACAGTGGCATGAAAGGGGTTAAGAACCGGCCCGAGAAATGTGTGCTCACGGGGAATATCTCTCTTTCCAGAATTGTTCGCGGTGACTGGTTGGTACTCCGACCTTCCAAGATGGCGACCGCTATTGACGCGCAGATCATATACGCAGCCAAAAACTCTAGCGGGAACTTCGGCCAAATCTGGACCACCGTCTCCATTGTGCCCGTGCTGAACGAAACGGTCAACGTGACGTCGTCCTACACCATGGGCATCATCCTGGCAGCCGAGGTGCCGAGTGCATTCAACGTCACACCTTCCGTGCTGTTTCCGGGAGTGTACGCTGTAAGGGTTTATTGAGTGGTTGCTTGATCGGTTGTATGGGTAGTTAATTGTAAGGTTGGAATGCTGGTTGTTTGGTAAGCTGGTTGTAACTCGGCTGACTGGTTGGTTGTTTGGTTGGATGGTTAATTGTTGTTTGGTTTTTGTTTGTCGAACTGTTGGTTAAATGGCCGGTTGGTCTGTTGGTTGGAAGGTTGGTAGTAAAGTTCAAAAGTTGGTTGGTTGGTTTGAAATGTTGATAGGTTGGCGGGATGGTTGGTTGTTTGGTTGGTTGGTTGACTGGATGAATTTGGTTCAACTGAATTAATTTTAAGTCAGTTCAGTTCAGCTTAGTACAATTGAACGCAAATCGCTCGCGTGATTTAGCAAAAGCCGCTATATCCATTTTTTTATATATAGAAAAGCGTGATTTTCATTGTGTAACAATAAAAATCTCGCTTTTCTCAAAAATGGACATACATGTACTGTCTTTTGCTCTATGTCCAGGAGCAGTGGCCTGAAGATCTCTACGTGTGGAACTACGCCGACCCAGAACACAACGGCCCGGTGTTTCAACCCTTCTCTGAACAGTCTCCGCTGACCCTAAACGACAAATGCTGGGTAGATGACAGCCAGTGTCTGTACTACGTCTCGCCAGCGATTCTACAAGTACCACAAGATGGAGGGTAAGTCGTTGTTATAAACGGAAATAATTATTCTCATCTTGGAAAACAAATAAAAAGGAAACGGTTTTACAATAGTATCTTGTATTGCGTAGCTCACTAGCACTTTCCAGCATGTGACATTCCTTGGGTCAGCTGCATGAGTGAGCTTAGTCCTGCGCCAGCCACTAAGCAAGGTGCTCCGCTAGGTGCGTGGTGGCTGGCGCAGGACAAAGCTCACTCAAGCAACTGACCCCTGGTGCGGAAAAAGGTCATCTGCCGGTGGCCTTTCGCTAAACGGGTTGTGTTACTTCTGGCAGTGAAGGGATTAACCCATCAAGTCCCAACGCCCTACAGCAGGAGATGGATTGACCATGATAATTCAAAGGTAGTGCCAGATGAGTTCCGGCACTACCCTTGAATTATCATGGTCAACCCATGTCTTGTTTAGGTAGCATAGTCTTTAGATGACACCTCCAAAATTTTGGAGATGCGCCCGTGGGGTTAAATGGGTTAATTAAGCTTATCCGTTTGCAGGTACACATCGGTTCATCTGCTTGGGGAGGACAAGTTCGTCCCGCTGTCTCCTCTCCGAGTGCGTTACATCAACGTGACCCACGGCGGCGTGACCTTGAACCTTGAAGGTCACGCGGGCGAATACGTCAGCGTGGCGTATCGCGTCAACCACGAGATGCGTTCGGTCGGCGGCGAGGTTTCCGACGACGGCACCATCGTCTTAGCTTTGAATGTGACGTCACCCGTGACGCCACCTCCGCTTACAACTGAAGAAACAACTAAAGAAACGACAACAAAGGCTGTCGCATCAACCACTACGGCCGGTCACTCCGGTGCGGGTTCAGTGGTGGAGTATCACTCGATGTTTGGCCGCTCGGGGATTGCATTGTCAGTGATTTTAATGCGATGCTTTGCATATATTTAACTCATCTGGCTCCCGACGCCTTACAACAGGAGATGGATCGACCTTGATGATTCAAGGGTGGTGCCAGATTAGCTTGGCGCCTTATGGCGCCAAGCTAATCTGGCATCCCCCTTGAATTATCATAGTCGATAAATCTCCTGCGACTGGTACATCATCGTTACAAGGCACCTCCAATATTTAGGAAATGCGTCCAGTCTGGCTAAATGGGTAAAGAAAAAGAAATGGCCAAGGAAAGAAACATGTTCTGGAGGCACTTGTTAACCCTTATCATTCGGAATACACCAGTGTGTCAGATAATTCGGACTAAAATAGTTCAAGGGTAGTGCCAGAATAGCTTGGCGCCTGTAGGCGCCAAGCTATTCTGGCACCACCCTGGAACTAAAGCCATTGGTCTATATTGTATGCAAACCAAGGGGAATCATTGGTCTATATCTTTATCTGTAAGTTCTATAATGTAGCTTGCATACGGCAGTGTACAAATTTCAAGCTTTTAGCCTTAGTATGATATGGGGTAATAGTTGTTTTGCGATTCTTTGCAAGCGTTTCAGCAAGAGAAACTAGTACACTAACAAATAAAGACTAAAATAAACTTGTGTTTTTTCGTTCCAGATCGTGTTTTTCTTTTTTGTTATTTCTTTGCATTGTGTACAAAATCCAGGTCAAAACAGTGATTGCCAAACGCGTTAAATGTAAAGACAATTCAAACAGAAAGAAGCGCTATGATAAAAGACAATAAATGGAAATTTTACAATAGCAACGTGTACTTTACTGTACACATTCTAGGTTCAATCCTGTTCTTAAATATTATAGTAGATATGAGTATTTGTAGGAATTATGTGGCCGTGTGATTGATATATATTGTGACCTGTGAACCCATCAAACAAATTTCCACTCCTGCGGACAATAAAGTTTGTCTTCTTTCAAACTCTTTACACTTGTTCGCATTGGACACACTCTTGTCTCTCGTGTTCAGTTTCTGTCCGAGTCTCTCTCTTTTGAGTTTTTCGTTGACGTCATTTTTATTTTAATTTTACTTTTTACGCACTTTTGTTCTTCCTTTAATTTTATTTTACGTCACCTCCTTCAGTTGCCACGTTCATTCTGCGAATGAAGATAAGTAGCGACTGATCTCTCTGTTTGTTTGTCTATTTTGACAAAGGGTATTTACCCGAAATATTAATAAACTGATTGTGTTGTAACCGTCTTTTCTAAGCGTGTTTCTTTCTCCGTTGGGTACTTCATTGCATTTTACACGCTTGGCAGTCACCTTTTTTGGTCTGGATTGCGTCTTACGAGTTATGCTTGTGGTTCCTCGAGTTTCATCTCCGAAATAAACTACCTGATCGGACCCGAGAGGCGATAAGAACCACTGGCAAATCCTAACTCGTAATGCAACTAAGAATATCTTGTTTGATCTTATATTATATTATCTCATCTTACACGCTTGGCAGTCACCTGTTGGTGTGGATTGGGTGTTTAACTCATTGTGCACGAAGTACGAAATACCCACATTTTTTAGTAATCCTCCGTGGACTGCATTACAATTCAGGAGACAGATCGACCATGATAGTTCAAGGGTGGTGGCAGAATAGCTTGGCGCCTGTAGGCGCCAAGCTATTCTGCCACCACCCTTGAACTATCATGGTCGAGCCATATCTTGCTGTGGTGTGTCGCGGGCAGAATGAGTTAACTTGTGATCGTCTTTACTTAGAGCGTTTTTCTCTTTGCAAGAATTGTCCTTGTAATGTAAACGGGTTGATGTTGAGCAGCCAATGCTTCGCGACGACTGATCGATTTTTTTTGTTAGTGCAGGGGCAGATCTGGGGGGTTCCAGGAGATCCAGATACCCCCCCCCCCCCTCCACACAGCCGAAGATTACTTAAAATGCTATATCAAAGTCTCTTTTTGAGAGTCAGGAACCCTCACCCTCTCCTCCCAACCTCCTCTAACCGCTTTCTGGTATATTGAATGGTGGTGAGGAGGTGCAAGAGGTTCTAACACACACTTGGTACACATACCCAATCCTACCCCCTTTTACCCCACCCCCACCCCACCCCCCTCCCTCTTTACCCCCTCCCCTCCCCCCACCCCTCTTTTTCTGCCTCGGCCATTGGGAAGCAAGTTCATCAGTAGGGAACAGTTTTGTATTAGGTTGAAGGTCCCAAGTAACAATTTGGCACCCGTCCTACCCCCCCCCCCCCCCGCAACCCCCCCCATCAGCCCCCTATCCCCCCTCCCCTCACCCCAGCCAGGATACATAAGGCAGGATACATACATAAGGCAGAACATTGTTGTGCTCTGCAGCCGGCGCCCTTGGGGCAGGATGGCTTCTGGGGTCTCCGTGACTTAATTTTGCTGCACTGCACGCCGTCAAGAGATGGTTGATGTCTGCCGCCATTTCTTCTCAGTGGGTAGCCAAGTACTGCTGTAGTATAGCCTATAGCATGTAACAGAAGTCATAATTATAAGGTGAACCTTTCCTTGTGCTCTGCCACTGCGCAAGTTCCACTTCTGATGTCTCGCCACATTCCTCCGGCCCTCGGAACTCCCCGCATCCACGGATCAAGGGCATCGGGTCTCTGTCCAAAGTGGGTGCCAAAACACTTTCTCCCGAACGCTTATAGGGGCTATATAATCAAAAACCTTTGCGAAGAGCGCTGTTGGAGAAAATTCCACTCTTGATGCCTGAGTACATTGATCTGACCATGGGAACTGCCCAATAGACAGGGAACTGGACCGAGACATCAAGGGTGGGACTTGCAGCAAAGGCGCACGTGGCAGAGCACGAGGACAGGATTTTCCTTATATAGCCTCTACAGGTGTTTCCGGACAAAGTGGTTTGGCGTCCAGTGTGCACAAGAGAAACCCGAGATCCTTGACCCTGGGTGCAGGCACTTGCTAGGGTCCAAGGTATGTACTGAGGCACCAAGAGTGGAACTCGCGCCAAAGGCGCCCGTGGCAGAGCACTAAGAAAGGGCCTCCCTGATGTAATCTCCACAGCCTATGCAGACATAGTATGCGGCACTCTTACTTACTTACCTTGGTAAGTGTCACCGTCTGGGCAGTGGGCAGATGTTCACATCTGCACGGGACATAGACGACCCCGGCCCCCACGAGTCCCCTGCTGCCTTGCAGGCCTGGCCGCTTGGCTGCGGAAAGGCTAAGGGAGGAAACCCCTGACATCAAAGCCCCCGTGTCTCCGGGGAAGGCTTTTGAGCCGGAGACTAAGACAAGGACAGTCTGATATAAAACCTACGACCTGAGGACCTCGATGCCATATTGTCTCACAGTGCCAGTGACCCAGTAACATGGCTTCCTCTACTTAGAAAACACTATGACTGCGCAAGCGCTCCCCGCGCCGATTCCGCCAATCAGAGCACGCTTTGCTGGCTGTCGCGTTGACCCAGCTTTATCTGGAGCGCGCGGCAGCCTGTCTCGCTAATTATAGACCAGCTACAAGCTGCGGGTGTTACTCGCAGCCTTTGTGGGCGTATGGAAATAGATTTTAACCCTTGATTTAACCTTTCATAACTTGATACTTAGTTCTGATGTACATATTCTCGCTTAGATTATAGTTATTTTTAACTAAATGTAAATATGGTCCTTTTTAGACCTTTTTTATTACGGAATAAAGTTTGGTGCTGTATGCAGCCTAGTTTTAATAAAATAAAAGGACCGTTGTTTTTCTTGGTCAGAGTGTGAGACTAGCGACACTAAAAGGATCTTTATATTGGTCGAGCGGCTTTGACTGCTGACCCATCTGATTCAATCTTAACCACCCCTATTCCCCCCTCCCCCCTCTTAATAAATATTTAAACATGCTAGTCCCTTATACTAGTAATAGTGCATAGGGACAGTAAGCCAGATTCAAGCAAACCTCGATGCCACCGTCCCAGCTTGCTAGGCCATGGCAAACGAACCAAGGGTTTAAAGGGTGGGGCCAGTACTGCGCACACTGCACTCCACCAAAAAGCTCCACCGCGCAGGCTTTAGGAAACGCCCACGGATGCGGCACTCACTGTGGACAAGAGAGACCCGAGACCCTTGGGTATTGCACAGCAAAAGTAAGTCTCCGAGGCCTCAACAGATCAACTTGCGCCAAAGGCGCCCGCCGCAGAGCTCAACGAAAGGGCCTCTCTGATGTAGCCACCACAACCTATCAGTGCAGACATAGTATGCGGCACCCAGTGTGGACGAGAGAGACCCGAGACCCTTGGTTGGTGCATGCGGGGAGTTCCTGGGGCCAGACCAATGGATCGAGACATCAAGGGTGGAACTTGCGGCAAAGGCGCCCGTCGCAGAGCACAAGGACAGGATTTTTCCTTATATAGCCTCTATAAACGTTACCGAACAAAGTGGTTTGGCGTCCAGTGTGCACAAGAGGGACCCGAGAACCTTGACCCTGGGTGCAGACACTTGCTAGGGCCCGAGGTATGTACTGAGGCACCAAGAGTGGAACTCGCGTCAAAGGCGCCATTGGCAGAGCACAACGAAAGGTTTCCTTATGTAGCGTCTATCAGCTACATAGGCTGTCATGGACGCCAGCAGTGAGGAGAAATGTCAGGAGATATGGACGAATCTCTTGACAGCGGGTGTTGTATAGCAAAAGTAAGTCACCGAGGCCTCAACAGATCAACTTGCGCCAAAGGCGCCCGCCGCAGAGCTCAACGAAAAGGGTTTCATTTTATAGCGTCTACAAGCTACTGATATGCTATCACAGACACCAGTATGGAGAAGAAAAGGCAGCAGATATCGACCATATCTTCCACTCCCGCCGTCAAGATTTGGTCGATATCTTCCGCCTTTTCTTCTCAGTGGGTATCCACGTACAGCGGTATTATAGCCTATAGCTTGTAACAGAAGCCATGTAAGTAAAACCTTTTCTTGTGCTGTGACACGGGCGCCTTTGGCGCAAGTTCCACTTTTGATGTCTCGGCACATTCCGCAGGCCCTGAAAACTCCCCGCATCCACGGGTCAAGGGCTTCTTGTCTCTCCTGTCCACACCGGGTGCCAAAACACATTGTCCGGAAACGTTTATAGAGGCTATAATTATAGGCAAAATCTTTTCCGGCCTTGTGCTCTGCGACGGTCGCCTTTGGCGCAAGTTCCACTCTTGGTGTCTGAGTACATTGGTCTGTCCCTGGAAACTTCCCGCATCAACAAATCAAGGCTCCGGAGTCTCTCTTGCCAACACTGGGTGCCAGATACCACGTCTGGAAAGGCTATAAGTGATAGGTAAGGCAGAACCTATAACTTATTGTGCTCTGCGGCGGACGCTTTGGCGCACGTTGGGTTTTGGGGTCTCCGTGACTTACTTTTGCTGCACACCCGCCGTCAAGAGATGGTCGATATCTACCTCCTTTTCTTCTCAGTGGGTAACCAAGTACTTCGGTAGTATAGCCTATAGCTTGTAACAGAAGCCATACAAGAAAAACCTTTCCTTGTGCTCTGCCACGGGCGCCTTTGGCGCAAGTTACATGTCTGATGTCTCGGCACATTTCTCAGACCCTGGAATCTCATCCACTGGTCAAGGGCCTCGTGTCTCTTCTGTCCACACTGGGTGCCAAAACACTTTGTCCGGAAACGCTTATAGAATTTTCCTTGTGCTCTGCAACAGATTTTTAGGACTTTCGACCAACGCTAATGACAAACCAGTCTCTCATTAGGTAGGGCTATTAATACGTAGGGCAATATAGATACGCACGCGTTGATTGAAGAGGTGACCCGTTATGGATGATTATCCTATGCCTGTTGTGGCGACGAATACAATACAATACAATACAATACAATACAATACAATACAATACAATACAATACAATACAATACAGTTCAATGCAATACAAAATAATAATAATAATAATAATAATAATAATAATAATAATAATAATAATAATAATAATAATAATAATAATAATAATAATAATAATAATAATAATAATAATAATAATAATAAATCAGTAGTTCTTGTATAGTTCTGTTCTTCAGGAAAACATTGGACTCACTGCGCATGCACAACAGCACAATAATACTTTATTAATACGGCTTCATGGGAAAATTCACTGTCTGCCATTAAAACACGTGGCATCAGTCAATCATTCACTCATTCAATTAATTAAATTAACTAACTCTCAGTTAAAGAAATGAACTGTAACAGACGTAGTGGTGTTACCTTTGTAACACTTATTGCATCAGAAACACTTATGTGGCCCACGTGCTTGTGGCCGGTGTCTGCAATGAACTACTGAATTGGCTAGGATTAACTAATCCCGAGCCACGAAATACCCACATTTTGGTGTTACTGCTCTTCTGAGGACCGCATTACATTTCAGGAGACAGATCGAGCACGATAGTTCAAGGGTGGTGGCAAGGCTATGCCACCACCCTTGGCTGAACTCAGTACTGATCATGGTCGAGCCATATCTTGCGGTTGTGGTGTGTCGCGGGCAGAATGAGTTAAGAACTAAAGAAACTATCGATCTACTGATATTACTGTTGTTACGACATTATAACGCTCAGTTTAAGAGACAAACATTCTCATGAGCTCCCGCAGTTGCCGAAGCTCATGAGGATCTATGCCTCTTGATGATGAGTACCACTCATGACTTGGTATAGTCGATGTCCAGTGCGTGTCAGTTTTTTTTTATGGCCGCGGGGTTGGGGCTATGCAGATGGCCTCACGGCCGTTTACAGATTGACTGATTTAAACTTTTTCATCTTGATACACCCACTGCTTGAAATAAATTTGACTGATAGTACGAGTGTGGTGACAGAATAGCTTGGCGCCGCAGGCGCCAAGCTATTCTGGCACCACCCTTGAACTAAAATGCTTGATCCTGTCTCCTAATCTGCAATATTCAGTGTCCAACTTGAACCGATGGTCGGAATAGACCAGACAGACTATGGACAGGAGAGAAACGACGACCACCAATCTTCAACTATTCCCATTCAAGATACCGGACGAGACGCCCCGCGCATTCATAGAAAGATTGCAAGCCGCCTACGACAGAGCGGTAACACCAACCGGCCGCTTCACACGTGAGCTGACCGAACACCTTAACACCAACCCTCACAGTACGGTGTACGGCAACTACCCACCAGAGACAGAGCCCCAAATCGAACCACCGTCGGAGCCAGAATCCGAAGCGGACCCTACGCCAGCCTCCCCGCCAGTCCACATCCCGGACCACCTAACCCAAGAGAGGGAGTGGACCAAGAGAGAGAAGAGAGTCCGCATCGGGACCATGGATCTGGACGGACCAAGAGAGAGAAGAGAGTCCGCATCAGGGCCATGGATCTGGACGGACCAAGAGAGAGAAGAGATCCCTCATCGGGGCCATGGATCTGGACGGACCAAGAGAGAGAAGAGATCCCGCATCGGGGCCATGGATCTGGACGGACCAAGAGAGAGAAGAGAGTCCGCATCGGGGCCATGGATCTGGACGGACCAAGAGAGAGAAGAGATCCCGCATCGGGGCCATGGATCTGGACGGACCAAGAGAGAGAAGAGATCCCGCATCGGGGCCATGGATCTGGACGGACCAAGAGAGAGAAGAGAGTCCGCATCGGGGCCATGGATCTGGACGGACCAAGAGAGAGAAGAGAGTCCGCATCGGGGCCATGGATCTGGACGGACCAAGAGAGAGAAGAGATCCCGCATCGGGGCCATGGATCTGGACGGACCAAGAGAGAGAAGAGAGTCCGCATCAGGGCCATGGATCTGGACGGACCAAGAGAGAGAAGAGAGTCCGCATCGGGGCCATGGATCTGGACGGACTCGAACGGCTGCTGTCAACCGCTATACCGGCGATTCTCTCTACAGAGGGAGAGTACCACCATCGAGCAGCCACCACGGTCAGATGGATGTTCAACCAAGGGAACTTTAAAGAATATCAACCACCAAAGACCACCTCCACAGATAGTCAGGGAGTCCCCCCGACGCAAGAGGCGGAGTCGCAAACCACGACACCGCCGCCGCCAACCACATCAACAGGAAGCCAAACCTCCATTGCCACGAAGAATAAGGGCACCAACACCCAAGAGACCCCCCCCCCTCCCCCAAGAAGCTCAAAATTCAACTCGAGAAGCGGAGTCCCAAACTACGACACCGCCACCACTACGTACCAGGTCAACAGGGAGCCAGGCCTCCCAAGCCACCAAGACGAAAAGCACCACCACCCCGCCGAGTGACCCAAGCGGCAGAAAGCCAAACAGACACCCACCACCACCGAGGCCGATACCGTCACGGCACCAACCACCAAGGACCAAGCCACCGACCCGGTACCCCCACCTAAACCACCACACAGCCGGTACACCAGGCAGCCCCACCACCGCCACACCCAGACAGCGAAACCGCACCGCCAACGACACCAGCCACCCAAGAAGGCCAGGGAGCAGGCCAGACGCCCGGTACTCCTCCCGACACCTCCGCCACACCTCCGCCTGCCACCGCGGAACTACAGAGGCCCCCGCACGTCTCAGCGCCCGACCCCCAAATCCAGACTTCACTGGCTCCCACCACCTCCACCCCAACTCCCCAGGCCCTACAGCCAGCCACGGACCTACCGGCCACCACCACCACCACCCCCGTCACCACTCCTACAAAATCTTCTGGAGTGGCTGACGTATCACCCCCCCAGCCTGGCACTAAAAACAACGGTTCCCCGGCCACACCACCCGCCTCCTCCACTACCACCCGCCCGGCCCCGGCACCACCACCAGCCGCTGCGCGACGGAGCCAGACAAACAGACAGCCAGATGACCCCCCCCCCCGGCCCACCCCTCCCCACCCACCCTGGACGAAATCAGCGGAAGCTGGAAGTCCTTATTCCTCTAAAAATAGCACTAGCATGGTCGGAATATTTCCAGAACCTCTTCAGCGCTGAGCGCACTGTGCAAGAAGCAGCCATCCCCAGATCCCACACCTCCCAGTGAAGGTTGAATTGGACGAACCGCCCACCATAGAAGAGACCCTCACAGCCATCCATCAGCTCAAGAATGGCAAAGCAGCAGGCATTGACGGAATCCCGCCAGAGATCTGGAAACATGGAGGCCCAGCACTGCACAGCAAGCTCCATGACCTCTTTTTCTGTTGTTGGGAGCAAGGAGCACTACCAAAGGATCTCCGTGATGCAGTCGTCTTCACCCTGTACAAGAACAAAGGGGAGAAGTCTGCCTGCTCCAACTATCGTGGAATTACCCTGCTGTCCATCGCCGGGAATTTTTGCAAGGCTGCTCCTGAATCGGCTGATACCTGCCTTTGCTGAAAACCACCTCCCAGAGGACCAGTGTGGCTTCAGAGCCAACAGAGCACCACCAACATGGTCTTTGTGCTGAGACAGCTTTAGGAGAAGTGCCGCGAGCAGAACAAAGGGCTGTACGTAACGTTCGTCGACCTAACAAAAGCGTTCGCGACTGTGAGCAGGCAAGGCATGTGGCAGATCTTGGAGCGACTTGGCCTTCCCCCAAAGTTCCTCAGCATGATTATCCAGCTGCACGAGGACCAGCAAGGTCAGGTCAGACTCAACACTGACCTCTCAGAACCATTCCCCATTCTCAACGGCGTGAAGCAGGGCTGCGTGCTGGCACCGACCCTCTTCACCATCTTTTTCAGCATGATGTTGAAGCAGGCCACAGAGGACCTCGACGATGACGACGCCGTGTACATCA
This sequence comes from Semisulcospira habei, assembly GCA_036245525.1. Taxonomy (NCBI): domain Eukaryota; kingdom Metazoa; phylum Mollusca; class Gastropoda; family Semisulcospiridae; genus Semisulcospira; species Semisulcospira habei. Next base: position 223,076,618 of record BTPG01000004.1, on the reverse strand, counting down.
GGTACCGTCTCGATGGCAGTCTGTTCAACCTCAGACGACTGCAGGCCCACACTAAAACCCCATACCGACTGATTCGTGAGCTGCTCTTTGCTGATGATGCTGCCCTCATGCACACAAAAGAGTGCCCTGCAGTGCATCACGAGCTGCTTCGCAGACGCCACACAGCTCTTTAGACTCGAGGTCAGTCTGAAGAAGACAGAGGTCCTCCACCAGCCGGCACCCAAGGAAGAGCATCGCCCTACCCCACTTCACCATTGGCGAGTCTGAACTGAAGTCAGTGCACCAGTTTACTTACCTTGTTTGCATCATCACGTCAGACGTGGACAAGATTGACAAGGAGCAGGACAACAGGCTGGCAAAAGTGAACAGCGCTTTCGGGCGACTATTCAAGCGGGTGTGGCATAATCAACAGCTGAAAAAAGGCACCAAGATCAGCGTGTACAGAGCTGTCGTCCTCAACACCCTGCTATATAGTTCCGAGTCCTGGGCACTCTACCGCAGCCAACTACGACTCCTCGAACGCTTCCACCAGCGCTACCTGCGTACCATCCTCGGTATCCACTGGAGTGACTATGTCACCAACGTTGAGGTCCTTGAACAGGCAGAGACCGTAAGCATCGAGGCCTTGCTGCTGCGGACACAGCTCCGCTGGTCGGGGCACATCTTCAGGATGGAGGATCATCGCCTGCCCAAGATCACCCTGTACGGCCAGCTCGCCACTGGACACCGAGATAGAGGGGCACCAAGGAAGAGATACAAAGACTGTCTCAAGAAGTCACTCAGTACCTGTCACATCGACCACCGCCAGTGGTCTTCCCTTGCTGCGGACCGCGACACCTGGCGCTCCACCATTCACAAGGCAGTCGTCTCCTTTGAGGACTCTCGCAGAGCTAGCTTTAAGGACAAGCGGCTCAGGAGAAAAAACAGAGACGCCGCAACTCAGAACCCTAACCAGACCTCCCCCCTGCAGCCACTGCGGTCGAACCTGCTTGTCCCGGATTGGCCTCCGCAGCCACGAGCGTGCCTGCAGACGTCGTGTACAACCCCTGTAAAATCTTCGTTCGTGAAGCCGAAAGCCATCATTAATATAGACTTCATAGGATAATAAGCAGTTTTTTTTTTGTTGTTTAATCGGCCTCAGGATCAATGGGTTACTACGAAACAACTGAAAGAGACTTTTTTCGGACAGAAACATAGTCTGGGGCGTCGGCCGTCTCGTCAGCCGTGCCGGGCAGCTGGGGCTAGAGTACTGTGGTTAAATGGCAGCTTCAGTCCCATGTTAACCTCCACGAGCGCCATTGGATAGATTTATGTAGGCCGGTAGATTTTCGTCTTGAATTTAAAGTGGACCCCTTCAGCGCTACTTTTCGAGATTAAACTGACCCTCTATTAAACGATAAGCCTACGTCGGTACGTCAGTACATCATAGTTTTACATGTTCATCTCCCTTTAGTTAAAGCTGAGTTTCGCCTGCGAGTCATGGACCCTCACAGCAGACCTTGAAAGGAGGATACAAGCCACTGAAATGAGATGTTTTCGAAGGCTGCTTGGCATCTCATACAGAGATCAAATCACAAACTACGAGGAAGTGGGAAGCAGAATCGGGCAAGCCATCGGGCCCTATGAAAACTTATTAGCCATTGTGAGAAAACGCAAACTGAAGTGGTATGGGCATGTCACGCGTTCAGCAGGGCTTGCCAAAACAATCCTGCAAGGCACTGTGCAAGGAGGACGAAGGAGAGGAAGACAGATGAAAAGATGGGAGGACACTAGAGAGATTCAGCAAACACGCGATTTCGGTGGCTGGCGCAGAGCTTTCGCTACATGCGCGGTTTGAAAACGAGGTAAGGTGACGTCATTCACACCCACGGCCACCGAAAGCGAAGTACGAGAAATCGGTTCAGCGTCTGCGTTTCGTTGCTGCGTTTTCGGTACCGACAGTGAAGTCCCTTGGCTCCTTCCGGCGGACTTTTCGATCTTTCGCGAAGACTGAGGTGAGGAGTAGATCTAGGCTACCTTCTTTTCTTTTGCAAAATAGAATCGAGTTACACATTTTTAGACAACTATCGGGACAAATTTGTTGTAAGCTTGATCGCAGTAAGTGATCAGGCGAGCTACAGGTCGAGCAGTGCCATTTTACTCATCCTAAAAGTGACTTTTGTATACAGTGCTGGATTGTGATTAATCAAATGACAGTCGATTGTAGCTGGTCCGTTTCCAACACTAAGACGTGAACTAGTAGCTCTCACATTCCCCGTTAGGTCAGTAGACATCTACCATTACAGTAACTTTTGTAGATCTAATTTGGCCTAAAAACGTGATCATTGTTTGGCTCAACAATTAACCAGTGCCTTCATTGTGCTACTTGTCGACAGACATGTGTTCAACACCGACCTCCACGCCGACAGCGACCTCAACGTGGAAAATGACCTCAACATCCAAATCTTTACACGCCGCAAGAAGACCACGCCCTGATGGACCAGGTGGTGGTCTATAACCCCTTCAAAAAGACCCACTTATGGGAGGTCCTGAGGCAGCAGTTATCAAGACACCCTACCCTCCATAGGAGGACAGCGAAAAGTCTGCGTGACCGGACACACCTGCTCATGGGGGAGCGGAAATCTCATGTACAGGAGCAGGAGAGAGCGTAAGTTTTGTGTAATTTGCTGTAAAGTAAAAATAATTAAGTTTCAAATCCTTATAAATTACAAAGAAACATTCATGTGCAAGTGTCAGTTCAGGAAAAATGTTCATTACTGATTCACTGTACAAATTAAGTTTGTGATTCCAGAATTGAAGGAAGAATGAGAAGCCCGAAGGCAATACATTTCTTAAAGGGACATCCATCACAAGATATTTTGATTGATTGAATTTGACATTTTGAATTGATGCGGACACCGTTTTTTGGTGTAAGAAGGGGTATGTCCACACATCCCCTTTCTTGGTCCTGTTACCAGGTTAACTGTTCATACCATAACTTTTTTTTCAGTTCTGGCATCGAAGAGCCACCCCGTACAGACTATGAGGTGGCAGTGGACGAGGCCCTCCTCCTCAAGAAGGAGGAAGAGGAGGCAGCCAGTGCATGCAAGAGACCAGCTGCCAGCGCCACCACTACAGCAGACCAGAAAATTGTGGATGCTGCAGACAAAGGCCGAGCAAAAGCTGCTGGTGAGTCACCAGTGAAAGCAAAATGCTGTTTACCTTTTTTCCATTTAGAACTGGGAACCAAAAAAGAGCAAAGCACTGATGCTGGCAAATTGTTATAATTACTAATCTTAATAAGAGATTTAACAGTTACCAAACATCAGTGCAGGAAAACATCACTTGTGCTGTTCTACTTGTATTATACTCAGTAATTTTCTTATGTTCACACAGTTGAAATCTTGAATACAATTTTTCTGACTAAACTTTAAAAAAAACCAAAAACAAACAAAGCCTTAAAAGAGGTTTTGTCAAAATGGTCCAAAACAATGTAACTTTCAGGCTTGCATTATTATGCTGGTAAATAGAATGTGATATTTCAGTATTTTGTATAGGAACTTGCTCAGATATTTCCTTTAAGTGCTCCAATTGTCTTTTCCAGTTACCGGTGCAGGCGCACCACCAGCGGCTAAGGCACCAAGACAGGCCAGTGGGGCGAGGTCCATTGACCTCGTTGAAGTCCTGAAGGTCAAGATAGAAACAGAGAAGGAGGCTCGCCTGGAGGCTGAAAAAAAAAAGAAGAGCGGAAGGCAGCTGATCGCGCCGATGCTGCTGAGGAGAGGCAGTTACGGAGGGAGGAGCTGGATTTGAGAAAGAGAGAGCTGGCTTTGAAAGAGAAGCAGGAGGCGGAGGCCAGCAGAGAGCGCCAGCTCTTGATCAATTTTTTAATAGACAAGAAGTAGTAGTAATGCCTCTCCTGAGCAGCATCTGCGTGGCCAGCTGCCTTCTGAGGTCGCCATGACAACAGAATAGGAGCCATTCTCTTTTGTAGAACTGTTCAAGTGAAAAGTATGACATGACTCGAGCTGTTGTGGCAATACTGTCGGAACAGTACAATTAAAGGATTATAATTGCGATTTCTTTTGATTTATTAAAAAAAAAAAATAGATGTCACTTACCACTGTCCAAAAGGTCCAAACGTACAGCAATCTGACAAATCTAAGTGTATGTTTTTATTTTTTTGGTTTCATTTTTGGGATTAATAATCCATAAAAGTAAATCCACCCAAAATCTATCTAAAACTGTCCAATCCAATGGCGGATACACTGCAGTGAGCTTTTCAAAGCAGTCACACCTTAAATTGAACTGTTTAATGTTGATTTTCAGGGTTTTGTATGTCATTAATTACTTTTAACAATACGATTGATTGCAGTACTTTTGCACTTTTTGGGCTCAGGGTGGAGAGTACTTTCGTTAAACATTTTAGGTGAAAATTGCAGCATAACTCTTTAATAAACACTCACAATGATACATCATTCTGAACACTCACACTGTCACAACCCGTGACCATGCATGCATATGAACAACCAGAGGAATTCTGTCACACACAGTCACTGCTGAAAAAGCATACAATCTCCTGAATTCACACATGAATCAGAGTAAAAGACAATACTTGAATTTCATATTATATATTGTAGTGAACATTTATAAGGAAACAACGCTCAGAAATGTACATGTTCACAGAGGTTGCGCCCGGGTCTTCATGTCATGTCCTCCCGCTCGCTTTAATGTTATTTCAACAGGTATATTATGAGAAAGAGCAGTTCATACATGATTCAATTTAATCGTACTTCGTATAGTACGACGTGATCCCTAAGAAGCTTCTGACCTCCGTAACGTTAGTAGGGACAGGCCAGTTAACCACTGCGTCCACTTTCGCTGGATCACAAGTCGTCCCTTCACGCGACACGACATGACCGAGAAAGGTACACTCAGTTTGAAACAAACAGCATTTGGACGGTTTTAGTTTCAGATTTGCTTCCCTGAACTTCTGGAAAACGACCCTGAGATTCTCTAGTGCCTGACTTTCTATCTTGCCTAAACAGATTACATCATCAATGTAAACTAGACACCTCTCGAACAAAACACCGCTCAGTGTCATTTCCATCAGCCTTTCAAATGTCGCTGGACTGTTGCAAAGCCCGAACGGCATAACTTTGAACTTAAAAAGGCCCTTGTGCGTTGCAAACGCAGTCTGTTTATCTTTTTCATCCATCTCAACTTGAAAGAAACCCTGAGCTAAATCGAGAGTTGAAAACCAACAAGAACCCGACAAAGCATCAAGTGAATCTCCGATATAAGGAAGGGGATACGCATCTTTGCGCGTCACCTGATTCAATCTCCTGTAATCGACACAGAACCTGACAGACCCATCCTTTTCCTTGACCAACACCACGTTTGCTGCCCAAGGACTATCACTGGGTTCTATGACATTTCTTCTAACATCTTTTCAATTTCTTTCTCCACCGTTTCTCTTTGAGCTAACGGAAGACGACGGGGAGGTAGTTTCACTGGCTTACTATCCCCGGTATCAATCGTATGTTTCACTTTGCTCGTTCTACCACGCTTACCACCTGGGGACTGAAAAACATCTTGGAACTCAACAAGCGTTTCCTTCAACTTTGTTTTTGTCCCTTCACTTATTTTTGACGACACACTAGTAACCAAGTGCTTGAGGTGACTAGGAAGTTTATCCCACTTATTTCTGACGACACACTAGTAACCAAGTGCTCGAGGTGACTAGGAAGTTTATCCCACTTATTTCTGACGACACACTAGTAACCAAGTGCTCGAGGTGACTAGGAAGTTTGTCGTCCGCATACACTACTTCTTTCTCCTCCGACCCTTCGGACAAAGAATTCACAGAAAACACAGTTTCTACAAATGCTACTTCTGTGCCAGCTTGCACCTTAACATCTCTATCAGTAAAATTGGTAAGTGGAACAAAAATCTCTCCGTCCGTAACCTGAACCATGCACCTAGGGACCACTAACCCTGTGTCTTTCTTGAACATGTCTATGCCCTCTAACAACCCATCAGTCTTTCCAAAAGTACGTTGCTGTACAAAGGATCCCCTGACGAACATTTCTGATTTAATAACTTGCAGAATCAGTGCGGAGGCTTTTTCCCCAAACAGGAAAACCTATTCCCGACGAGAAACCAGTGAAAAAGTTTTGTCGTCCACCAGCCCGCCGGACCCTGCAGCCGCCAATGTTGGTTTTCAGCAGGAATTGACGAAAGGAAAGCAAAGTGGCCGTTGAAATGGCCACCCGCAAAACATGGACAAATTTGTCTCGGGATTCTCTTCACAGTAACTGAGCGAGAGAGGGTGGACAACAGAAAATGTAGTTGCGGTCCCGACACGAGATTTGTGTCAAATCCCAAATGTAAAGGGCCAACAGAAAAACTTGGAAAAATTTCTCGCGCGGTAGGCGGTAGGGTGAACTAGGGTGATGTCAAAAAGTGTATGACCAGGGGCTGTTACGTTGTGCAATGGGTAGAGGGGTGGTGGTGCAATGCTGGGATAGCGTGTGCACTGCGACTTTTTATCATGGGGAGGTGTGGAGGGGTTTGGTGTGGTGTTTTATTGCTATACTGTGCACGTCAATGCCTGTCTAAGGTAATCACTATATATGTGGGGAGACGATGGATGGAAGGCAAAGTCGGAGTTGAGACTTGAAAGTTGAAGAATCGGTGCGGAGGATTATTCCCCAACAGAATAGCGTATTTCGGACAAGAGACAACAAGCAAAATAGTTTTGTCGTCCACCAGCCCGCCGGCCCCCTGCAGTCGCCAATGCTGGTTTTCAGCAGGAATTGACGATGGAACACAAAGTGGGATTTGAAACTGGCAGAATCGGCGCAGAGGCCTCTTGCCGAAGAGGGGAACCTATTTTGGACGAGATACAAGCACAAAAGTTTGGTCGTCCATCAGCCACCTTAGCGGACACTGGGTGCCGTGCCGCCCCCGGCTATTCATGCTGGTTTTCAGCAGGAATTGACGATGGAAAGCAAAGTCGGATTTGAAAGTTGAAACTTGCAGAATCAGTGCGGAGGCTTTTTCCCCCAACAGGAAAACCTATTCCTGACGAGAAACCAGTGAAAAAGTTTTGTCGTCCACCAGCCCGCCGGCCCCCTGCAGCCGCCAATGTTGGTTTTCAGCAGGAATTGACGAAAGGAAAGCGAAGTGGCCGTTGAAATGGCCACCCGCAAAACATGGACAAATTTGTCTCGGGATTCTCTTCACAGTAACTGAGCGAGAGAGGGTGGACAACAGAAAATGTAGTTGCGGTCCCGACTCGAGATTTGTGTCAAATCCCAAATGTAAAGGGCCAACAGTAAAACTTGGAAAAATTTCTCGCGCGGTAGGCGGTAGGGTGAACTAGGGTGATGTCAAAAAGTGTATGCCCAGGGGCTGTTACGGTGTGCAATGGGTAGAGGGGTGGTGGTGCAATGCTGGGATAGCGTGCGCACTGCGACTTTTTATCATGGGGGAGTTGTGGAGGGGTTTGGTGTGGTGTTTTATTGCTATACTGTGCACGTGAATGCCTGTCTAAGGTAATCACTATATATGTGGGGGGAAGATGGATGGAAGGCAAAGTCGGAGTTGAGACTTGAAAGTTGAAGAATCGGTGCGGAGGATTATTCCCCAACAGAAAAGCGTATTTCGGACGAGAAACAACAAGCGAAATAGTTTTGTCGTCCACCAGCCCGCCGGCCCCCTGCAGTCGCCAATGTTGGTTTTCAGCAGAAATTGACGATGGAAGGCAAAGTGGGATTTGAAACTGGCAGAATCGGCGCAGAGGCCTCTTGCCGAAAAGGGGAACCTATTTTGGACGAGAAAATAGCACAAAAGTTAGGTCGTCCACCAGCCCCCTTAGCGGACACTGGGTGTCGTGCCGCGCCGTGCCGCACCGGGCTATTCATGCTGGTTTTCAGCAGGAATTTACGATGGAATGCAAGGTGGGATTTGAAACTTGCAGTATCGGCGCAGAGGCCTCTTGCCGAAGAGGGGAACGTATTTTGGATGGGAAACAAGGACAAAAGTATGGTCGTCCACCAGCCCCCTTAGAGGACACAGGGTGTCGTGCCGCGCCGTGCCGCACCCGGCTATTCATGCTGGATTTCCGCAGGAATTGACGATGGAACGCAGGGTGGGATTTGAAACTGGCAGAAACGGCACAGAGGCCTCTTGCCGAAGAGGGGAACCTATTTTGAACGAGAAACAAGCACAAAAGTTTGGTCGTCCACCAGCCCCCTTAGTGGACACAGGGTGTCGTGCCGCGCCGTGCCGCATCCGGCTATTCATGCCGGTTGTCAGCAGGAATTGACGATGGAAGGCAAAGTCGGATTTGAAAGTTGAAACTTGAAGAATCAGTGCAGAGGGTTAATCCATAACAGGCAAACCTATTCCCAACGAGAAACCAGTAAAAAGGTTTTGTCGTCCACCAATCCCGCCGGCCCCCTGCAGCCGCCAAGGTTGGTTTTCAGCAGGAATTGATGGAAGGAAAGCAAAGTGGCTGTTGAAATGGCCACCCGCGAAACTTGGACAAATTTTTAACGGGATTCTCTTCACAGTAACTAAGATCACAAATGTAAAGGGCCACCAGAAAAACTTGGAAAGATTTCTCTAGCGGTAGGCGGTAGGGTGAACTAGGTGGATGACAAAAAGCGTATGCCCAGGGGTTGTTACGGTGTGTAATGGGTAAAGGTGTGGTAGTGCAATGCTGGGATAGCGTGCTCACTGCGCCTTTTTATCATGGGGAAGGTGTGGAGGGGTTTTATTGCTATACTGTGCTCGTCAATGCCTGTCTAAGGTGGTCACTATATATGTGGGGAGACGATGGATGGAAGGCAAAGTCGGAGTTGAGAGTTGAAAGTTGAAGAATTGGTGCGGAGGATTATTCCACAACAGAAAATGCTATTTCGGACGAGAAACAACAAGCGAAATAGTTTTGTCGTCCACCAGCCCGCCAGCCCCCCTGCAGTCACCAATGCTGGTTTTCAACAGGAATTGACGATGGAACGCAAGGTGGGATTTGAAACTTGAAAACTGGCAGAATCGGCGCAGAGGCATCTTGCCGAAGAGGGGAACCTATTTTGGATGAGAAACAAGCACAAAAGTTTAGAGGACACAGGGTGTCGTGCTGCGCCATGCCACACCCGGCTATTCATGCTGGATTTCCCGCAGGAATTGACGATGGAAGGCAAAGTCGGATTTGAAACTGGCCGAATCGGCGCAGAGGCCTCTTGCCGAAGAGGTGAACCTATTTTGGACGAGAAACTAAGCACAAAAGTTTGGTCGTCCACCAGCCCACTTAGCGGACACAGGGTGTCGTGCCGCGCCGTGCCGCACAGGGCGATTCATGCTGATTTTCAGCAGGAATTGATGATGGAAGGCAAAGTCGGATTTGAAACTTGAAAACTGGCAGAATCGGCGCAGAGGCCTCTTGCCGAAGAGGGGAACCTATTTTGGACGAGAAACAAGCACAAAAGTTTAGCGGACACAGGGTGTCGTGCCGCGCCGTGCCGCACCCGGCTATTCATGCTGGATTTCCTGCAGGAATTGACGATGGAAGGCAAAGTCGGATTTCAAACTGGCCGAATCGGCGCAGAGGCCTCTTGCCGAAGAGGGGAACCTATTTTGGACGAGAAACTAAGCACAAAAGTTTGGTCGTCCACCAGCACCCTTAGCGGACACAGGGTGTCGAGCCGCGCCGTGCCGCACCCGGCGATTCATGCTGATTTTCAGCAGGAATTGACGATGGAAGGCAAAGTCGGATTTGAAACTTGAAAACTGGCAGAATCGGCGCAGAGGCCTCTTGCCGAAGAGGGGAACCTATTTTGGACGAGAAAACAAGCACAAAAGTTTAGCGGACACAGGGTGTCGTGCCACGCCGTGCCGCATCCGGCTATTCATGCCGGTTGTCAGCAGGAATTGACGATGGAAGGCAAAGTCGGATTTGAAAGTTGAAACTTGCAGAATCAGTGCGGAGGCTTAATCCATAACAGGCAAACCTATTCCCGACGAGAAACCAGTGAAAACGTTTTGTCGTCCACCAATCCCGCCGGCCCCCTGCAGCGCCAAAGTTGGGTTTCAGCAGGAATTGACAGAAGGAAAGCAAAGTGGCTGTTGAAATGGCCACCCGCGAAACTTGGACAAATTTCTAACGGGTTTCTCTTCACAGTAACTAAGATCCCAAATGTAAAGGGCCACCAGAAAAACTTGGAAAAATTTCTCTCGCGGTATGCGGTTGGGTGAA